>OX453243.1:1228978-1692546 GCA_949709985.1 Luffia ferchaultella
ATACTTAAATAAATAAAAAGTATTAATAAAAGGAACTTAGGAATCGATACCCTACTCTAAAGACATAAGTTTCTTTTTCCTCTAAATACATAGCATGACGACGCGTCGCCACGGCATGCATAGCCACGACAACAATCAGTTTTATACCTTCGCCAATATATGTTTCACATCAAACGCAACACACCAGGAAACCTGTATAAAACAATTTAATTATCCTCCAATAGGGTCCTGTCAAAATAGGGTAAAATTTAATTTACGATTTTTTCTTCAGTTGTTTTAAGTTAAATAAATTAAATTATATTAATACATACATGGGACTTCCCACACAGCGCCATCTAGTCCCAAAGTAAGCAAGTATTATGCTTGTGTTATGGGTTACTAGACAACTGATATATATACTTAAATATTCTTTATAATATATACTTATATAAATATTTTTTTTTTATATATAACAACCAAGACCCTGTACCAGTATCAATATTCATCATATCAATACTGACCTGACCTGGGATTCGAACCCGGGACCTCTAGCCCCGTAGGCAGGGTCACTACCCACTAGGCTAGTAGTAGTAGTAGTAGTAGTAGTAGTAGTAGTAGTAGTAGTAGTAGTAGTAGTAGTAGTAGTAGTAGTAGTAGTAGTAGTAGTAGTAGTAGTAGTAGTAGTAGTAGTAGTAGTAGTAGTAGTAGTAGTAGTAGTAGTAGTAGTAGTAGTAGTAGTAGTAGTAGTAGTAGTAGTAGTAGTAGTAGTAGTAGTAGTAGTAGTAGTAGTAGTAGTAGTAGTAGTAGTAGTAGTAGTAGTAGTAGTAGTAGTAGTAGTAGTAGTAGTAGTAGTAGTAGTAGTAGTAGTAGTAGTAGTAGTAGTAGTAGTAGTAGTAGTAGTAGTAGTAGTAGTAGTAGTAGTAGTAGTAGTAGTAGTAGTAGTAGTAGTAGTAGTAGTAGTAGTAGTAGTAGTAGTAGTAGTAGTAGTAGTAGTAGTAGTAGTAGTAGTAGTAGTAGTAGTAGTAGTAGTAGTAGTAGTAGTAGTAGTAGTAGTAGTAGTAGTAGTAGTAGTAGTAGTAGTAGTAGTAGTAGTAGTAGTAGTAGTAGTAGTAGTAGTAGTAGTAGTAGTAGTAGTAGTAGTAGTAGTAGTAGTAGTAGTAGTAGTAGTAGTAGTAGTAGTAGTAGTAGTAGTAGTAGTAGTAGTAGTAGTAGTAGTAGTAGTAGTAGTAGTAGTAGTAGTAGTAGTAGTAGTAGTAGTAGTAGTAGTAGTAGTAGTAGTAGTAGTAGTAGTAGTAGTAGTAGTAGTAGTAGTAGTAGTAGTAGTAGTAGTAGTAGTAGTAGTAGTAGTAGTAGTAGTAGTAGTAGTAGTAGTAGTAGTAGTAGTAGTAGTAGTAGTAGTAGTAGTAGTAGTAGTAGTAGTAGTAGTAGTAGTAGTAGTAGTAGTAGTAGTAGTAGTAGTAGTAGTAGTAGTAGTAGTAGTAGTAGTAGTAGTAGTAGTAGTAGTAGTAGTAGTAGTAGTAGTAGTAGTAGTAGTAGTAGTAGTAGTAGTAGTAGTAGTAGTAGTAGTAGTAGTAGTAGTAGTAGTAGTAGTAGTAGTAGTAGTAGTAGTAGTAGTAGTAGTAGTAGTAGTAGTAGTAGTAGTAGTAGTAGTAGTAGTAGTAGTAGTAGTAGTAGTAGTAGTAGTAGTAGTAGTAGTAGTAGTAGTAGTAGTAGTAGTAGTAGTAGTAGTAGTAGTAGTAGTAGTAGTAGTAGTAGTAGTAGTAGTAGTAGTAGTAGTAGTAGTAGTAGTAGTAGTAGTAGTAGTAGTAGTAGTAGTAGTAGTAGTAGTAGTAGTAGTAGTAGTAGTAGTAGTAGTAGTAGTAGTAGTAGTAGTAGTAGTAGTAGTAGTAGTAGTAGTAGTAGTAGTAGTAGTAGTAGTAGTAGTAGTAGTAGTAGTAGTAGTAGTAGTAGTAGTAGTAGTAGTAGTAGTAGTAGTAGTAGTAGTAGTAGTAGTAGTAGTAGTAGTAGTAGTAGTAGTAGTAGTAGTAGTAGTAGTAGTAGTAGTAGTAGTAGTAGTAGTAGTAGTAGTAGTAGTAGTAGTAGTAGTAGTAGTAGTAGTAGTAGTAGTAGTAGTAGTAGTAGTAGTAGTAGTAGTAGTAGTAGTAGTAGTAGTAGTAGTAGTAGTAGTAGTAGTAGTAGTAGTAGTAGTAGTAGTAGTAGTAGTAGTAGTAGTAGTAGTAGTAGTAGTAGTAGTAGTAGTAGTAGTAGTAGTAGTAGTAGTAGTAGTAGTAGTAGTAGTAGTAGTAGTAGTAGTAGTAGTAGTAGTAGTAGTAGTAGTAGTAGTAGTAGTAGTAAAACTTGTAGTTGGGCATTTTAGATTTTCCGTCTGATGTATTTTTTACTGTATCAGAATATTTTTGTGTTTAACATAGTAAATATTTTAAATTTGCAATGCAAAAAAACTGGAAATTTTGAACCCATTATGTGTTTTTTTTAAATTTTAATAAAAAATTCCTACTAACTTTAGAAAATGTTATAGTCACCTTAGTAATATGACGTCAAAAACTTCATTTTTGACAATATACACGTCAAAATTCTCCAAATTCTTGTTTTATTTGCCAGTATAAGACCATAAATTATGACATCCTTTTAAAATATATCTGAAAATTTTAATAAATTTGTAAAATGTACCGGAATAACTTTCAAGAATACTATTATCATCCGAATACCAAATCATATAAAAAACCAGAAGTTACAGAAAATAGATATTAGAAGAGTATTCGTATTTATAAAAATCGATAATGTACCTACTAGATGAAATATTTTTTTTTAATGGCAAGTGTTAGAAAGGGACAAACGGGCTCTCCAGCAGCTATCTCCTGCAAACTCATTTTGCCTCCTTGCGGCTTACAATTTAAAATGAATCTTATGCATTACGAAAAGGTTTCATTTTTGTATTATACAATTTCCACAGTGCACTGTCCTGTACCTACGTAGTAGGTACTATTACGTCCATGCGCTGAGCAATAATTTAAGATTTTAGTGAAGAACCTTACATTTTAGATAGGTAACTAACGATTACAGCGAAAAAAAGATTAAGGGTAAAAAATACCTTAAAAAGAACCTTTTTTGCATATAAAAGAGTTAATAATAATTTTATTTTTAGTGATGTTATTCTTTAGTATTTATGACGTTAAAACAAATTATTTAACGCAACAAAGATATGGTTATTATAGACGTTTGTGTACTTATTTATTTTTATAATAGTTTACCAACACCTAAAACCAAACCAGAGTACTTGTTAATAATAAATTGTTAATAATAGGCATTCATTACAGATTAGTATTCACGATCACGCCGTTTGGACCACATCCAAACGGTGGGATCAAAATTTTGTACACATTCACGAGCGTGCCACGCCACGCCACAAAACGGCGGCATCGGATTTCGAAAACAAAACGGGTGCAATAGATTTCGAAATGTTTATAATATCAACTGCAGTTTATTTTTATGTAAAAACACGCAAAGCCAAGAAATGGGCGAAAAATGGTTTCTAAAGAAAAAAAAAACATTTGCACATGTTAATTTACTAACTTTTATTAATAATTATAATTTCTTAATTTGGATCTTTGGACCGAAATAAAAGACGCAATTGGTCCGTTGTTCCCCTATTTTTATTTTGCATGATAATCACTATTTGTGATTTGCCAAATGCAAATTACGTAAAAATGATTTTCAAAACGAAATTTGTAGACGTCATGATTAAACGGTAGATTCATACAGAATATTAAAATTTGGACCACAATTTCTACATTCACGATCATTTGGCGCGATGTAGTGACTGGCGCGGTGCGAACCACTCGTGGGTTTCCGAATTCACGATACGTTGGAGCGATGGCGCGGTGCGATGCATCGGCGTGGCGTGACCGGATTTTGGAACGATTGTATATCCGCATATGGCGCGACGTCACGCAAAAATCTAACCGTTTCAAAATTCACGGCAAGATTTTGGACTAATAAGAATGTTTTTGGAGTGATGGAGAGATCATGAATGGGCCGCCTAAAAAACAGGTGAATTAAACTCAGAATTGAACCCTGAAAACCACAGCTGAAAACTAAATAGACAATATAGATAGACATAATGACAAAGACTACTATTGTAAGTATATCATAATGATTTTAGTAAACAAAAGCCATGGACGTAATGTTATGATATTAATAACGGATTAAATTAATCCTAATCAGTTCCATTATGTTCCATAGAGTATATTATTAGCACAACAAAGTTGTTTTAGTGTTTATTTATTATAGATCATGTGTGTTTTCTTTAAAAATTTTTGTTTGTACTTAGTTGCATAGTTACCTAAATCGAAATAATTGAATTAAGTCTATTTGTGTTGTGGAGCCATTCATTCGATTCGACAATCGACATTCCGTCTGATTCCGTCGGTCGAGTACTACACTTTGCCATCACAAAACTAATAACTACAAAGTACTCTGTGCACCCGGCTTTCTGCGTCGACATACTTGTTTCAAGATGCGAACGATTCCTAAGTGGGTTAACAAAATACATGAAGCAGACAAGTCCGAATTGTCCAGGTAATTTACAATTTTTTTCGCCCGCCGCGAAAATGCACAGTTCTTGAGTAATACTTTTTAGAATTTTCAAGACTATTAAAATAATCTTATTGACATCTTGACTGCTCTGATGCTGTAAGGAGTGTAGCCCTTCCATCTTTGCATAATGAACCGTGGGTGGGCTTTCCATTGTTGCCTGATGAAAATTGTGTTCATATAAATGATCAATTTGAAATGTGGCTAAGATAGGTTGATGGTCCATCATTTCAAAAAAATTGGTTAGGTTATGGTTTGCTTGTGACAATGCAAGAAGCGAATCGGAGCGGACCGACGAACCAGTAATAAGCCTTATAATGGGTTGGCTTTCCAGTACATCCACCCTAGGGTTGTTAATACTAAGAGAGAGGGGGCCAATGTGAACAGAATAAACCAAGTGTTAGAGTTTATAGAAATGCCGAAATACGAAAAAACTAAATTAAAAATGAGTATAACAGACCTGCCACTAAGGCATTTTTGATAGCCTTCAAGCTCAAAACACTTAAAACTAACTGGCCAGCCACTCTTCTAATAATTCAACTGTTTAGGTTTGGTACGAAAAAGAATCATCATCATCATCATCAGCCCATTTTTACCTCACTGCAGGGGCTTAGGCCTCCCCCAGGGTGAGAAGGGGGGCTTGGAGCTTAAGTCCACCACGCTGCTCCACTGCGGGTTGGAAACTGTAACGACCGCCATCTATTGACAGCGTCCGGGACCGACTGCTTAACGTGCCCTCCGAAGCACGGTGTCAGTGATATTGTGTACTTAAGTCAGAAAAACTCATTGGTACACGCCCGGATTCGAACCATGGCCCTATGGGGCCTTATAAATTTGAGACAGGTTCGTTGCGCTCTGGGCTATCACGACATCGCGACGAAAAAGAATGTTTAAAAGAAATTCGGTCAAGTTAGGTTACTTTTCCACCAGTTCTCAATCAATAGGTAGCAATTGATGGTTCTGAATTCTGGTTATCAAAGTTAGGTTAGAAAATTCTTAACGTATTTACTGTTTTGAATTTATTTTAATGTTAAAGCCTATTCCTTTTTCAATAGTCGACCCTTTGAATAGGTCAATGCAAGGAGTGAATTCATGTTGGTGGTAATGAGTATGAATTTTTCATTTGTAATTTTTGGTTTTTTTCGCATTTCCGCAATTCTAAAAATTCTTAAAAGTGGTTTCTTGTCTTTGTCCCACCATCCCCTAAATTATTATTAATACTTCTAGGGTGGTAGTTTTGGAAAGCCGTAGCCTTAAATTTTTTTTTCATTTCCTTAAAAAAATATTTACTGCATGAGGTTCCAACACAAGGGGTTTTGTTAAAAATATTTTGTTACTTTTCAGCAGGCTACATTAGAAAGCGCCACCCAAACCGCAAGTAACCATGGTTGCCTCCACAATTTTGGCTTTATTATATATAAAAACTCCAAAGCTAGACCAGTTGAAACTGTAAAATTGGGATTAACTAATTGGGTTTTTACAACTTTTTTACTTAAACCTGACCTATTGATATTTAATATTAATATAATCGATCTGTTTAGCAACACTTAAAAAAATTAATCATATACTATTCATTTTTGAGAGTGGGAATCATGCTCCAGAGTTAAAAATCATGACCTGAAATTCCACTCTTTCCTACCTTTAAATTCAGGTAGTGATACTACCTAAACTAAACTAACTAAATCCAATCCCACTCACATTCACCATAAATAAAGTGCAGTTTTTATTTTTATTTATCTTCCGGTCAGCCGGCCGACACAAGCGCACGATCAGTCCTCTCAATTGTGGAATATTTTGTCCAACTCTCCATTTCGTCCAACTTTACCTCAATGGGTTACTTGGCCATTTGATGTAGTCTTGAACCTTCTTGTTGCTAAAGTCTTCCAGTTGGCCAATATTGGTATCTAGAAGCTCCTCTTCATACATCTTGTCTGTTTCTAAAATTTCCCATCTGAGTAGTGCATGCATAAGACATTCTGCTTCCAGGTTAAAGCTTGTTTCTTCTGCTTTCATATGGGGTCTGATTTACATAATTATTAGGTGTCTGTTAAGTCCATAGTGTCCTGTTGTGATCCTCATTGCTATTTTCATGTTTCCCTTGGTCATTCTGAGCAGTTTTTGAGTCTCCCTACTTTTGTATATTAAGAAGGTTTTTGATTGTCAACATCCTTCTACTGTACTCCAACTGAAAGATTCTCCTATAATTATTCTAAGGTGTATGGACCCACATAAATTTCATCTGCTCCTATTCTAGTTAATACATCTGCTTTTTCATACCCTTCATGTCTGTGATGACCAGGGACCAAAGTGACTGTTACTTCTGCCTTCTTTTAAAGTGGGGTTGAGTGGAACTACCAAAAGTCATAAAAAGCTTTTTTTTTGAAAAGATTTTTATTGATGGTATGTGTTACCAACCCTGCCACCCTTAAAATATCTGTTTTTATATTAGAGAAAGAGCACATGTAAGTAGTTGTTATAGTATATGTAAACTAAAGAGGCAAAATCATGGATGTTTCAGTTCCTTGTAGTCAACACGATGTCAATGAAAAGTCTTTTTACTGACAAATAGTTCTTAATCTAATAATAGTCTAAAGTAATAATGAAACATATCAAAAAACCACATTCTAAACAACATTGATTTCAAGCAATTTGTAATAAACCATAACTAAATGATGTTTCCAGTGTTCAGTGCGTATGCTTCAGTCCCGATGGCACACAGCTGGTTGTGGGTGCAGGCGAACGTGTAATGGTGTATGATCCATGTGATGGTGCACTGCTGCGTTTACTGCAGGCACACAAAGGCTCCGTGCATGCACTTGCCTACTGTGCTGATGGCAGGAAGTTTGCCAGCGGTAGTGCCGACAAAAACGTTATTATATGGAGTTCCAAAATGGAAGGCATTCTTAAATACTCGTGAGTGTCCTATTTAAAAAAATATGGTACAGTATGTGCATTGGGCGTGGAGAAGGGGTTCCACTTTTTTATCACAACAGAGGACATAAAAGCGTCTGTCTAAAGGAACTAACTATCAAACTGCCCTATCTGTACAAATTGATTTACAAAGTTAATTTTTTAAACATATATGTTTCGACAAATTGGCGCTAAACATCAACACTAAGAAAGATGAGCGCCGATTGGTCGGCCAAGGTGCAAGGTCAGGCCTATATATGATAGATTCATTTATTCACAGCCAGCACTCCATTTTTCAGCGGCTAAATATATGTGTGTGGTTTAGCGTTATCACAATAAAAGATAAAATAGATCAATTTCATTGATCAATTCTAGCCATTTTTATTTCTCATTTGACAGTTCTAGTCTTTTCAGCTGTTGGCAGTAAACATCTGAATTGATGGTCCATCCATACATTCAACATAACTTTATTGTGTGTTGATCCGGGTTTTGTCACAGTTGGTAGCGCTTGACCTTGACTTTGACCATAATCTTTTGCGTACATTCTTATCATAAGTGATCTGCTTCTAACCACCAGTGATCAGTCTTTTCAAAAGTGGTATCCTTACATTACATTATAATGGATGATCACAAATGAGTATGCGGTCCATTATACTATGGCGGTTGAGAGAATGCGTTTCTGACAAGTCCTAATTGAATGGTTGATGTGAATTTGTACCATTGGACAATTCCCGTTTACAAATATTATTATCGTTTACATGCACAAATGACACAAAATTAAATTAAAATTATATTATTATCTCAATTCACAATAAACATGATGTTATAGTTATAAATTTCAGAAATGTGGCGACCAACTGTTAGGTTTCTTTCAGTGAGCTTGTACGGTACCTAAGCATCAACTTTTTGTACACCCAAACTTTTACAAATCAGTTAAAAGTGTTTTATGGCCGATACCCAATTCTTCAGCAATATCTTAACCACTAATATGCTGATCTTGCTCCACATTTTCCTAAATGGCATCAACTTTATCCATTACAAGGCAACCATAATGAACAGTATCTGTGACACTAAAATTTCCTGGTCACAAGCCTTATAGTTTTATGCTCAATGTTGGATCAATTATTTATGCAGGGAGGTATGCACAGTTAAACATGTCAGAAGGTGGAACCGCTGCTGCATTATGTCAAACTTAAACTGTTCCTATGTTATATTACATTAAATTACACTGAAACAACATATTTTCCAGGCATAGTGAAGCAATACAATGCCTAGCATACAATCCAGTTACCTTCCAGTTGGCTTCGTGTGGTGTATCAGACTTTGCATTCTGGTCGGCGGAAGTGAAAGCTGTGCAAAAGTACAGGGTGGTTGGTAGGATAACCAGTTGTGCCTGGTCCCCCACGGGACAGTATCTAGCTATTGGTCTAGCAAGTGGTAGTGTATCAATAAGAGACAAGGTGAGCTCTCAGATATTTTGTTACTTGCCCTCCTATTCTGTGCTTTGTATTTAAAGCTGTATTTGACAGTAGGTAGTGTCTGAGAGAAACACTATTTTGGCTGAAACCGAAGTTTTTCAATATATGTAGTGAAAAATTGTTGAAACAAAGTTATCATTTACCACGATAACAGGCATTGTTGATTTGGCATAATACAGTTACATCAACTGGAATTACACATAATTAGAAATAGAACTTGACATAAACAACATGTATATAATATGATAATTACATAAATAAGATGTCTATAAATCATTATATAAAATTTATAATGTGAATTAGACCACTGAAGTCTTACAATTCTTCGAAGACCTTTCTTTTTCGAAGATCATTCGATTGAGATTTTAGATATTCTCTTACAGTCAAAATATTTTTTCTTGACTTGTTATTTTTTATACTAAATCATCCCAAAATGTACTACAAAAAACTTTAACTTTTATGACATGACTAAACTAAGCATGCAAATAATTTTGGTAATTTAGTAAATTTTTGTAGTTGCAATTCTTTTGGCATATAATTTTTAGCATGTAACAAAAGTTGCGCGCGTCGATGTAACGCACCATTAAGTTAGTTTCTAATGAGAGTTTATTATTATTTTTATGATGTCAATGTAAAGTAATTCACATTATAGTGTTCTATATTCATGGGGAAAGATAAATTTTCTTAATTAATTGAAGTTTATACTATACACTAATTAAAAACTAAAAATACCAACAAATAAAAGTGTCAGCTAGATAATTGCCATGCGTCAGAATGTCCAAAAAGCTGGCGGCATTACCTCGCTGTACGGAAATGCTTAGGCGTTGTCTGAGTTAATAGCTAGTTCTCCGGTCGCCCGAGGCGTCGACCAAGCGCGTTGATAAATCTCGGAAAAACCGATGCGCCTCAGGCGCCCATGACGCTATTGTCTCGACATTATGATTATGATTGCGAATATTGTGGTTTATATTCATATTGGAGTGTATATTTTTGGAGAAAATTGTCTATCTAGATTTGAGACCTTCATTAATTTTTTTTTTAATAAGTGAAATTATAAAGACTTCCAACATAGTCAAAGTAGCATTTATGATATCCTAATAAATAAACTGTGATATATGCTAGAAACCAATGCATTTATTAATCACCAGAGTGGCGACGAGATCCAACGCTGGTCACGAGATGCGGCCGTGTGGGCTCTGACTTTTTCTGGCTCTACGCTACTCGTGACTGACTGGAACGACACTCTCTCCTTTTACAATATGCAGGGACAACAAGTGTTGAAAGACCGCAACATCGGTACCTACGTTGTTATTTGTCATCAATATATTAATATGATACTTTAAATCGACACGGTAAGCTCATACTCGTACGAACTACCTTACCACAAGAACCCGCTTAGATGCACACAAACACACCCAAAGCTGTTAAAAACACATATAGTGTGAATAAGATGTGAGTACATTAAAGTGTGAGGATTCCACATAAATTGTAGAAGGCATTGCTGGGGCGCAGTAGGCATGTCTACTTCAAATATTAATACAGTGGTGATGTGGACTTGTACGGTTGAGTGCCACATATTAATGGTATGTGAGTGAAACTAGAATGAAAATGAAAGGAAACAAGCTGGTCAGTCTTTGTTAACAGTGCTTTGTATTCTTTATGAATAAACATTATTAATTATCGAAATAATGTTCCAACAATATGTGTTTTGTATGCCAGGTATATCGGCGGTATCTTTGAATGCGCTCGGTGAGCTGGTGATAGTGGCAGGAGCGGGCGGTTGGGCTGTGCTCACGGCAGAGGGAGTACCCGTTCTCTCCGCGTCCTTAGCTTGGGCATGGGCGGCAGCGGCCACGGCATCACGCGATACCCTTGCCCTCGCGTGCCACGATGGTACCCTATGGTGCTACCGTTTGGCGTTCAGCACGGTACACGGACTATACCGCGATCGGTACGCGTATCGCGAGAACATCACTGATGTCATCATACAGCACCTCACGACCGGCAACAAGGTTCGCATCAAGTGCCACGATCGCGTCCACAAGATCGCTATATACAAGCACCGGCTCGCTGTGCAGCTACCCGAACGCGTGGTCGTGTACGAGGTGGGGGACGCCGATGATAAGTGCATGCTGTACCGCGTCAAAGAAAAGATTCCGCAAAAAACTGAGTGCTCGCTGCTCGTGGCCACCAGCGATGCGCTGCTGCTTTGCCAGGTTGTCTCCTGAACTATAAACCGCATAGGATAGTCAAACAGTAACTTAATTTTATCAATGTTTTCACATTTTTGTTAGAGTTCTTTAGTAAAGTTTAGTAGAGTATTTGTCAGATGTTAATAAAATCCGTGAGTGTCCACTGCAGCGCCCTCAAACATAAAAATCTATTATATTCAAAGCAATGCAGTCATATTTTTTTTCTCCTTTCAGGACACAAAATTAGTAATGATAGGCGGTAAAGTGCCCAAAACGTGGACAGTACCAGCGCCCATTCGCTACGTAAAAGTCACTCCTCTATATTTCGAGGAAGTCCTGTTGCTCGGGCTTCTCAATGGAGAAGTGAGTATGGCGATTTATTATTTAACGTAATAACTGATTTGTGATACTAATAATAACGGCGTTTATTAGAACAAAGCAATTAAAAATATTGTGATATAGTGCACTATCACTACATACTATAAAACAAAGTTTCCCCGCCGCGTCTCTCTGAACGCGAAAAACTTAAAAACTACCGATCACGTCGGTCGCCACGTCAATAGAAATCGACATAGAAAATAGCAAATTCAGTACAAATAAACTTTATACATAGCTGGCGGTAGGTCATTCAAGCATTTAAAACAGCACATTGAAAGTCATCAAAATATAAATAGAATCCAGCACGGTCCTGCGCAATTTGTTACAGCTAAGTTTCTAAATTTTACGAGTCTAGCAGGTACGCCTTGCAAATTCTCTTGAAGTTTCAGCATATGCGAGTCTGATTAAGTATTGGAGTAATTCGGGCTCTACGTTGCATGAAGTTAGTTATTTGTGTTGGGATCCCATAGTAATTGTTCAACAAATAATATGATGGTAACTTGAGAACAGGCCAGAGGTTTCTCAAGCCTTCGAGTTGGATTCTCATTTTGTATGAGCAGATTTCTTACACTACGAGTGTGCGTTTAGACTGACCTTATCCTCTAATAACGATGATATTTTTGTAAGTGTGAGATAACCTATCCACCACATGTAAATCATTTTCCAAAAACAAAATAGCTAAATTGTTATTTGTTATTTTCAAAATAGACATTATAAATTATTCACATCTTTCACATGAAATAATACTACCGAAAATACCACGGTTTCGTCGTTTAAAAAACGGTCAATCAATTTTTTTTCCAAAAAATATATGCTCTGATTCTACGTACGAATATACTAAGCATGTATGATGGATGGTTTTAGATCTGGCAAGTGCAACCAAAGAGCGGGGCGGCAGCAGTTGTCGTGCGCGCGGCGGGTGCGGTGCGCTGCCTCGACGTAAGTGCAACACGCGCGCGTCTCGCAGTCGTCGACGAGCGGTCTGTGTGCCGCGTGTATAGCCTGCCTGCTGGGGAACTGCTGTATTCGGTGAGCGCCCCTGGCCTTTTATGGGCGTATACAGCCCTAGCTGACAGTAAGTCACATGAGTCTGATAAAGTATAATGATGCCTACCAGCGTTTTGCCCACTCTTCAATTTATACGAAAATATTGTTCACACTAAAGCAAACCGTATATTGATTTATTTCTATATTTGTGCCCGCAGACAGTAAACGACTCACTGTCAGCAAACCCTGAATACGCGCCAAGACGGCTATATAAGTTAGTATGTGCATGATGGTTAGAACTGTGCAAACATGACGGCTAGAGATAACTAAGTTTTGCAACCATGACCTTAACACCCACTTAGCAGCCCTTGACTGACCGATTGGTTAGAGACCCTACCTGCAGAGTCAAGGGTCGCGCCCAGGATAAATATTTGTGTCTGGGTATAAAAGTATTTATATATGTAAATATTACCAAGAATATTTATGTATAGCAGTTGTCTAGTACCCCATAATACAAGCCTTGCTTGCTTTGGGTCTAGATGGTGCTGTGTGGGATGTTCCAAATATTATAATTATTATCGTTAATCTAAAATGTGTGCACTGTCACTGTATACTAACTTTCATATGCGTCTGGTTGCTTGTACAGTAGAATATAACTATAAAGTACAATAGACGTACAGTCATAATGGTAATAGTAAAGTAATACGCACGGATATTTGCCGCAATTTTTTTGCGAATTACTCAATGCGTAGGTACAGCCGCGCGGACAGCGACGGGTAGTAGTAGGAGGCGTATGCGGCGCTCGCACGAATAGCGCAAACTATCCGACCTCTCCTTCATCTACTCCACGCTCCTATTTTATGCTACTGCGTCACTTTCTGTAAATAACTTCACAGCGGCAAAGATCCGTGCATATTACTGTAGAAGGTATTTGCATAGTGTACCCAGTCGAACAAAAGCGGCAACCATGAATGAATTTATTGGTTTATCCAAAAGAAATATGTGTCGTGGTTATTCTATTCCTATAGTATAACAAAACCAGTACACTCATAACGTACCACAGGAGGAGAACGTGTCGGCCGTGGCGTGGAACGCATGGTGCGAGGAACTGGTGTGCTTTTCGGGCGCAGGCCTGCTGTCAGTGAAGGCAGGCATCTTTCCGTCCGCCTCGCAGCCTCTAGCAGGCTCCGTCGTCGGCTTCCAGGTCCCAACATAATTTTTTCTTAGTGTAGGGTCTCAGAATTCAATAAAGACAACCAGTAATGGTAATCTTTTTAATCTCAAGATCCTCAAATATCACTTGTATCTTACATAAATATTGTGAAAATGAATAATTTATATATGTTTATATGGTGAATCTTGGAATGAAATTAAGCGATCTGCGATTGAATCAGTTCAGCCGATTTCAAATGAATACATGACTACGATCGTACGAAAATATCTACGTTCGGGGTGGTTTAAAAGCATCTAGTTTTATATAATTCAAGTTTTTATTATCCATCTAATAACTTTTGGATATCTTTAAAGCGACACTGGACTGTTAATTTTGCTTGATTTGCAAGAAAATTATTTACTAACTTTATTTAAATATATGTCATGTATCAGGGAGGCCGAGTATTTTGCCTGCAGTCTAATGCGATGCAGACGGTGAGCGTGCCACTGTCGCACGCCGCTCAACAGTATTTGCAACACGACATGTTCGCGTAAGTGGTATCGCTTGTTCAAGACTTAGTTATAATATTGATAATTATATCTCTCATGATCTATTGAAGACTCACAATTTCATGGGTAGCAGAGTATCTTTTTATATAAAACACTTTTGTAATTTATATCTTTAACAATTGATTTTCCTCTGATTTCATTAGAACATTCTAGAAACATGACATGTTTAGTGTTAGAAACGAATTATCTGGTGTTCCAAGATTTTTGAGAAATTAACCTGTGATGGACTAAAATAGATAGGGTATTTAGAATATTTAGAAACATGACATAGTGTCAAAAACGAATCGTGAGGTGTTTGAAGGTTTTTGAGAATTTAACCCGCGAGGGAGTAAAATAGAGTTTGTAAAGGAATTCTGTCATTCTCGAAGTTAAAACCATTAAATTCGTTAATTAGCTTTATACTCAGAAATTCAGAAATAGGTGCTGAAAGTTTGTACTGTAATCCCGTAATTTTACAAGTGCAGTACAATCGAGTGAAACCGCGGGCGGGCACTAGTACATTAATATATAGATATTTTACATCCACCCACGGAACAAATAGACATGTTCACGCATACAAATATTTGTCCCAGGCGGGAATTGAACCCGCAATCTTTGTTTCTGCAAATAGGGTTTTTAGCCACTCGACTAATTGTCATTTAAATCAAAATATATAATGTAAATAAAAACAATTAGAATTTATTTAAGAAGCGTTCACACCGTCTGCCTTTTAGCGAGGCGTACGCCGTGGCATGTCTGGCGGCGACACGTGCCGACTGGGAGCGCGTAGGAGGTGCCGCATTGCACCGTCTCGCGTTGGAGGTGGCGCGGAACGCCTACCAGCGTACAAAAGACATTGACAAACTGGCCTTGATCGATGACCTTCAGGTACCCACAATCGAAACTTAAATGCTTAGCTACTGCCCGTTTTGATTGCCGAAATCATTAACACAATTTCAAGATTGCTTTTCAATTCTTTTTACACTCGTATCTGCACTCAAACATGGACACGTCGAAAATTCTAGTAATTTCTGCATATGAGTACCGTCGTAGCATTAATTCAGCAGATACAGCTAGTAACATCAATGTTATGATTGGAGATAATATGACTAATGAACGTATCGTGCGTTTTTTGTTTAGTCGCTTTAAATCATGACCTGCAAAATGAAATAGCAGATAGGCATGCTTTTTCAAAAAATTTAGTTACGGATCTAACAATCTAGTCACGGATTGGACATCTTACATAGTACATTAGAAACACTAACTTATGGATCTGAAACATCTGGTCGCGCGTCGAGTAGGGAGTAAAATCGAGATGTCTCAGTGAAAAGAAGTTTCTTTTTATGTTGGGTCAGCGCCTGCGAGAGTGTGACTGCATTGACTATATAGTTTTATTTTATTTTATAGTATTTGTTTATAAAGATATAGGTAGATTGCGCAGAGTGAATAGAGCATTGCGATCCTCTTTGATTCGGAAAACGGTAGAAGAAAGTTATTAAAAGATTGTCATTTGTAAGTCCACGTAGGCGAAACTGCTGGCATTCCTTGTATCATCAACATAAATCTACAAAAAGTAAAATCGAGTTAGTATGTAGCAAAGTATTCAAGAAACAATGAAAACGTATGTGCAGGAGCGGATAGCGGGTGGCGAATCCCGCGGCGTGGTAGCGGGCGTGGTGTTGGCACATTGTGGGCGTTTCGCGGAAGCGGCGCGAGCATTCGTTGCAGCCGGCCGTCCTGACCGCGCTCTCCACATGTACACCGACTTGCGCATGTTCAGCAAGGCACAGGAGTATGTGGAGGAGGGCGAGGGCGAGGTTCTAGCGCGCCGTCGTGCCGAATGGGCGCGCCACGTTAGTGAGCCGCGAGCCGCCGCTGAGATGTTGCTTGCTGGCGGGGATGTACGCCGCGCCGCCGCCTTGCTTGCCGACGCCGGCCGCCGAGATATGTGCGAACTTCGTCCTTAGATTAATAATTACTAATGTATAAATCCATTACCATCTTAGATATACTTGGTCTGCCTATCGTCTGTCAAACTGACACGAATTAATTAGCGCTTAGCAGGCGGGTTGTTTGGGTGTCGTAAGACATTCATTGTTTCAAAATACCATCTTGTGTGTCAATGTGTGAAAACCGTTCTAAGAGGGATCTATAATGATAAAAACACATTAATATATTTAATCATGTCACACCATTAATTTATTGCCTAAAATATTACTCTTTTTTAACTCTTAAACTGGCTACTTTCCGTAGATTTTTGCAGACACGAGTGTGACCGAGGTCGACTAACACGCTAGCACTTTAACGAAGTGGAACGTAATAATGCTCTTTTTTTGTTATTGCCTCCTGATTCGTTGGTTTAGAATTTGTTTCATATCCCGCTACTGTGGCAAGGCATTTACAACATCTATATCGTCGACTGCGTCACGCTCCACCCCCATCACTTATATCTACAATAACATTTTTATCGCAGGTTGCTGGAGATGGGTCGGGACATGGATAAAGGCTCGACAGATGGACTGCGTTACGTGGCTGCGGCACTGGTGCGC
This sequence comes from Luffia ferchaultella, assembly GCA_949709985.1. Lineage (NCBI taxonomy): Eukaryota > Metazoa > Arthropoda > Insecta > Lepidoptera > Psychidae > Luffia > Luffia ferchaultella. The sequence continues at coordinate 1,245,746 of OX453243.1, forward strand.
GTCGGGGAGGCAGGCGCCGCTGCTGACCTATATCATCGCCTTGGCGACTACAGGTTAGCGGCTTCGTGGTTGCTGGAGTTTGGGTTGATGCCGGGCTGGGCAAAATTACGACTGAGGTGTGGGGTGTGCAGTGCGGAGGTGGCGTTGGTGGTGGCGCGTGGAGAATGGACGCGTGCTTTCGCGCTTGCTCGTGACCGCCCAGAGTGTGCTCGCAGCGTCCATCTGGCGTACGCTCAGCGCATGGCGCAAGATAACAACTTCGTGGAAGCACAGAAAGGTGCATTCGGTTTATTTCTACACTATTTTATAAAATGAAAGTAGTGTTTGAATCCATATTAAATTATATTCGGTCTACTCTTGTTATTGCTCTGCTCCTGAAAAGTGGCAACATGATGATACATCCTCTATTTTAAACCATGACATCTATTTAAATAAAGTTTCATCAAAATCATTTTACTGGTTCGGTACAAACAGATAATTAAAATTTTCTGGTTCTAGAATGAAAAGTAAACTTCTCGACAGTACTTTCTATGTGCAGACATTCTGTTAAAGTTTTATAACCGTATATATATGTACGTGCGACAGCGTACCACGCAGCTGGTGAAGAGGAGCGCGCGCGGCGTGTCTTCGGCGTGTTGGTGGCAGACGCGGTGGCTGAGGAGCGGTTTGGTGACGCGGCCCACTTGCACCACTTGATGGCCGCGCAGAGTCTCGACCGTGGCGATACGCGGCACTGGGCAGCAAGCGACAGACTTGCTCGTCTCTACCATGCCTACGAGCCCCTCCATCGCAGCGTCCACGAGCCTTTTTCACTGAGCCAACCCGATGCATTGCTCCACGCAGCGGACTACGCACTCGCGCTGCTCGCCGACAGTCAGCCACCGCCCGGCGTCTCGCTATTGTACCCTTTTGAGTGAGGCGTTTACTTCTCATAAGGCTTCAACAAATAGGACGCGTCTAAGAAAGCGGCAAACTAATATCAATATCGATTATGATGTTACATAGAAACTATTTTACACTAAAGAATTAATTTTCTCATAAGGCTTCAACAAATAGGACGCGTCTAAGAAAGCGGCAAACTAATATCAATATCGATTATGATGTTACATAGAAACTATTTTACACTAAAGAATTAATTTATTAAAAAAAAAAAATTTTTTTTAAACCTAAAGCAAAAATAAAATGACAACTTTGTTTCCAATTTCTAATGTCGTGAATCAAATTTCAGTTAATTATAGACTTTTGCTTGCTATTATGTATATTAATAATTATTTTTGTTAGAGCATATTCATATTATTTAAGTCCAACGACAAGATCGTAGTCATTCTAGAAATCTTGTTGCCTGTATAAGCATTTCTTGTCCTTAACATAGTACTCACAGCTGCCTCTACCTATGCGTGGCAAAACAGGCCACAGCGCTGCGTGCACGTGCTCTAGCCAATGACATGCTCAACAAAATACTTGCCTTGCAGATACCGCATAAGTTCCAGGTGAGAGTTACAGTTTAAGAGTAGAACTATATCTAGGTGAACGCGACCACCACGACCATCGGGCATCGGGCTGTGTAACTTAAAAAATTGGAATTTTTATGAACATAAACATATAAATATATTAACAAAAGATTCTTTACTTCATCAGCCCATTTTTACCCCACTGCAGGGGCTTAGGCCTCTCCCAGGGTGAGGAGGGGGGTTTGGAGCTTAAATCCACCACGCTGCTCCACTGCGTGTTAAGGACTGTAACGACCGCCATCTATTGACAGCGTCCGGGACCGACTGCTTAACGTGCCCTCCGAAGCACGGAGTCAGTGAAAGTTGTGTACTTAAGTCAGAAAAACTCATTGGTACACGCCCGGATTCGAACAATGGCTCTATGGGGCCTTATAAATTTGAGACAGGTTCATTGCGCTTTGGGCTATCACGACACAAACAAACAAAAGATTAATGTCACAATATGTAAAGAAAATACCTTCGCCATCTACAAAAATTTTGCGTGACACACCGCATTTGTACTTACAGTGGGTATATGGTAATATTAGAAATATACAATCATAAATGTTGACAATAAAACGTGGGTGTCCCTTAATTTTAATTTCCATGTCTATGGTGCCTGCGTCGTCGCCCTGCTGGTCACAGTGGTAATGTCTGGCGGTGCTACAGTTACCTACTTAATGCATGATTTAAAAAAAAAACCACATGCTGGTTAAAGTTTTCACACCTGTAATTTGGTTCCAAAACTACTCAGTGTATTTGTGAATAGCGGCAGTGTAAGGAGTTAAATTGATATCGCAATACATTTTGTGTCGCGTGAAGCGACTAAAACATTTTCGAAATCGCCTTGTCGCGAGACTGGTGCTCTGCAAATTTTGAAGAGTTTATTGCGTCTTTGGGCCTCGGAGAAAACTGTCAAATTTTGAGGTTTAGGAGGGAAAATAAAACATCTTTACTTACTTTGGGCTGGCGTTCACACTTGAACGGATGTTAAGCCCGGGCCGTTACACTTTTATCCAGCAAGGTTCTTCTTAACTTTCAAGAAAATATATTTACGAGCATATAAACGAATGTTTTCAGTACTGGAGGTAAACAACACTGCTTGTGATTCCCAGTTTCAGACTGTCAGTACTAAAACCAAATACTTGTGATGTAAAAATATTGTGGGGTGGATGTCTGAGTCGTACCCTGAGGGTTCCGTGGCATTATATTATGTAAGTTTAATAAGTGTCACTTCATTCTGTCTTTTTTTTTTTGAGATAAAAAACCTTGTAAATGTATTAAAAACTTTAATTCTTAATTTTGAGAATTTTTCTTGCACGGTGAGATTTTTTTGTGCCAAATTTGATGATTATAGATTGTTAACAGGAAGTACTCTATAGGTTTTAATGATGTGCCATTCAGTATGAAAATATGCTTTTAAAAAGTGTATTTCTTGTCATAATACCATATCAGAAAAGCAAATATTTTCAGGACTGCGGCCGCGACTTCAATATTTAATATTATTTTCCAACTTGATATTTCAACCCTTTCTGGGAAAAATTGTCTAAATTGTCTTGACAGATAGACAGGTGGACTATAAAGTGATTTTATAATGGTTTATCTTTTTTACCTTTTGAGATACGGAACTCTAGAATGTATTACTTTCTAGCGCAAATTAAACTTATTGTATTAATATGTATTTAAATTATATGGATATCATATCATTCATATCATGCATATCATTTTATCCAAGTATCTCGTTGAAAGAGTTTCTCGTTGGCTCTTATCTTCTCTATATCTGAACTGGTAATAAGTTAAACTTTTAATAAATTTGTAGTACATCTGAAATTGCATAAAATTTCGCCTGTGCGGAAAACGTAGGAAAATGTGGAGTTACTGGCACTGAAAGCGCGCGCAGCAAGTAATGGTGGCGCGGGCGGAGAGGAGACAGACGAGGCAGGTGCGTTATGCTGGCGCTGCCGAAGGCCCGCTTCTCGTGCCTCCTCTAAAGCGCGTTGCTCGCGCTGCTGGCACGAGCCGGCGCGCTCTCACGCTACGCATGGTGAGACATTTCATTAACTCTACTGCCTCGACTTCCCTATAAGACATGTATCAAAGTTCCAAAGATTTTGACAATGAATTACCTTGGATATGGCGTAAATAACTTTTGAAGTAGCGTTGGAGAAAGCTCGGGCCAAAGGCGTTCACAAAATTGCTACGTCATTAGTTACCAAATCTACTGAACTATTCTGAATTTATAAATGACCCATCTTGGCGCCTAGACTTTGCTTGGGAACAAAACCACGTGCATGATTTACTCATAGAAAATATGTTGTCCACTAGTAATACTATATTTATGACAACTCATTCATTCTCATTTAGTCCTAAACCAGACAATACCTGTACTATGAATACTACAAACTGATATATATTCTTCAATATTTTTTCAATACATTTGCTATTAATACGGTCCTTATGACATCGAAACTTGAATCGTAATGTTGTATTTTAAGGACAAAGCCCTTTTACTTTATACCAATCACAAACGAGCGTTTTGTTTGTAACGCATGCTTAGAAAAGCAACTACTTACCTAATTGTCATCGCAAATATATTGAAAAACGTCGTATGATGCTCGTACTCAGTAAGCTGGTTATTATAGACATCGGTTTATTATATATATATTAAACACCTCTACTATAATATCCAGCTTCGACTATAATAGCCAGCCAGCAACAGCGGAGCAGATTAATGTTACCGAAAAAATAATGTTTAAGGTTTCATTTTTATATCACATTTTATTTTTAACTTTTTGTTTTGTAAGGTAAGCTCTATACATTCTACGTGCGTCTACTATGTTCAACGTATATATCGTGGGTATGTACTGGTACTATGATAATACCTACCCAGAATATATGCAATGTGTACGGACGTACGCAGAATGTGTAGAAGCTCTACTAAACAAAAACTTAAAAAAAAAGTAAATGATATAAAAATGAAACTTAAACATGATTTTCTCGATAACTGTTAATCTGCTCACTTGAAACTATTTGTTTATTTTGGTAAGTTCTACATGCTCGATAAGTATGGGCTACGTTGTACGATGTATATTTTACCCGAAAAAAACCGGCCAAGTGCGAATCGGTCTCGCACACGAAGGTTTCCTTACCACCATACAATATAAAAAAAATGAGCGTGACGTTAATCGAACTTAACCATTAATCGTTATTAGTATGTAATTTAAGAATTATTGTATAAATATATTTCATTTTTATTTCGTTAGTTATTTAGAAGCCGCTCGATCCTCTCTGGGTAATCCGAAACAATAGTGATAACATGAGTGCACTGATAGCTATAGACAATTTTTATTACTTATTTTATTACAGTTCACCTTTGACTTTTAGTATCGATTGTGAAAAGGAAATCTGCAAAGGAAAGTGTAAACTTATAGTACCTCGTAATATAATGTAATTTTAATCATAAAAAGTTTTTTTTTTTAATTATCTTTTACAATAACATCACAAAGATAAAATGCATCTAGTTTTCGCTTATTCGCTAAACGCTCTCTGTCATTTTCTATGCAATTTTTACAAATTTTTTACTTATAAAAGTACATTTTATAAGTTACTTTATTACTCGTTAATATAGTCTAGTTAGCTGTGATAGTTTTTCTTTTAACTACGTTATATATACACTCCTGTCACAAATTTTTTCCACATATCCAAAAACAACGGTTTAGGTGGTAGAGGGGTTGACTTAAATTAAAAAAAATATTTGAAACCTTGATATCATTTTTAAGACCTATCGTTTGGTACCTCTCGCGTTAATATACAATGAAAATATTTTTCTATTTCGTACTTCAGTACATGTATGGCGACCTATCCTAAAAAAAAAAGTTTTCTTAATTTCACTACGTCATTACGTAGCGGTTCATAGATTACACCTATCTTCCAAATTTCATCTATATATTGCCAATAGTTTCCGAAAAAACCACAAACGACAGACCTACAGACGGACAGACATGGCAAAACTATAAGGGTTCCTTTTTTGCCATTTGGCTACGGAACCCTAAGAAAGAAGCAAATACAACAATCGAATGTTCATGCACACAAATATTTTTTCGGGGCGGAAAATTGTTATGTAAATATAAATCGCGGCCTTTGATGTTGCAATCGGGGTCGCCAACCCTCTGATCACTTGGCCAGTAATTATGTTTATTATTATTTCATTTCAAAGAGGTGCTCCCTTTGGTACGCTTCAAGCCGGAAGACGGCGTACCTGAAGAAGAAGCATTGCGGCTGTTAGAGCGGATACCCCTGCCCGCGGTGGGACGCACCACTCCACATTTGAGCGGCGCGGAGGTGCTGGTCCTAAATGAGGAAGAAACGGTCACTGATGTCTTTTTGGAACCTCCTGATGAAGCCGTTGCTGAAGATGGCGCGGTCAGGTGTGGTCGAGACGCGTTACTGGCGCTAAGTCCTGCCGAGGTGGTAGTGGCCCGTCCGCCGCGACCTCTCCCAATCCATTTCTACCGCAACATGCTGCCCGAGCTACCTTGTCTTGCCTGTCCGCATTGTCACAAGGTATGTGGTCACTGTCGATATCCTATGATTCCTTTTGACACAAATGCAATATTCGTACCCGAGTTTATTTTATTTTTGGCTGATCTGACAATACGTTTGTGGTTGCTTTTACTCCACTGTTCACCACCACAAGCGTCAAACGAGTACTTGAAGCATGACTGCGTGAGCTACTGACCGAAAGGGACAACAACAAAACCGTAGCCAACGAAGGGTTTTCTAGGGTTTCCGCCTCTTCCTTCGAAATTTAGGTGGCCATGGTTTGATTATATGATACGATACAAATAAATAACGAGACGGCAATTCGTAGTTATAATTCCAACATACAGCAAGCAGATATCCAGAACACGGCAACTCAGCTCGAACGTTGTGATTACAAAATCCTGGAGGGTATTAATCAGTCTGACCAAAAACAATTAACAGTATTTTTGGTTTAATCAATCTAACAAGGTGATCTGACTATGGATACTGATAAATTCCTTGGTCAGATCGTTTGTTGATCACTTTGCTATTAAGGGACCACAAAGTATGAGCAGTACGAGCAAAGCGAGCGTTCGGTGGTAGTACCCGGCAAGTGCCAGAACCGAATTGTTCTTTTTCTAATTATTTAATAAACATAATTTAGTCAGTCTGACCGAGGATACTTTTACAGTATTCATTGTCATATCATCCTAACAAAGCCATTTGACCATGGATAACAAATGGTTACTTCATTTTATTCACCTTTTCACCAATTCTAAAAAATCAGAATTTTAGTTTTATAGAGAATATTCTGAGAGAATGATATTCAAGAGAATGATATTCTGTGTATAATTTTGTACTGTTCTGTGTACTGTTTCTGTCATACTTTAAAAGATTTTGGCACTTTTGCCAGATTTGTAGCAAAAGAGAGTACGTAAACGTATATCGCATAAAGTAAAAACCGACAAGTATACTTTGATTAGAATAATGACTTCTATGTCTGGTAATCAAGTTCAGAGATAGTCATCAAGGTTCTGAACAAAGGATCAAAATGATCGAAGTAGGTAAGCACAGTAGTAAGTAAAGTTTTTACTTCATGCGATATACATTGACGTTATCTCTTTTGGTGTAGTTCGCTGTACTTGTTACGACATATAACCCCATAGACGACGTTATCTATGAAATTTTACGAGGCCGAAAATAGATATTAACACCGAGCATATTAATATGAATTTGTTAGCCAACGAAAAGGCTTGTTTAAAATTCTGTTTGAAATATTTCTACAAACTCCTCCTCCCATAGTTTTGGCTCTGTTTCTGGTGATGGCCTTGGATAACAATGAACCGTTTGATGGTTTATATACAAAGAAAATATAATTGGGCATTCGTCTATAGTTTGTCTTCTATGCCTATACAAGAACAAACCATCTAATATATACGTGTTATATTTTTATGTTGCCAGTTATTTTACGCGGAGGACTATGAGATCCAGATGGTGACGCGCGGGCAATGCGCCTTCTGTCGCCACACGCAGCCAGTCGCGCTCGCACGTTAACTGCCCTCCCCCACCCCATACCTATTGTATATACGCTTACCTACAAATAGTAATAAAATTATTAATTAAATATATTTTTAAATGTAGAATGGGTTTTTCATTTCAAACTTACATACTGTTAGTAGACTATCAAACATTGTTTAATACTTCATATATTAACTCTTCGATTGAGTCCATAAAACTAGATATGTTTCATGGTGTCTCTGGTATGGCAGAATTTAAAAACGCCCGAAGGTCTGAATAATATTATTATATTATTATTGTAATGATATAATAAAAATTAATTATTTTGAAATTGGCTAGATCCATTCAATTGATATCTCGTATGTTGGATTGCTCACGATAAAAAAATATTTACATTAAAAAAAATTGTTTTAATAGAAGAAAACAGTCTTCATAAAATTATATCGACTGACCGATTGGCCAAGTGGTTAGAGACCTTAACTGCGGAGCCAAGGGTCGCGGGTTCGACTCCCGCCCGGGACAAATATTTGTGTGCATGAACATGTCTATTTGTTCCGTGTAAAATATCAATTTATTATAAAGAATATTTAAGTATGTATATCAGTTGTTTGGTACCCATATTACAAGCTTTGTTTAGTCTGGGCTAACTAGATGGCGCTGTGTGGGATGTCCCAGGTATTATTATTATCTGTAATGAGTAAAAGAAAATTTGCGGCGAGTAGGAATCGGACTATTACGAAGCTCGCTTACTTTTGAACGACGACCACGCGACTCTTCATTTTCATTGCTCCCATGCATTGCCTGCGATATAAATGAAAGGAGCGCAGCGGGATCGACTTTATATTTACGGTATTTTTTGGTACGACGGTGGCGACGACCGCTTAGCCTAGTGGGCAGCGACCCTGCCTACGAAGCTGGAGGTCCCGGGTTCGAATCCCAGGTCGGGTCAGTATTTATATGATGAATATTAATACTGGCACCGGGTCTTGGCTGTTACATGTATGTGGTGTCTTCGCTTGGTACCCAAAATACAAGCTAATGCTTAGTTTGGGACCTAGACGTTGTGATTGTATGTGTTATTATTATTATTATTATATTTTTTTGGTAGGCGCTAAGACGACCTTCACGGTGGTATCAGTGGTGTCAAAAGATACGGGGGCTTGTGCGGCTTTGTATGATACCAAATTTTCTAAAATCAGTCCGTACTTGTTTTCGGAAAATTGAAAATGGCGAAAGAAATGAAATCACTACATTTTTCGGACGAAAAGTTAGTTATTTCGAAAACGAAAGCTATCATCGCAAAAATGAATAAAAGAAAAAAACTCCCGAGGCAGATAAGTTGTCTATCGTTTGGAAAAAGGAATTTTAGAACAGGCCCAAAACTGTAGGCTGGGTAGGCTCCCTTTTCATTGAATGATCATCAGAGCAGTTACCCCGGAGAGTGAGATTCGGCTATATTTCAGAATATTATAAAGGTAGACGCAGGGCAGTAGTGTCAAAAGATGCAGAAGCTCGCGGGGCATCGCATGATACCAAATTTTCGAAAATTGGTTTGTGAATTTTTTCGAAAATTTAAAATGGAAAAAACGACAAAATTTATCGTTTGTTCGGATAAAAAGCTGACTATTTCGAAAAAAGTTATTGACCGGTTTCTGAGATCCGGATTTTTCCGAGCATAGCTGCATGAAGGATTCCATTTTTTCGAACGAAGCTATTCTTTCAACAAGTCGCAATCGAGCTAGTGCGAATACTAAACAAACTCGTATAATTCACAATTAATAAAATTGTGTGACAAAAATTCGTTAAGTATAATTTTTATTTTTATGTTCCTTTTCAATGTTTTGCGATAGTTGCAAGAAGTATTTTTTCGGTTCGGTCGGTTAGGTCTAATTCCCGTAATGTCTAGTCGGTTTAGTTGGTCCAATTCCCCGAAAGTCTATTCTCCAAACGTCCAATTCCCCGAAAGTCTAATACCCGACAGTCCATTTACTTTAAAGTTCATTCCACGAACGTCCATTTTCCGAACGTATATTCCACGAAAGTCTAAGTCCAAAAAAAGACGTATTATGTATCACATATTGTATTTATTTAAACAAAGCTATTAGTTACACCAACTCTATTTTCATTAAGAACTAGGAAACCCAAAATTATATCTTATCGCAATCATTTTATTTAAACATAACTTAAATATTTTCCTTAAATAACCACATGGATGGTAACAATAAGTTTTTTCTGACTTATCTGACAAAAGCCCGTATATAACCGGAATTATATTCGTAGTGGTGAGGTTTGATTTTATATCAATATGCAATGTAAACAGTTCGTGAAATGGCTCAGGAACAGTAAAGAACGTAGCATCTCCATAATATGTTCCATAATAATGTTGAAGTACACCATTGGCCAAAATAGAAGAAAAAATAATTATTTTATTAAACAAAAATTGTCACTAAACTATGATTTCAGAAATTCCATTGAAATATAATACGCAAGTTGATCAGCCTTTGCCTACCTTTCCGGGAAAAAAAATGTGATTACATGTAGGCATATATGTAGGGGTTGCATAACTACTACGTTGGTTGTGCTAAGATGAAAATGGACGTTCAGGGAATTAGACTTTCGGGGAATTAGACGTTCCGGGAATTAGACTTTCGGGGAATTGGACGTTTGGAGAATAGACTTTCGGGGAATTGGACCAATTAAACCGACTAGACATTACGGGAATTAGACCTAACCGACCGAACCGTATTTTTTAGCTAAAAATAGAATTTTGCCACGAAGTTTATAAATGAAAAATACTAACTTTTTTAAAACAATTTGGCCTATAACTTTTTTTGCTTGCGAAAAACTTTTTTTTTAGTTTTCAAATATGACATCACAAAGATTGTGAATCTTACCCCTCCTTGTCTCACCATGTCACACTTCCTGTACCGTTCATGTGACATGTGTCAGAACCTGCACTAATAAGTGTCCAACTTGAGTTTATTTGTGTGCGCTGAAGAATAAAACACAAAATTCTAATGAATAATATAATAGTAATAATAGTAAACATTATTTCTAAAACATTCACTTTAAGGCCGCCGCTCCAGAGATGATTTCAATCAACTCTCGCGTAATCACAGCTTGCCGGGTCCTATTAAACAGTAGGGTCAGTTTTTTGATCATGTCTGCTGCGTTGTTGGTCGCATTGTCCATAGCCGCCATACGAGCGGACTGTTCAGACGCAGCGCTCTCCTTCAGCGTGTAATAGAGCAAAGCGGCGAGTGTCCATTCTGAGTAACTCATCAGCTCGTCTTCATCTATGTCATCGAAGACGTTTATCTTGGGAGCTGTCTAATCAATAATTTTGAATCAGAAGTTAGCTTCAGTAAGTTGGTTGTGATTCACCTGCTTAGTTCACGTAGGTGGATCATGGGCGTAATTTTCTGCTCATAGTCCAACTCGTGATCTACTTATCGCAGTTTACTCATCTACTTCATTTATGGTAAAGATGAAATTTTAGAAGCCTTCCAGAGATCCTATTACGAAATTGTTACAACCGTTGGAATAAGGCCTTCAGAAAAAAAGTTCAGCCTAAAAAATAAGTAGGAAAGAAGTGTGGTAAAAAGAAATGAAGTTGTGCTTATGGCACTTTTACCACTCTTGCCCATAGGAGACATCGCTGAAGGTTTTAAATTGTTCAGCTACCTATACGTAGAAATTGTACCTATTATATAAAATATCCTCATTTCCGATCAGAGCTGTAAAAACATATACTCCCATGCCACGCTTCCTTCAGTAGGTATATTGCAATTTATCCCTTTTAGTTGCATACCTAAGTGCTTGAAGAATAGGCACTTGTGATGATGATGAGTATACAGTTGAAAAACAAGCAAAAAATAAAGTGATACCTTTTCTGAATTCTAAAAGTGTTGGAATATATCAATTCCAAAATAATCAGAAAGTGATGCTGCCTTAATGTTTGGATGTCCATTAAAGAAACTGTTAGGGTCACGGAAAAATTATGATATTGTTATCTACACTCCCGGACAAATCTAATCGCCCACTATTTAGAGTTTTATTTTTTCGTTTAAGCGTAAAATGCTAATTAATATTTTTAGTTTGTAAATTAATATGCAATAGGTAAACAACCAACTCAACAAATTTATGGCTAAAATAAAAATCCAAAGGACTCTAAAATTGTTTAAGAATTATCGAAATAAGAGAAATTAAGGAGTTAGTGGACGATTAGTGGATTAGTGGAAATTAGTGGACGAATAGTTTTGTCCGTGAATACATATTATATTGGAAAAAATAAAATATCAAAATTTTAAACGCCCGCAGCTTTTGTTTTTGGAAGTGATTTTTTTTTGTAAAATAAATAACATTGACGGTAACAGAAAAATATTTCTCAAAAACATTACAAGTAGACCATGGCCAATATGCCTTATTATTCTTTGATACATATCTGTAAAGTGGACTGTGAGCATAAAATTCCCGTGATGCACTGAGATGGATTATGCAGGTGAACTACTACCAATGATGAGTATTACCGTTTTGCCGATCCATACCCGTATCGCTTCTTCTATTTCACTAAACTAGGTACATTAATTTTTGTTACTATTTCACTACTATTCCATAACACAACTCGAAGTTTTGCTTGTTTATTAATATAGAATTTGAATAGTTTTTTTTATCTCTTACATCCTTCGCTTTGGCCATAAACTGTCGGTTCCGTTAAAACTATCACGTGCCAAAAATAGGGACGTTTCGTTTTGTATTACGAAAGAATTAACAAACAAATGCACGTGATGAACTACATTTTCATTTGGACTTTCCGTGAGAACCTTAGGTAACCGGTCCACGTTGCTTGTAGGTAGAAGTTTTCTTGTTTAGAAAATATGTTTTACATTTATGCGCTGGTCTCTTCCCCCTTATTATTCCATCGCGTGGTCCCTATATACTTAAAGAATTTGTGTTCGTCTGTCGAGTTGCCCTAACAAGTATGCGAGAGTGATCAGTATGAAAACGTGGAGTAATCTAAAATAAGAATTACGACTTGGTTCACACCTGTGTTTATCTGTGTGTGTGTGTCAGGGGAGAATGCCAAAGAAAAATTAGGATAATGAAATAGAACTTACTTCGATACGACGCTTGTTGAAGAAGGATATTTTTGACAGTTCATATTTGACAGGAGTGTGGTACTTGTTGAAGAAGATTTCGCCGAATTCATAATCGTAACCGGCGTCCGCGATCGCAGCGACTGTGCTCGATGCGTCCGCGAATACAGGCGCTATTCGACCGATCTGCAATGGTATTGATTGCACATGGATTGCACTTATTATTACGTGTCATATGTGAACACCAGATTGAGTCTTCGTTATCCTGAACTTTGTTATTGCATAAATAGTTTAATTTAGTTTAACTGATTACTTAGCTGTACTAACTGTGTTTAATATTGAATTTCGTAATATGTTTGGAAAACAAAGGCTATGAAAATGACAGGACTATTTGATTATCCGTCATAAAAATTAAAGGACCATGTGCAACTGTGGTAATGCCGCCCGCATCCATTTAATAATATAAAAATAGTTTTTAACCGTGACCACCGAAAGATGACGGGATGGTGCGAGTCAATTTAGAGTTATCAGTTTAACAAAGGGTAAGGGAGTAGCGGGAAAGCAAGTGATAAAAAGAGGTGGAAAGGAAAGGAAGAAGAAGATAAATGAGTAATTAATGTTGATGATGATTAATAAAAACTAGCTTTGAATGTAATTCTATTCTAACGTGGTAGGAAATATCATCATGTTAAAGCTAAAAACACGAAAGCATCGTTTAACGTGCGTACCGCTAGAAATCGTAGTTATCAACTGTTTGTGCCATTCTTTATGTTTTATATATCTTCTAAACAAATTCAAACAAATGGTCATAAAACTGATTTTACGAGGTCAAACGATCGGTTATTCACCGATGCCGGCCCACCAAGAAAGCGGGGAGGCGACAGGACGCCGCCGCGGCGCTTGGCTCACCGCGCTGGCGACCATACATTTGGCTAGGAGCACACAACCGTGTAATTTAAGTCGAAGTTCGGAAATAATAATCGGACGCGGATATTGTATGAGTGGACACAGTCCACTTGGTACAGATGGAGCAAGCCCGCGCTCGTCTAATTGAATATATTACCGGTTTTTGGAATATTCACAGGATTCTTAAGTGGGATAGCATGTTGTGGTAATATTTGGAACTCTTTTTTTATTTTTTTTATTTACGGTAAACCAACATCATACGTACAATACATTCACTAAAAACATTTGTCTTTATACTTAAAACTAATACGAATGGTAATTGTAGGTTTACTCAACATTCGTAAGGCAAGTTATTTTAGGATTGCTACATAAAATGAGATGAAAATTTTTTAATTACATAACTCTTTGGAGAAGCACCACGACAATTTACATACCACAAATACCGGATATTAGCGGGTTAATAAAAAGACGCGGATTTACGTCGTTCATTTTTAGGCAGTTGATTTAGGTAACACCACAACGACAAATTTCTATCAATGGATTGCCGCTTGTTAGATATGTACCCCTAGGTATGTAGAGAGCCGACTGATACACCCTGATCAATGCAACATCGCGTAAGTGTCGCTGTGAGTCGAATTTCGCACACAAATTACATCCTAGTTTGTTTGAAAATTTAATTAACTTTACGACGTAACGTCAGACGTATTTATACTTACGACTGAAATAAAATTACGGTCCTCTTAGTCTTGGTATCTAACCAAAAAAATAAATAAATGTTGAAGCTGGTGCATACATTTTTTGCTGTGATGATTAAATTGTTTGCGTAATCGTTTTTCAACATGGATCGCGATTTGTCGCCGACGCACACGAGTTTTGTAGATGCTAAAGCCTCCGGCATCGCAGCGAAGCTGGCCATCTCTCGTCGGATGCGGCGGGCAACGCCACTGTGCACTGCTCCACACATGCCTGCAACGTTCACGTACCTACTGAGTACAGACGCTTTGCTCTCATATCTGAACACCGCCGAAAAATGGGCGAACGGAGAAGTGCATCACAAGTCTACCATTCTCGCCCTGCACATTAGTTGCAGCCACATTCGAGAGCAGGCGTTTGTACGTCTGCAAACGACAGCAATTTTATCATTTGTCTCCTACTTCGCCCGTGTTACTTATATTTCTTCATTTGTATTAAGGACAGTCTCGTCTACATTGTTTTCGAGAAGGTAAATATTTCAATGTAAAAATTATAACAAAACAAGTTCAGTGGTTCTCGAGTGATAAGTTTTCAAAGAAACAGACAAACAAAAAATAATACCTACTTTCATACAAATGTACGATCAGTAAAATTTTTGATTTTTCAAGAGACATTTATTTTTGGTCTTACACAGCGACACCGGATAGACTTTACTCTTCGAATGAATGTTATTGAATTTAATTGAAGTTATTTCATATGGAAGTATATTACCATGATCATGGAAAAGAATATTATTTGTATTCTCATCTGTACCTTTACCATGTAATAAATATATATATTCTGAACCATAGTGAAGTGAAAATCATTTTGTTTTCTATGTTAAAGACCCCAAAAAGTTATATTGGCTAATGTACTATTATGTATGGTATACTTATTTTGAACAATACAAGCAGGGTGTAATGAATAGGAATGCCAATCTAGATAGGTCGCAACGGTTATTATCTCAGTAAATAGTCAATTGCCATGTAATGCTGACATTTTTTTAAAAAAACATCTACATATTATTAAGGTCACCATCAGCGTTCCATAAAGTTGCTTTTTCTTCTTTAAATCTACTGAAAATTTTCGGTGTCATGTTCATAAAATGAAACACACTATGTTCTAGATCTTTGATAAATCATTATAAGGATACGACGTCACTATAGTTGTATATGATCTGCAAATTTTTGGAGTTATGTGACCAGAAATCATCACACAACTTCATAGTTCTAGTAGTCTCGTCCATGGGCTTTCTTTGTTTTTCTTTGATTAAAAGAGACACTTTTTCCTGTACATTTGAGGACATCAAAATGAAAATCTCCACAAAAATCCCCAGCTGGGTCGGAAACTCGGAATTTTTACGTAATTTTACGTAATTAGCATCAAAACCTGTGAATTAGGTAGAACTATTTAACTTTTTAAGGACAACCATACGCATATGTACATTTTTGTAGTATAGTCAAAATACTCAAAACAGCATAAATTTTGGTATAAGTGAGAAAATATAATAATGTACGTTCATATTAAATATGTTAAAAACGCTTATTGCAAAAGTGCGAGACTTGGTTGCGGAAAAAAACTTACATCATAAAACGATCCGCTAATCAGAAGCAGCTTAATTTTTCGCGAGATACCCTTTGCTTAATACAATCGTGTCCAATTCAATTGATTGAAAGGTTTAAGGGGACATCAAGGTCTTTTCGGGGACATAATGTGTACTACTTTAGACGTTTAAATGCCAATTTAAAAAATCTTACCAGAAATAATGACAGACGTGCTACTATGTACGAAACTGTAAAATATACCTTTTAACAGTACCTATAAGGGCCAATCAAAAAAACAACTAAGTATATTTTCTATCACCAACGTTTACATTTTGTCATCAGCTAGTAGCCTCTCCATTCCACTAGCCCATTATGCCCCATTGCATGAGCTTAAGCTTCCCCCCAGGGTGAGGGGACATGGAGCTTAATCCACCACGCTGCTCCAGTGCGCGTTGGTGGATTTTAACAACTGCTATCTGTTGATGGCACCCTTGATGATAGTAGCCTCTAATTATTCTATATATTTCCAGGAATTATCTTTGTTCTTAGATAGGTAAATGAAAGTGTCTCCAGGTATGAATCCCCAAACTAATGTCCAATCTGTATCCATGATAAAAGCTCGACCACCATAATTGATCCGTGGTTTATCCCCTAAATAAAAAATACATTATCGAATTAATACACGTTTTGAAATATTTAACTTTTTTGTTAGGATAGTCGATTTGTCACCAAATAAATCAATTGCTGATCTTTAATGTACCCAAGAAGGTACTTTTTTTTCGTGCGCGATATAGAAATACCATTTAAATTTCTTGGAGTTCTCAAAATAGCAATATTCGTCATGAATTGTATGTATTAAGTATTATATGTACAGTATTATATGACAGCAGCGTTTGGTTCATTAAATAAAAAATACTCCATACATGGCGACATATTGACGGATGTGAAATGTAGCGCCGTGTAATTTAACAAATCCATACAGCGCATGTGCAGTTGGCACAGTTGGTGAGCGGAGATCGATTCACCGTTTTTTTCCCCCGATTCTTCATTATGCGACTTTCGATAGCGATAACACCGTCACGCTTGCGGCTTACATGCGAAAGCCGTAGGTACCTACCAATTCTGAACCGATTTAGTTTATTCTTTTTTATAGATTAGGCCAATTTCGAGGGTGGTCCTATTTAAATTTCAAGAAAATATTCCACTTCCAAGGGTGGAAAATTTAGAGATGAATTTCGTTCATTGAATTTTACCTTCTATTATATACAATAAGGACATATACAAAATTATTGATACTTAAATATTTACAATATTTAATCAGTTATTCTTGGAGTCGGTGCCAGTGAAGGCAAGTTTACAAACCTTACCGTAATGCGCTCGTTCGATGTGTTAATTTCTTAAGGAATTGTAATTGAAAATCTCAAATTACTGTATAATTATATAATAATATTTAATAACGAATAGCATATTAAAATTGAATTGAATAGGCACAAAGCAATTTTTAAAATCGTCTATGTTTTTTCCCCGAAACACATAAACGTATATCTGTTTTATTTTAGTATTATAAAATAAAAACTGAAGACTTAGCCACAAGTAAAAAAATTATAAGGTTTCTATCCAGTCCCTTCCAAATGCAAACGGCAAAGGGTGATTACTCAGTATTTTATTGATGTAGGCCCAAAACCCAACTGGTTATTGATATATTTTATCGTTAACTACGAGAAGGTTTGTAATAAAACAAACAGAAAAATGCAATTATTTTGGAAATTTTAAGTCTTGAAACATCTCCTTTGTAGCACGATTTTCGGCATAATTTTAGATGTAGTTAAAGTAGGTATATGAGCTATATAAAGGCTGCAGAGTAATTTTACGGGAGATATTATTTAGTATTATCAAATAATTTTAGCTTGTTTAAACACATTATTTAAGTACTTTTTTCATGATAATACAATATCATAATCAGCCCATGTTACCCCACTGCAGGGGCTTAGGCCTCCCCCAAGGTAAAGAGGGGGTTTGGAGCTTAAATCCACCACGCTGCTTCACTGCGGATTAGGGATTGTAACGACCGCCATCTATTGATAGCGTCCGGGACCTACTGCTTAACGTGCTCTCCGAGGCACGGAGTCAGCGATGTTAATGTACTAAGTCAAAAAAACTCATTGGTACACGCCCGGATTCGAACCATGGCCCTATGGCCTTATAAATTTGAAACAGATTCGTTGCGCTCTGGGCTATCAGGACATAATGATGATAGTACAATATGTAGAGCCACATAGGAAGATTCATAACTTATATATATATAAAAAGCCATAGCAAGAATAGGCAGTTTTTTACACACTGTATCGTTTTCTTGAACTTTTATATGAAATTACATGATTTTTCGAACCGAGCTTACGTCACAGTTTGAAGTCACATTACTTCTGTACCGATACTCAAAAACAAGATTTTAATATAAAACATCTAATGGTGGGTTTGTGTACAAGTAAAAACAATTTGATGGCACGTCGTAACGTGCCATTCGGCTGGCTTCATAACTTGTCGGCTCTTTCTGACTTTCATTATTATTCACGCATGTTTTCTGACTTTTATGCAAAACGTATACAAGAGAATTAAGCCATAAATTATTATAATTGAAAATATAAAAAATATGTTACAATGAAAATACATTACAAAAAAAAACCGTAATTTTTCTCAGGCAAAAACTCAGCCACATGTTAATCTCCAATAGTAAGTTTTTTTTTTCAATTATAACTATTCATTTTTTATGTTTAACATCTGCCAGGCGTCCTATGACTACTCACGTATTTCATTTTTTTCTGTCGAAAAAGCTTTCGAAGATGGTATAACAAATGTAGGCTTTAAATTGAATATCACTTATTGTAATTTTCGTTTTTTATACCATTACAGAAAGTACCTATTCGATTGGCCCTCAATACAAACAGTAGTCAATAACAATATTAAAACAACAGACGCAGTAAATACTGGTTATTATTGCGCTGACGTTTTAATGCACCTACTGATTTATTACGAGTACTTATGATAAATTATTCGTCGACCACAAGTCTTTCCTGTTTCACTGGTTAGCTAACTGACGAAATATTGACCATATTTTTCAGTATGAACATGTTAAGATAGTGTGGTCCGAGAAGTGCTAAAGTAATTTGGAGTGGGTAATTGAGGCCGTATGAAATTTTATGTAAAACTTGTTTAGCAATGTCTGAACATAAAACTGAAGGCCTAGCTGAAGGAGGTAGCCCATTTCCTTCTTTATTATTATTATTTTGTCCAAGTCTCAGCTTGAGCCAAGTACATTTTTCGAAATTAACGTTCAGTTTTGAACCGCCGCACAATATACCTCAATTAGAACTATGTGACTGCACAATAGGTATGATACCAAAAGAATGATAAAGCATTCGGGACCAATAATATAATAATAATATTTGTTTATAATATAGACACATATCTACGTAGTTCATTACTCATTTTAATAATTTTGAATCACGTTAACCATTTCCACTCAGGATGGGAACAATAGTCATAAAACCGGTCTCTGTCTGCGCTACTTACTCAGTACGGTCCAGTGGCGAAGGGTGACTTGTAAAAAGGGAAGCCGTTCGCGATAATCTAAGCAATAGACCGCTATTGAAACAGTGCTTGTAATGTCAGTCATAATAATAATAATAATACTAAAATAATGATAATAACGTACACATCATAACAACGTCTAGGCTCCAAACTAAGCATTAGCTTTTGTTTTAGGTACCAAGTGAAGACACCATATACATATAACAACCAAAAACCGGTACCAGTATCAATATTTATCATTTAAATGCTAACCCGACCTAGGATTCGAACCCGGGACCTAATAAGGACCCGGGTTCTGGTAAGTACCTTATTTTATTTGTTTGTTTAGAGTCTTGTAGAAAATAAATGTTCTTATGACCGACTAGAAACTGGCATAATTTTAACTTTCTGAATAATAAAGTTATATCAACACAATCGTTTTAGTTTCTAAATGTTACTTAGAGTTCCTAGTTTTGAAATTTTTGTGTCATTCAGTGTCAGTGTGAATTGTTGCGATGTTTTTGTATTTTTCTTTTATGGAAGTGAGAGTCGTGACTCGGAAGGAGCTGTTTGAAATTTGGCGTAGCACTCCTCAACAAACTTGTGTAATTTAATAGTGTAAATAATAATTTAGGTAAAGAAATGAAAACTTTTTTAAGCAATTTGGTATTTAGTTTCGTAGAAAATGGTAAGCCAAGGGTCGTCGTGTAGACTTATTCAATTATTTGTTCCCTGTGTTCCATGCAAGACTCCTGGAAGTTCAACGTGATAATTAAACACGATTAAGCATCAGTCACGTTGGTCGACCTGCGATACAATCTAAAGATTGTAGTAATCGGACCAAAAAAAAGGAAAATTAAAAGAGTATTGGGAATGTATCAAACAAATGAATTGACCTTCCAATAATTGTTCCTTTCTTCCAGATTTTCCCACATCTTAATTTTATCATTGTATTTATACTTTCTCGTTCTCTGTTTTTCTGATACGTTGGTCTATTGCTAACTTTTAATTCTGTATAATTATCTTTTATTATACGTTGTTTTCAGTATCCTATTATATTCCTATTGCCCCTGTCTCTCTAATTCTCAGTTTTTTATTCAATTCCTTCACTTTACCGCTTCCTGGTTTTTTCTTACCTTCTCTCTGCTGTAGCCATTTCCTCTGTAACATCTTCCTTTATCAGTAAATTTTCCCCCGATTATCTTTCCTTATTTTCCTCTAGATTTAATTTTATTTTTAAATCTTGCTATTCTTTTTCTTGCACTTGCTTATATTTTGTTCCTTTCCGTTTATCTTTGGGCTATAGAATCTGGCGTTTATATATCCAACCCAACATCTAGTTGGTCAGACTTAACGTACATCCTTGTCTTACTCCTGGTTTATCCAGAAACAATCAGACAGTTATCAGTTCGCTTGCACGGCACATTTACACTTTTTGTTTATTTCATTTATACTCTTAATCTTAACTCTTCTAACATCCCCTTCCTTCATTGCCTTTCATAGTTCCTTCCTATTTACTTTCTCAAATGCTGCCTTAAAGGTCTTATAAAATCCTATTGCTTAATCCCCTCCCTCTGAGACTTTTCGATCCCATGATTTTATATATATTTAATAACCATGTCTCCCCTGCCTGGTCTGGACCCCGCTTGTAATTATGGCAAAACGTCTTTTTCCTTCACTTCTCTTACTAATCTATCTGCCAAAACTGCAGCATATAGCTTGTATGCTGCTGTACTTAGCAGCGTTACCTTTCTATAGTTATCTACGTGCTCTGCATCCCCCTTTTTCGGAATTGGTGTTAATTATAGGCGGTTATTCCCGAAGGAATGAAGGGATTACCCTTCCTTCCATTTCTCCACCAGTTTTTTCATCGTGTCTCTGTTTACTCCTTGGCTATACTTCCATGCCTTGCTTTTTAATACATCTATCCCAGCCGCTTTATTTTCTTACCTTTTCTGTCTACTCTTCAATATCCTTGTCATTTAATTCTTTTTTCCTCTACTTTATTCTTACGTATTATTTCTCCTTTGCATTTTTCTCGTCTTCTGATGTCTTTAGCAGGTTCATAAAATATATTCTTCCACTTCTTTTTCTATATTTTCATCAATTTGTCTTCTATCTCTTCGAAAGAATTTCCATACCTCCGCCTCTGTTTTTAGGTCCTGACTTCTTTCGTTTATAAATGTTTATGTATTTAAAAATGTTTATAATAAAATAAAATAATATTATATAAACATTATTTAACTTAATATTATTATAATCATTTTTAAATTATATGTAATATTAATTATTAGTATTACCATTATCATTTTGTGTGCTTCATGTGTTATATTTATTCAAATTATTATTCGCGATATTCTATAGTTTATCTGAAGTTTCATCCTAAAAAAATATAACTTACTACGTACCTACGTGCGTACATAAGTACACACACAATTTTTTTTTAAAATTATGCATAGACATTTTAGACCTAGATACAAAACAAATGGACATGTTCGTGTACATGAATATTTGTCCCATGCGGGAATTGAACCCACGACTTTTGGTTCTGCGGTTAGGGGCTCTAAGCACCCGGTCGATCGGTAACTGATATTTATAAAATTTCGAAGGTGATGAAAAAAATCACTTCAATAACTTTTTCAACAACATTTTCACTTCTAATACTAACAGAATTTATTTCAAAGTTTGTCATTTTCCATAGAACTTAAGGTTTTCTTTTTCGTTTTCTTTGCTGCTTATAAAAGCGCGAGGCGCTATTTTTTTTTAGTGCCTTAGTAACTGTATTTCAATTTTGCCTCCTAACACTTAAATTACTTATAGAATCAATATAAAAACAGTTCCTATTCGCCTTGAACTGGTGACTTTTTCATATCATATACTTTGTGAATGACCTGATTTTTACTTTACACTTCGAGCGTCGATCCTCGATATCCATTGGCCTCATTTTTATATGCTTTTGACATGTTAACATTTGCCAATAATTTGTAAACATTTTTATGACAGTTACAAACAAATTGTTCGTGTATCGTCAAACGTTAAGGCTAGAAACTATGGCTAATATTATCGGTAAAAACAATTAAAAAAGAAGTCTAGTACACCATTTTTTTTTCGACCTTTGTCTTTGCGTATCTATCCAAAAAATGAGAGCGTTTGAGGAGCTAACAAAGAAGTTTTTTGTTGCCTTTTTTAGTAAGTAATTTCGAATACTTAAAGTCTTGGATTATTTCATGAATTGTAGCTATGATACCTAAATTGAAAATTAAAAAAAAACAACATAAGTGTGACGACCTAGTTTTCAAGAAATGGGACAAAAATTGAAAATGAAGAGCATTTTTTGACATTTTATTAACTATTTGTTTTTATTTTTATTAAAAATTACACATAATATCTTCTTATTTTTATTAGAAAAGCTAGTAAACTATGTCAGGTCGTTGGTTCAATTGTAATACGGGACCAAATCAGAATGGAGATAATGTACAAAATAAAATTTCGAAACCCCAAAAAAAACTGGTGTACTAGACCTCGCTTTTTAATTATTTTTACCGATAATATTAGCCATAGTTTCTAGCCTTAACGTTTGACGATACACGAACAAAAGACATTGTATATTGCGTTGTATTGCGTACATTGTATCCTGTGTTGTCCCACCGGGCACTATTCGAACGTACATACTGATAAATTGGCGTATAGTTTTAGAGCCTTTAGACAAAAGACAAAATAAATTGAATTCGTAATCATAAATTCTTGTATGTATCACGACATAACAAAGAACTATGGAAAACATATGTTATTTTTGGCGTAAGCATACATTGGTACCTATTACCTATTATGCAATTTTTAGTTATATAATTTTAAATATTAATATTTCGGAACAGTTATCTCATAATACTTCATAGGAATATGACGACACGCGAGTTATATAAACTTTTAACTAAATCTTACCTCTATCTGATGTGACAGCAATGTAAATTTTCTTAGTTTTGGCAATAACATCTTTGTCTTCGACGATCAGGTCGGTTGGAGGTGGCGCTGCGTCTTTTGTGTCCTTATCTGCAGCCTTCTGATCGACCGAGCCCTTCATTAATGCACTGGACTCGTAGAATTTCCTAGGTCCATAACCGAATGGACGAGCCGCCTGGAGCTCCCGTTCCGCTTTCGTGAACCTAATGTAAACCGTAGGCCGAGACCGTTTCTTTGATATATGCCTTTCCGGCATTAAATGTTTCCATCTTTTCGTCCGTTCAGTAAAATTTAGGAAGTTATACCAATTTCATAAAAAGTTTAGAGTAAAAAAATTAACAGATCTCCTGCTTTGGCACGAACTTCTTACGACATTGGAAATGAACCTAACGGAATAAAGTAAACACACATATTTTAGATAATATTTATGGAAATAATTTTTTTTTTTGCAAAAAAATAACACAACTGTATCTGAATAAGCTTAAAATTTCAAAATATAACATTCTACATGACATTTCGATCGAACAAACGGAATTAGTGCGAATGTAACACCGACGCATATCCGACTTCCAACTAAGGGCACCCTTAACCACTACTTCCGGTTGTCCAATTCTAACAATTTAGTCTCAATCGATCCCCCGTCTAATTACCCCGAGCCGTTTTTTTATTTTTTTCTTATTCGGACCTAGTTCCCGAGATATCGGGCTCCCAGAATGAAAATCGGCGAAAAAAATTGAGTTTTTTTTCAGTTTTTGCCGATTTTTTTTTGTTTTTGAACTTTTTCCAAATTTTCTTTTACTATCTTGTAGAGCTCGGCGAGCTACATCTTTTGACATCAGTTCATCCCGATATCTCAAAAACTCTTTGTGCAATCTGCTAGTCTCACAAAACTCCCAAATGACCCCCTATACTCCAACGAAATGAAAGTCATTTCCAATGACAAAAATCTATCGCGTCGGCTTTCTACTTGTGATTGTCGGTAGGCACTATGAGACCGTAAATATAATATATACGTCTATGACGGTTTGATACAAGCTCTGGTCTCATAGTGCTATGGTCATGGAATCTAAATTTTTGTGGTAAATTAACGGTTTGAGTCAATTTCGAGTTTCGACTCGTGTAGTAGCAGTCAGGGAGCTAAAAATAATCGATTTACAAGGTATTATTCTTTAGATACTGCTGGCTTTATATAGCGTTACTTCCTAAATCTTCCTAAACAGAGAGGAAGATGGGCACATTTGATGAAAGGAGGGTGTTACAAATTATGGGTATTATTATGTCATCAAAGGGGCGATGCGATACATTAGCAAAACGGCCTCGGCCAATGGTTTAATTATAATAAATCATAATATAAGATCGCATCTTTTTCTTAAAGGGATAGACACGTATCTACTTACTACGGGTACATACGTCTTTTCGCACTTCATCGACATTCACCAATGATGGCTTTGGAATTTAATTATGTACTGCATGTTCACAAAGTATTTGGTTAGTTAATGGTAGCGAATTTGAGGTTGCGCTGGCCTATTACTTTATCACACAAACGTCGAAGGTATTTTGAAGGACGCAGGTCTAAAACTAATGGTACGAGAGCTGGTAACGCAATTTCAATTACGTATTTGAAGCACCATGAAACTTTGTGTAAAACTATTTTAAAACTAGTTTGAACATAAAATTGAAAGTCTGGCTGAAGAGCACATGGTTGGCCCTTTTGTCAATCTTTGAGTAAAAAAAAAATCAAGTCAAAAAAGTGTAACTCTGGGTCTTTCTTTATGAAATATTTTTTTTTTATTATTCTGTTCAAATTTGAGCTTGCCTCAAGCGTATTTTTTCCAAATTAAAAACTATATTACCACCTGGCAACATTTTAGACCCGATTATTACTAAATTAACATATATTAAAATTTTAAAATGTCTGGAGCAAAAACAACTTACGGAAAAATTCACATTCAAGGCCATCACTTTTCAGCCAGGTCTTAAACTTTATGTTCAAACAGTGCTAATCCAGTTTTACTGGACGTTCAACGCTGCCTCAAATACCTACTCAAAATTCCGTAAACAGCTCTTCTACTATATGCTGACTATCGATTTTATCTCTTCTTTATCTTGTTTTGTACCGTTTGTAATAATAGTGGCCGAGTCTTTCAAATTAATTAATTCCAGCAGCGCTTTGCTAAAACGGTAGTCAATGCTAGTCTTTGTGCTACTTATATATAATAAGGTGCATCTATTTTCCTATAATGAAGGCATCTTTATTATATTCATTATTGGTGTGTAATATAATATAATGTCTTGCATGTAGCCTAGCTGTTTCATATGGCTTCGGTGCAAATAAAGGGTTTTGACATAACGCCAGTTCAAGGCAATAAGTGTGAAAGTAACATAAATGGGTCATTCGTAAATTACACACGTCACACGGCAAGGGGGAGGTAGGGAGTCCAAAAAGTGCGACATCGTCGGATAAGCGGGGTAGGAGTCACGAGCTTTGTGACGTGACTTTTGAACAGTCACTAACAGACAAATTATCATCTATACATAGATGATATCGATATTAGGTGATAACGCATCACCTAATGCGTCTAGACTATTGTGTTATATTGTATAATTAAGAACAAAGTTCTCAATGATAAATAGTTCCAAGTTTGAAAAGAAAATTATTGTGACCTTATAAACAGGGAGAGAGGTTTTTATAGATGTAAAAACCTGTGAAAAAGGCAAGGGGATGTGTGCGAAAAACCATGAAATATAAACAAATCTAATTTATAAATTGTGACCATTAAATTATCTTGACAGAATTTTCGAATGGATCATAAAATTATAGCATCTGGGTGGCTTGTCATATTCTTCTAATTATACTAACCCTATAAACAATAAATATTTAAACAGATATTTAAAAGGTGGTAGTTTTAGAGACTTGACCCTTTTCGAAGTCTACTAATACAAACGTAAAGATCATTTCATTCTCTCTTATGGTTCAGTTGACCCCAGCACTTAACTTAAGAAAGGTTTCTTTAGACCTAATTTAGTTGAGTATGTTTGTCTGTCCCTATCTTTGACTGTGATATTTAGGTATTATGTTTGAAAGATATAGAATATTTGCATAAATTAATTAATTAGGATAGCGATGTTTATAGGTCTCAGATTACAAGAATAGGATTTGAAATTGAAATCAAATTACTTGCTAGCTGATACCATCTTCATAGTTTTAGTGATCTTCTGAATATTTTTAATAGACTTTAAACGTATAGAGACTTGTTTTAATTGTACCATTATTCAATTTTAATTCTGTTTCTTCACTTGATTTCTGTATCTCTCAAGATGACAAGAATGTAATAACATAAGTGACATTTGCCACAATAACGTCAAGTCATTTATTTGTAGCACCTTTGTAACTTGTACAGTTTTTACCATGAGTTTTAATTATTTACTATTTATATACAAACTAATTACTCTATCATAATGTGCCGAGGGCTTATATTGATAAAGCCCGGCCCGGGTCTCGCTAAAACTAGAACGAGATACGCGGCTGTATCCAAAGAAAAGAAATAGACCAATAACATGGTGAAATATTTGTCGTTTACTTTTATGCATTTAAAATAGGGTTTTTTTTTATTAAATATTGATTAATTTGGAGTTAAAACGGTAAATTTTTGTTGCGCATTTTATTGTATTATTCATTCTTACGCACAATAATACCATGTAAAGATATTAAAGTTGAAATCATAATAGAAGTCATGTTGATATACAACTTTCATAGATATTTAAATTAGGTACCTACTTTTTGTTATTTTCAGCGTTTATGCTATATATTTCATAGATGAAATATCGAAAACAACGCTTGAAAACGTAAACCTAAAGCGTAAACTGAGACAAAACCGAGTCCGGTCTTGAACGTAAAAAAAACGCAATCGAATGAAAATAAGCGCGATCTATCAAGGCATCGAA
This sequence comes from Luffia ferchaultella, assembly GCA_949709985.1. Classification (NCBI taxonomy): domain Eukaryota; kingdom Metazoa; phylum Arthropoda; class Insecta; order Lepidoptera; family Psychidae; genus Luffia; species Luffia ferchaultella. The sequence continues at coordinate 1,273,025 of OX453243.1, forward strand.
AGGCGCGGTACAGCGGTTTCGGTCAAACTATAACAGGATGCAAACTTTTACTACCCCATTCTGTACTTCTACAGAAAATCTAACAGTATAAAAATAATGAGGTTTTAGATATTGCAATTTGTTTGAATTCTTAGATCATAAAAGCTATGCTGTGTCTGTGTCTTAAGTCTTAACCATCTCTTAACCATTCAGATGACTCGCCATCTGGCCACAAATATTAATGCGCTTTGTCCATCACCTACCGAAAATTCCTCAGAAAAATTCAGAAAATCTATAAAATTTGGCAATATTAAGTCTATAGTTTGACCGAAACCGCTTTGTCGCGCCTTAGGTATGTGCGCGGCGAGGAGGGAAGGCAGCTCCTAAGCGTTGACGACGGACTGATTCTCAGACGTCCACGGAATGCATTAACAGATCCTCCTGACGATCTCACCACCGAGGTTGAGAGTCTCAGGAATGCAGGCAGATCAGACCTTCAGTCTGACATAGGTGAGCAGTACCTAGCGCCCGATATCACCTAGTTAACGTAGCAAATCTGCTCCAATGGCATCTGAGCCTTGTTTGTTCACAGTCGGGCCGTCCAGCTCGAACTGCCCTCCATTGCCGAGGGACCGACACGCGTCGGCCCTCATCCTTTTTTTTAATCATACGCCTACGAGACGGCGCCCTTAAGGCGCCGCCCACCAATAGGCACTAACACACCGAAGCATCCTCAATGCGTCCGGTCGTTGGTCATGCCAAACCCTATACGCTCTCCGGAGTATAGGTTGAGGAGTCGTTTAGCCGGTCGGGCTGCACCTTCTGTGTAGAAATCCCAACCCGGCACTACCTGCGCGGTAGGTCGGGCGCGCAGGTGTCTGTATGCAGATTCGGCCCTCACTAAACAAAAAAAAAAAAAGACGGACTGATGGAGCAGATCTGCCTCCCTCCGCTCCGCGCACATACCAAAGGCGCGATACAGCGGTTTCGGTCAAACTATAGACTTAATACTGTCAAATTTTATAGATCTAAGTGTTTATTTTTTGTCGATTGCTATTCTCTCGACCGCCATAAAACTTTAAAACATAGCAGATATTTTTCTAATTACGAAAAAGTACAATAATCGTGAAGCTAGAGGCAAGGTGTTTTAATTATAACAAGTAATGACAGTAAAAAATATTTTTTTATTATTTATTTAAAATTTGTTTTTTACATTGTAAACGAACTGTGATAATGAATTATAAATAAAATACGAAAACAAGTAAATGTATTCGTCACAGTTTATTATCCAGCTGATGTTTTGACAACGACCGTGCATCATATAAACATTCATCAGAACGTATTGATTTTGATAAAAATTGTTATGACCGGCAAAGCCTTTCGAATCTCACGCAGTATAGGGTTCTGTAGACAATACGGCGATATGCCTAGGCATATAGTCGAATATTTTTTGATTAGGATTTAATGTTTCATTGCCGGAGTACAGTCCTTTGATTGAGTGTAGGTCTGTAAACCATGAGGCCACCACGCAAGCCGTTGCATGTCAGGTTTTTCTCGATCATTACGAAACATAGAAGTCACTGAAAATAATTTTGATTGCTTTCATCGATAAAATTTATCAGGGTGACTTTTAAGAAAGATCTTTGCCTTTAAAAGACCTTTAAATTTTATTTACTTTTCGTTATTGAGGAAAGGACGTTAAAAAAATTGTGACTAAATTGTAAACTCTAATTAAAAAAAAACATTGAAACTAACGAGGGTGTGTCGGACCAAACTAAAAAACCGGCCAAGTGGGAATCGGACTCGCACGCGAAGGGTTCCGTACCACCACACATTATAAAAAAACGAGCGCGACGTTAATCGAATTTAACCATTTAAGAATTATTGTATAAATATATTTCATTTTTGTTTCGTTAGTTATTTAGAACGCGCTCGATCCTCTCTGGCTAATTCGAAAAGTAATAATATGAGTGCACTGATACTTATAAACGTACATTTTATGAGTTAATCTATTACTCGTTAAATAATACAGTCTAGTTAGCTGTGATAGTTTCCCTTTTAGCTACGTTATATATACTCCTATCATAAATTTTTTCCAAATATCCAAAAACAACGGTTTAGCTGGTAGAGGGAGGGGACACATGACTCTAACAAAAATTAGGACCTTAGGAGTGCAAATCTCAACAAGTGTTCACTGAAATAAAAAAAAATTGTTTGAAACCTTGAAATAATTTTTTAAGACCTGTCGTTTGATACCTCTCACGTTAATATACGATGTTTTTTTCGTACTTCAGTTACAAGCATATACACCTATACACTACATATAGGTATTGTACCTATACACTACACTACGCAATACACCTATCCCAAAAAAAATTTTTTTTAAATTTTACTACGTCATTATGTAGCGGTTCATAGATTACACCTACCTTTCAAATTTCATCTATATATTGCCAATAGTTTCTGAGAAAAACCACAGACAGACAGACGGACGAACGGACATGGCGAAACTATAAGGGTTTTTTTTTTGCCATTTGGCTATGGAACTCTAAAAAGGCACAAACAAAAATTACAAAACATATGTTGTAAAAATTAAAATAGATTTTCTCTTAAACGTCACCATCAAATACATTTTAGTAATGGTTTCCCCCGTCTGCAATGGCAATAACTTATAATATTGAAGTCATATTTATATGGTATAAAGCATTATTATTATAATTTTATTCACGTTTTACTGTTTGTAGATCTTGTTTTCTTCTTTTCCGTTAATTAATTTTTTTTCAGTATCAGGTTCTTATTTTTTGATATTACTGTTTTTTTTTTAAACTAAAAAACTAAAATGTTTTTATTCGGATTATATGTTTTATTTTAATATTGTTTTTAATACTTGATAGGATAAAAGTTTCGTCCCACGTGAATGATACAACGTATATCTAAGTTTTAGTGTAGGAAAAATAGAAAAAGCATTCGGTGCAAAAATTTCTGTTGAGGTGCTGGTTTAAACACATTTTGATGTGTTTTGGAGAGAGGACATTTTCTTTATGGAGAACAGACACATTATAAAAAAAAAATAGACATAAAGCTGTTCTGCTAATTTACTATTATAGTTATTTCTTAAATTATATTTCAACAACCCAATTAGGTTGGACTAACAATCAAAAGAGACTATCAATTCGATTCTTAATAATGTTCATTAAACTCGCAATACATTGAGAACTGATGTAGTCTGTTTTTTCGGGCTTATCCATTTTTATTATCGTAAGGCACCGAATGTTGTTTTGAATGTGTGAGATGAAGTCGGTGGTTCGATGACATGACGGGACCGCTTATATATAGGGAGGTTGACGCAAGCTTCACTGTTTATGTCAGAACGCCGAACGAACAAGATTTCGTGGACTCGAATTCATATTATATAAATCGAAAAAAATATGGAAACTATTTCTGAACAAGAAAATGTACAGCTGTCTTCCTCGCCACCTGATAAGGTATTATTTATGTTTAAATTAAATAATAATTATTTTAAAAATATATAAATGCTTAATAATTAGGACATTTTGCTGAGCGGATTTTAAAATGTAAATTTTAATTTTATTGATGTGATCACTGCAATTTCCTTAACTTTGATTGTGTCGTAATGAATTGAATATGTAAAGTAAGAGCATCACTTATAGTTGTTCATCACTTAATTATTTTCACTCATAGCAGTTGAAAAATGAAAATATTATTTATAATTATATATTATTAAAAATCTATTTTTACATTAATATTTTGTAAACCAACGTAAAACTCTTTGAGAGCTTATAGCAATATTCTTGACAAGCTCTTATTTTAATTAGAAACACTGGATTAATTGAGCTAGATTATAATCATAATCGCTGTGATAAAATTTACTTACTGTTTTTGCCCTTGGCATTGTATTTGACATTTTGATCACGTTTACGATCGTTTCGAAGTATGATACGCATTATACTTTTATACTGATTATCATACTGCCTAAGTTGGTACCTACTTTCATAACTCTAGAACCAACAAATCAATTTAGAAGAAACTCTTACACTTAAAATAAATAAAGTCAGATTGTGATTCAACATGTAGGTTTTCTGATTAGAGCATTACTTTCACAAGATAGATTCATTATAAATGCAAACCCCAGGCGGTATCGGTCTCCATGAAACATTATCTTAAAAATATTTTTTGTCGTTATAAATGAAATATGTTAAATCAAAATATGGGATTACCGAAAAAAAAAAACAATTTTTGTACATTTTATAATACGAAAATTATTTATGCAAAGAAGGGTCCATTTCTGAATACTTTTATATATTCCTCGAAAAAGACATTTCATAATTAAAAAATACATATATTTCAAGTGATAATTGCTAACGTTCCAGAAAAACATTTTAAACTTTCATTTTAATTTATCTATTTAAAAAAATAATATATCTTATATATAAAAACGAAATGAAGCTTTGTTACATGTCTCGGTAAAACTCAAAAACGGCTGGACCAGTCTGGCTAATTTTGGTTTTGAGATATTTGTGGAATTCCACGGAAGGTTTAAAATGTGAGAAAATGTCAAGAAATTGCAAGGAAAAACAACAATACCTATAATAAAAACAACTATTTCATTTTCCCATATAAACTGTTCGTACCTGTCAGATACCTGTCACACCTGTAACAAGGTGCATTCAAATATCAATTTCTTTACTCTTTTATAGGCTATTTCGGAAAAGGCTCTAATGATTTATATGAAATGTTGTATTTGGATAGATAACATTCCAAAACAGACAATACATATACGTCTTAAGCTGTTCTGAATTCTAAAGTATTTTTTTTTTTTAGTTTATTATTTAACGGAAGGAAATACAAATTATCATCTTAACTATATTTGTATCGCGGGAACGAAATCGGGAAAGGGAAAAACGGAAATGAGTTAAGACTGGGATAAAAAAGTTATTCTTGATGAGAATGGAAACGAAAACAAAACGACACCAGGGCCAAGAACGGAAACAATAAAGTGTTTTTGCCATGGGAACGAAAACGGGAACCGAAGAACGGGAATGAGATAAGACTGAAATAAAAAAAGTGATTCTCATGCGAAACCAATACTATCCGTGCGAAGCCGGGACGGCCCGCTAGATATGTATATTTAACCACTTAACTGAAAAGAAAAAAAGTTATTAACTGAAATAAGAAAAACAAGCTGTATTGTATAGAATTTGATGTGAACAACCTAAAGGGTATAATGCAATGTTTATTTATCCGATATCTACTTATGCAAATATTAAAATAACAAACAAAAACTACGAAACATATTAGTTGTTAAAATATTTATTTTCAAATTAAGACCACTAGGTACTAAACATATTTTGGTTATTGGTTTGTGTGTCCCCACCTACAATACCATGTACTACTCAAGGCGTATTTGTATGATAGTATATATTAGTATCTGCTTAAGTACGTATCAGACAAAAAACTTTGCGTGGTGCATTCTACGTTGTTCAAACTATCTTCTATAGAATATAGCATATTTTTCTCTTTTTAGTCAACAACTTTTTTTTCGTTTCTGTTAAGTAGTTTTGAACTCAAGCCTTTTGTTTTTAACGTTGAAAATGTTTTTTTGATCATAGGCCCCATTTCACGAAATAAGGGGATCGCTCGAAATCGTCAAAAGTTGGTAGTGTCAATAAGCGCGCATGGACGAAGGCTATCGTTTAGTTTAAGAATTGTTGAAATCGGATCAATAGGTTTTTCGAAAATTCGAAAAATATCCAAAGTTTGGGCGAAAAAATCAGACTTTTTTTACCTCCGACTTGATATGAACAGCGTAACAAATTGTTTTCTTTCTTTCGACGCCTATACCACCTGCTATAATCCCTAGTTGCGTTTTCCGTGTACCCGATAGTTGCGGAAAGCGTGATTTTTTTAAAAACAAATTAGTTTATTTCCAATTGGTTACAGCCGAATAAAAATATCTATAATGCACTGTCTTTGCGTTAAACACACTGTTTTTTTAGTTTACGTCAAAATGCTAGCATAAAAGTGTTATATATTTGGGATAGGTTATTTACTAGCTTTTTTTGATAGCCATATTGTTGTGATAACAAAAAAATTAACCCTTTCTATATTTTGATTCGCAGACGCCATATTGAAATACGATATATCCTATGTCACTCCGACAATTAAGGCGAATCTAATGACACCTCATAATATGTTCAAATCGATCAAGCATTTAGGCTACAGAGCGTGGCAAAGAAATATCTAGGATACATACATACTCTCGAGCAAACATTACCCTCCGCAGTCGGGTAAAAAAAAATCATTGCGCGTGTATCCGCGCGAGTAATCAATGTCGAGAGTCAATTGTTGCGTGGTCATCGGCGAACCACGCGCTTCGTCGGATCTGTGGTTGCGATTAAGGTTGAGAAGTTGTCGCGCCAAACTTGAAGTTCGCTCCCAAGTCGAAGCGAGCAGCGCCGCAATAGAAAAAAACGGGTATCAAAAGGTCGAGAGCTGACCTGCGCACTAGAAGTTTGGCGCGAGCTGTACTCGTATCGTATTTTCAAATACGTATTATCGATTTTCGCGTTACAGTTACTTTGAAACCGGTTTGCGCTGGATGCGATCTGACTGCTTCAGTGTTATCTGTTAAAAAAAGACAACGCACGTATTTATCAGCTGACGATTTATTTGGTTCGATTAAAAGTAGAAAATATCAATATTTCTGCCTGTATATTTTTTCATTTGCGCGTCACACCCGAACTCGTTCTTAGTTTAATTTCGATCATCGATTTAGTTAATACGAGTAAGATATGCCCTAAGAAAGTCGCTCAGCGTGCTATGGAGCGGGCTATGCTTGGTATTTCTTTGATGGATAAAATCAGAAACACTGAAATCCGTCAAAGAACTAAAGTTATCGATATAGCCGAAGCGATCAGCAAGCTGAAGTGGCAATGGGCCGGTCATATTTGCCGTAGAACGGATAACCGATGGGGTAGACGAGTTCTCGAATGGAGGCCACGTACCGGAAAGCGAAGCGTTGGACGCCCCCCGGCCAGGTGGACAGATGACCTGAAGCACCATACCGGGGGTAGTTGGATGCGAAAGGCGGAGGACCGTGTGTGGTGGCGAGCCTTGGGAGAGGCCTATATCCTGCAGTGGAGAGACACGGGCTGATGATGATGATGATGATGATGCCCTAAGAATACATTGCGTTCAGAAGAACCTTACACATCAAAAGAGTCCATAACACCCTTTCTGTATAAGTGTTTGCCAGTTTTAGTGTCTGTGCGTTTATTATACTCGTGTTAGACGACATTCGCAAGGGCGGTGGGGTGTCGATAGAGAAGTGTTGGTGTAACGAAGCGACACCATAAAGTTAACCACGCAAGTTAGCAATATAAAGTTATAATCGAAAAAAAATAAAGGTATAAAGTTTATACGAAAAATATAAAGTTATAAAGTCAAAGTGGACTCTAACAAACTAAGAACTAGTATTAGTCAAAATCTTTAGCAGTCAGTGATTTATTCTATTTGTAAATACATTTTGAGCTATTTCACATAAATTAATTTGAATTCAATTGATTGAAATTTTATGTTTTAACGTAAGAGCCTTTTCACAGGTACCGGGTGCCGGGTAGCCGGCGCTGGGTATCCGGTGGCGAAGCGTATGGGCATGTAGGTAGCTTTCACACGCACCGGCAACGTAATTTACCGGTTCACCACCGGGTTTCACACGTACCAAGCACGTGTGAAAAGGCTTTAAGGATAGATACAATAGTGTTTAAAATCTCTAAACTAAACGTTTAATCATATAAAAAAATATGATGAATTTTCATCAATCGTATTTACCATCTTCTTTCACGTCTCTTGTCGTTCTACACGTATGAATTTTTAGCATGCATGTTAAACCTCAATTTTTTAATTATTCGAAACAAGATAATTGTTGAAGCGTGTATATAATTACACTCAGATATTTTTGAAATGTTTTTTTGTGTTCATAATAATTAATATCTACCTATTTATGTCAGTTAATTGGATTGGCATGTGTTAAAAAATGCGAACTTCAAATCCTTTTTTTCATTCACTAGAAAATGGGATAAGTGTTCTTAGGTTAGTAGTATTATACGGTTGTTGTGATTAACTGGACTGACCGGACAACCTCGACAACGGATAATTATCACACATTAGATTGATGTGCTTTATATATGCCTAGCAATAAATCAGATGTCATATAACACTACAACCATCGACGACGCGGACGCCCTATATAAAATTCTTGTAGAAACACCGAAGAAAGGTAGGACACACAATTTTTCATTATTACATATTTTTATTGAATTGTAAATATTTATCTCTAAAATGTATTGTCATTGAAGCCGCAATTGATAACAAATTGATACAGATGCGGCGTTAAAGGTCAATACTTGATAGCTTTTAACAACAATTGACGCAACCAACGGCCGTAGCTTGTGCCCAAAACATATTTTTTTTTACTTTTCAGTAACAAAGATACTTGGAATTTTCAAGTTTCATTATTGGTATATTGTACAAAATATTACTATTAAGTTGTGATTATTTGCGTATATATTCAATTTATATGCAGATACCTAGTTAGAACTCTTTGCTTTTTACTTATTTTTAAAAATTTTATTAATATTTTTTGGTGACTGTACTCAAAAACACAATACGAAGAAGTCCGTCTGTAAGTATTGCAAATAAATAATTTTATAAACAAGTGTATATTAAAGCCCATAGTTAGGCGAGGTGAGTTCATCCTTTTTACGTGGTGCTGTATAAAAGTGTCGTAATATTCAATAGATAAAAAAAGTTTGAATGATTTCGAAAATGATAACCAATCGCTGCTGTCAAATTAATTTACTTTATGCTGAGCCCTATGCTGAGATTGGCTGAGATATATTTCAAATGAAAGTAACTTCATTGATTTTATTTTATTTACACCTTTTACTTATATTTCAAACTAAGCAGTTCTTCCTGTAAGACGATTCTTTCGCAAAATATCTCATATTCAAAATACTGTACCTATTTATACGTGTGTAATAAATTAAAAACAAATTTAATTACGATTGGATAATATTTTTATAATTAAAACTATTGCCATGTTTGGGCGTTTTTTAATAAACAGTAAATTAAACATAAAGAAATACCAAGTAAACTGACTACCTTTTTTTTCGAAATGTTACCACTTCCTTTAACGTCATATGTCATTTATATGATAATTTATCGCGACTTCTACGTTCTTGGGCCTATTCAGCGTGTATTCAGCAGTTCACGGTCACTATGGGAGATTGCAAACATAAGATTAAAAAAACCGGACAAGTGCGATCGGACTCGCACACGAAAGTTTCTGTACCACCATACAGAGCGGTTTGGCTAATTTTGGTTGTGAAATATTTCTGTGAGTCCAAGGAAGGTTTAAAAGGTGAGAAAATGTTACGTAACTGCAAGGAAAAACAACAATATAGTAAAAACAACAACTTCATTTTTCTCTGCAAACTGTTCGTACCTGTCGAACAGGGTGCATTCAAACATTAATTTCTTTACTCTTTATATAGGCTATTGTTAAAACCTATCTTTGTATAGACTATCTCGGAAACGGCCCAAGTGATTTGTATGAAATTTTGCATTTAGATAGATGACATTCCAAAACAGGTTTTGAAATCGGTTTTATGGTTATTAAGCACTAGGGGGGGCTGCAGTAAATGTGTATCTTCGAAACAACTGGGCTGATTTTGATTCGGTTTTTGCATTACATGAGTATCACCTGCGAATAGCTTATTAAATAAGTTTTGCAGTTATGGACCAACAGAGGGCGCTGCAATAGATATGTATCTTCAAAACGGTCGGGACGATCTTGACATGGTTTTTTATGTTACATAGATATCACCTAAGAGCAGGTGCTTAGATAGAGATTGCGTATTTGAGCCACTAGGGGGCGCTGCAGTGAATACATTTATCTAAAACGGCTGGTAGGGTATCTACGCGGTATTTTGCGTTATAAACATATCACCTAAGAGCATGTTCTTAGATAAATGTTTGCGGTCATGAGCTGCCAGGAGGAATTGCGATAGCAAGTTTTTATAAAACAGGTCTGAGGATCTTGATGCGGTTTTTTGTGTTTCATAGATATCACTTAAGAGCATGTTCTTAAATAAGGATTGCGGTTATGAACTACCAGAGGGCGTTGCAATAAATACATTATATAGATATCATCTAAGAGCATGTTCTTCGATAAGGTTTGCGGTCATGGGCCACCAGGAGACACTGCAATGGATATGTTTCTCTAAAACGGTGGGGAGATTTTGACGTGGTTTCGCTTTACATGGGTATCACGTAAAAGCAAGTTCTTTGATAAGGATTGTAGTAATGGGCTACCAGGGCGGGGGGGACGACGACGACGACGACACTACCATATTATGTAAATATATATTATGTAAATAGGTATGTACGTTGCGAAAATGTAATTTATTTAATTAATTTTCATTAACGGGAAGGGGAAGAACGGGAATGAATTACGACTGACAGAAATTTAAACAATAAAGTGTTGGTGTCGCGATGACGAAAACGGTAAAGGGAAGAACGGGAATGAGTTAAGACTGAGATAAAAAAGTTATTCTTGATGAGAATGGAAACGAAAACGAAACAACACCAAGACCAAGAACGGAAACAATAAAATATTTTTGCGATGGGAACGAAAACGGGAAAGGAAGAAAGGGAATGAGATAAGACTAAGACAAAAAAGTGATTTTCATGAGAAACGAATACTACCCGTGCGAAGCCGGGACGGCCGTCTAGTATTGTATAAACATATTTCATATTATTTCGTTAGTTATTAAGAAGGCGCTCGATCTTCTCTGGCTAACTAGAAAAGTAATAACATGAGTGCATTTATAGCTAGATACATTTTTTATTACTTATTTTATTACAGTGAACCTTTGACTTTTGGTATCGATTGTGAAGAGAATAAGCTTTGCAAAGGAAAGCGTAAATTTATAGTACCTAGTAATTATCTTTTACAATAACATCATAAAGATAAAATGCATCTAGGTTTCGCTTATTGGCTGAACGCTATCATTTTCTATGCAATTTTAACAAAATTTTTACTTATCAAAGTACATTTTGTAAGTTTATCTATTACTCGTTAAATAATACAGTCTAGTTAGCTGCTGTGATAGTTTTTCTTTTAACTACGTTATATATAATCATGTCATAAATTTTTTCACATATCCAAAAACAACAACAAGGGGGGTATCAAGGTTTTATTATAATATGGCGACCTATCCCAAAAAAAAAATAATATTTGTACTACGTCGTTGTGTAGCGGTTCATAGATTACACCTACCTTCCAAATTTCATCTACATATTGCCAATAGTTTCCGAGAAAAACCACAGAAAGACAGACAGACAGACAGACGGACGTACGGACGGACGGCAATGGCAAAACTATAAGGGTTCCTTTTTTGCCATTTGGCTACGGAACCCTAAAAAGGGCCTAGTGCCCACACAATATCTGCTATACGACTAAAGCGCTTTAGACATATTCCACATGCCGGGAGAAGAATTTTTTTAAATGATGTTTTACTCGTATTTTGACCCTCCAGAAAATAATTTTTATTAAATTTTTACTTTACTAAGTTACCACATATAAAGTACATAAATTTTCCAAATTTTGGGCCTATGAAATATTTCACTTCCGACTTAGACATCTCAATAAACCGTCAAAGAAAAAGTGTTTATTTGTTTTGATGACAGCGTAGTATGTAGAATATAGAGCTCGTAACTATAAAAACAGTATAAACGGACAATTTGACGGCCCCTCATTTATATTTTTTAACAAATAAGTAAAATTAATACATTTGTACTCTGCTTAATTATTTATAGATAATGAAACTGCTAGGGTAAGAAAAAACTTTTTTTACCTCCTTTTTCAGATACGTATGGGACCACCATTGAAAAACAGTTTAATCGAATTTCTGATTCTATGCTCGATATTGGGTCAACATTTTACAAATTTGAAGTCTGTACCTCGTTCTCTTTACGAGTTAGATACCTGTAACATACGGACGGACAGACGGAGAGACATGCACACAAACAGCAGAATTACAGCGATAGGTTTGCCCAACTGTTTTGCCCTTTAGATACGAAATTCAAAAAATAAAATCTGCCGAGCAAATCGAGTGAAACATCAGTACAAAAAAGTGTTATTTTGACCTTAGATGTTTTCTTTGTGGATCAGGGTATCAAGAGTTGCGGGTCTGAATTACTTATTATTGACAAGATTTATACAACAAATAAATAGCAAAGAATATTATTTAAAAAAGTTTAAAAGGCGACCACGATTAAAAAAAATCATCATGGAGTAGGTAAAGCTTAATAAAATGAAAATCACTAAACAATTAAAAACAAGAATTCCAGATATAACACTTCCCTTGACATTCGGTAATACCTATCCTTTTAAAAACCTCAAGAGCAGACCGAATGATTTAATCGTAGGTTTAAAAGAATTTTAATTATTGCGTCGGTTCAGTCGATTTTAAATGAAACCATACTTAGGATTGTATAAAGATTCTCACGTAAAGTCTGTGACTATAACAAGGTGCGGCTACAGGAAACGTGAATGTGATTCAAAGGTTATAATTTATCATTATATGGAAACATCGACAGCGGCTTATATTAAAGTAATGTTATATCTTGATTTCTTGTTTATAACTTTTTACCATTTAAAGCCTTTACTAGATAATGAGTTTTTTTCACTGTAGTCGGATTTTTTAAGTTCCTAGTTCCTATTATTTCTGTTAACATATTGATACGGACTACTGGTTCAGATATTGCTGATGCACTAAAACACTCATTTTAGTTCACTTTACTTTATTACAAGACCAAATCACAAAATAATTTAAGAGCAAAAAAAATATCTAACACAAATTACACCGTTATAGCACTCCGCACTTCGCAACTTATCGCACTTGACTTACTTCCAAAAATCTCTCCGTTCGACTCTAATCATCGCCTTATATAGCCCTCTCCCTTCCACGAATCATCGTCGCGAATATTCTATCTCTCGAACATTTTAATTTATCAATTACATTTCTATTTCTCGACCGTGGGAAAAACTGTAAGCGCCATGGTGCCTAATAAAAATGAGCGTTGATTTTTGGAAATATCGCGAGTATTCCTTTGTAAAAGACCGTCTCATATTTTAAATTCGTGGAATTTAATTCTCTATCTGGATTTTTTTCTATTTTATTGAATGGCTGTGGGAATTTTTCTAGTAAGTTTGATGACCTGTCGACGTGCTATTGTAGATAGGCGTCACAATATATTGCGTCCTGCATTGGTATTTTAAAAAATAATATGAAGTTTTGACTGACCGATAGGGCGAGTGATTAGAAGAACACCAAAACCAAATATCGCGGTTTCGATTCTCGCCCGGGACAAATATTTGTATAGATAAACATGTCTGTTTGTTCCATGTCTGGATGTAAAATATCTATATACTCGTATCGTACTTATGTAGTATACATTATAAAGAATATTTACGAGTAAGAATGTAGGTATATTCGTTGTTTAATATCTGCGTTCAGTAGCCGCGAAACACATTACCCTACTTTGGGCTTTACCGTACTTATGAACTTAGAGGTTATCAATACGGCAAACTGATTTCAGTTGTATCTCGGTTGTTGACAATAAAACAACTGGTTATTTCCCGGAAATGTGTATGATGAAATAGCAACGAACTGATGAGTCTGTTTCTTAGATTCTAAAAAAACCGTTTCAATAAATTGTAAACAATTTATTGGTTTATTGTAAGAATTTATTGTTAATTATTTATAGGTATATAAAACAAGCGTGTCTCCAAATCGCGCCCCATATGTTCCATACCATACGTCCATAAAAATTAATACCTGTACCTAATTAGGTGATGCGGACAGTGAGCAGCGATCGACTACGACCTTTCCTCTCACTCGGCTGGCACCCCGGATGTCACCATTCATTGCCACCGCTCAATATTTTTCTTACGACATGACGAATTAAAATTATTACTGCTAATACTCTCCTAGGTTTTTAATATTACCTAGGTCAAATTAATGACGTGTTGTGGGAGACAAATACGAGTATTTTTTTACCATTTAACAATGCATAGTTCAAATGATATTAAAGAAAATAGTCAACATATGAACAGGGCTTCTCTTATACTTTACAGGAGAGCCCACAAGAGCCTATAAGCAATAAAGTTTTTATCATTTTGGAGGGAAAATTAAAGTTAATAAACTTTTCTCAAGTGCATCATGTGCCATATTAAATGAAATTGCTCGTTTCGCGAGATACAAATATATGTAGGCATTTTCTTAATTTTAAAATGCACAGTTTATAATATATTAAAGAACATATACGAAAATCGACCATTGCCCCCCATGTCACAGAAACTACTGACAATAAATAAAAAAAAAAAAAAACGGAAATCGGCCTCACACATAGTTTATAGGAGAACTTAAACGAAAATACAAGTTTTAAAATTGCCGCTGGAAACCGAAAATAGGTATTTTTGAACAAAAAATGCTATAATAATAAAACATCCCACACAGCGCCAACTAGCCCTTCAAACTAAGCAAAGTTTGTATCCTGAATATTAGGCAACTGAACATGTTTATGCACAAAATTTTTGTTCCAGACGTGAATCGAACCAGCGATCTTTGGTTCTTCAGTTAGAGTGTCTAATCACTCGGCCAATCGATTAATCAACTACCTACTTTACAAATATTTTTTGTAGTAAATTTAACCATACATTATTACAGCCAAAACTGATGTCAGGCGGCAACTACATCCGGGAAGGGCGCGACTCAACAAAGTCGACATGGCTGCTCTTCTCCCCAGAGACACCTGACGAGGCGGGCGCTTTGGCCCGTTTTCTGAGCATATTCTCTTCGCATAAGGTATTCTATACAATTGTAAACATCTACTTGGTACATTCACTTCTCAATGCACAGTCTAAATTGTATAGGGAAAAAAAATTCTTCTGTAACATTGACAAAGAATAAGTATTTGGATAAGCAAGTAACTTTTATAGTAGATACAGTGCTCTTAAATGTAATTAAAAGTATGTTTAAATTAGTAAGTATCTGTAGTCAGAACAAAATTGTAATGCAGTAGACCGGTGCGGTTTGTCGCAGGTATGGGGTACGTTCTCACCCCGCTGATGCTTACCCATTTTTCCATTTACTTGCTTCGACTTCAGAGCAAACAAGAAGTTTGGTACAAGAAGCTATTAAGCCTTTAGTCAGTAGGTACTACTTGTATTGTTTACACTAGGTATGTGAAAAAAGTTAATAAATAGGCCCTTTCGGACTTGTGTATCAGTTATAAGTTTCTGTGACGTTTGCACCACTCAACGTTGTTTTTTTTTTGTTTCGGAGGTGTTTTTACATTTCACTGCATATTTCGCCATTTCCGCGATGAAATACTTGTTCACGGGCATTTGCCGGTTTTGCCGACTAACGACCGGTCGGTGATGGCATACACTACTAGCAGGGTGTATGAGTTGTCGCCTTGTGGATAGCGAGCTGTGGCTTTAGTGTGGAGCAGGGCAGGCGCGTTTCGCTATTCCTATGGGAAATCATATGATAGCTAGATGCCAATTAATCCTATGCCAATGAATGAATTGGTAATTTCTAAACCCACCTCACCCGCAAACACATGAAATAGTGACGTCGATTTAATAATTAAATATAGCTTTCTCAGTTCAAGATTGTAATAGGCCTCGTTTGCAATGATCATCAGGTGAACTTGAGCCACATCGAGTCTCGATCTTCAGCCAGGCGTCCGGGTTACGAGTTCATGGTGGAATGTGAACACGGCGTCGGCGATTTCAGTGGCGCACTGAACGAGCTGAAAAAGCATGTCGGCTATCTCAACATCATATCAAGGAACTACAAAGACAATAGATGTAAGTGTTTGCTTATGAAATAGGTACATATACGTACATATGTTTTAAGTGTTGAGGTATAATTTTTTACTATGTGTTCTGATTAAATTATTCTTTCTTTATTGGATAGCACCATACGTTTATTTCAAAGTTGGTCTATTTAAATTAAAAAAATCTACCTACAATGGTAGAAAAATAGGGGTTGATTGATTTTTCATCTTCTAAAATTTCACCTGTGAACGGTTTCTTTCTGAAAGTGTTCACACATATTTGGTTTTAATAACACTTATGTGTTATCAAACAACATAATACAACATAATGGAGACATGGGTTTGATCTGATAATGGAGATGGAAGATAGGCGAGAGGACTCCTCAGCGGTTTACTGCAGGTAAGTACCTCGTGTTTGGTTTCATTCATCTTGATGTGATGTTTAGACCAAGCTGGATTATGACTGTCATCGAGGATCTGATGATGGAGACGAAACGCTGTCGAAGGAAGTACTTATTTGGACAAAAACCTGTAATTACAAAAATATTTAATCGGCGAAATTTTGAAATAAAAAATTAAATAAACCTTTTAATTAAATAAACTGACGTCGTCGGCTCAAAATAAGTTAGGAACGTTAGTGTAGGTGATTAGTTATTTAGACTAAAGGGTAAATTTTCTACCTTTCAGTTTATTCTTTCGTTGGTTTAGTTATTTGTTAAAAAGTTTTGTTTTATATCTGCTCGTATTAAAAAACCCTATTATAAAATATTCAATATTTGTCAAAGTCTTTTCTTTTTTGAATTCCGAAGCACTTATCTTTCGCACGACATAAATTCTGTCGTTTTTTCTTGTAGTGTTGACTCTACATGAACATTGGAAGTGTTAAAAACATGATATACTAATTAATTCGATCAATTTCTGACATGTGTAACTTACAAGGTGTAAGGGCGAGTCGTTTGCTTCATCAATTTTAATCGATATATTATTTCATGTTTCATGCAAGCTTAATATATAAATAAATATTTAAATGTATTTAAATTTTCAGCCGCTGTACCATGGTTTCCGCGGCGTATACGCGACCTGGACAGATTCGCAAATCAGATCTTGTCATACGGAGCGGAATTGGATTCCGATCATCCTGGCTTCACAGACCCAGAGTATAGAGCGCGCCGTAAATACTTCGCTGACATCGCTTACAACTACAAACATGGCCAGCCTTTGCCCCACGTAACTTATACCGAGGATGAAATCGCTACTTGGGGTGTCGTATTCAAGAAACTGACTGGATTATACCCGACGCATGCGTGCCGCGAGCATAATCACGTTTTTCCACTGCTCATTGAGAACTGCGGGTACAGGGAAGATAATATACCACAGATGGAAGATGTGTCCAATTTCCTAAAAGGTATTATTTTTTTGTGTTGTCCTTGACAAACTCGACGGTGAAAACATTTTTGAAGTAAAATGTTTTTGGCACAGGAGGAAAATATCTACAAACAATAATATTTTTATTGTTGTGAGAAAATAAATAAACGATTATTATTTTGCGTGTGTATATATGTATTTCATGAGTATATAAAACTAAACTGGTAAATATTCAGTTTATTAAATGTTATGGGAAGGTGCAGCAGTAGCACATGACGGTCGTGTCCAACTCGGTAATGTCGGTCAAACTTGATTTAGAAGATTCAGTTTTTGCGCAGGAACACCATGGGACTATGAACACATCCGTTTTTAGGGTTCCATAGTCAGATGGCAAAAAATGATGTCTCATAATTTCGTCCTGTCTGTCTGTCAAAACCGTTTTACTCGGAGACTATTTGCACTATATAAATAAAAAGGAAGGTAGGTAGTAAGAACCTCTTTACAATGGGGAGGTGGTAAATTTTTTTTGGGGTAAATCGCTATACATGTACCTGATGGACGAAAAAATTAATTCCAACGCACGCTAACGTGATAAGTTCCTATACTTCTTTAAAAATGTAAAAGAAAGCTTCACATTGTTTTTTTATTTAAACCAATAAATAGTTGGTGTGTTATGAGCCTTCTCTTTAACTCTAATTATGGATTGGAATCAATTACTATAGTTGTACAATATAATTTTAAATATAGAGATGAAAAACACAATACTTTCTTCCATTCCGATATACTTTTCCACACAAAGTATAAAGCGAGATATTTCCTAGGCAGGCGGAGTTAAGCACTTACAGCTGCGCAGCTGTTGCCGACCTTGCCAACTTCCAGTGAAGACTTTATGTCTATAATCGAAATTTATAGATAGGAAATCTATTTAGTAAGTAGGTAACTGATCCCGACTCATGTGATCATCAGTTAAAGAAGCAGATCAACAGTCTGTCGTAGCTTCCAGATGTACTATCATCCAATGCTGCATACCAAAATTGCTGATTTGATGAAGTCAGTCGGTATTTTCAGTCTTATGATTGCTTGATATTAGCGCTTTAAAGCCTAATATTTCGCAAACGGGTCCCTGTACCTAAAACTCGTTACACACACCCGTAATATTTTTGAACAACCTATCTAACAACACTTCACACCACAGTTAGATGAAAAAAAAATTATCCCCGTTTTACGTGTAGAGGACGTACTATACCAAACCAATTTTCAAGCTTTCATTTTACCAACTACTCTGTCAGCGTTATTAGTATAATGTATCCATGCCAAATTACAGTTTTCTAATACTAAGAGTCCCTGAGCTAAGTCGTGAACGAACGGACGGACTTGGCGAAATTATAAGGATTCCTAAAAATATAAAAACTTGTGTAATTTTTTCACTAAACTCTTACAGATTGTACTGGTTTTACACTTCGACCAGTGGCCGGGTTGCTTTCCTCCCGCGACTTCTTGGCAGGGCTGGCATTCCGTGTGTTCCACAGCACGCAGTACATACGACACCACTCTCGACCACTCTATACACCTGAACCGGACGTGTGCCACGAGCTATTGGGCCACGCGCCACTATTCGCTGACCCCGCCTTCGCTCAGTTTTCACAAGAAATCGGCCTGGCATCATTGGGGGCGCCCGACGATTATATTGAGAAACTAGCAACGGTGAGACTTAAGACAAATCAAAGAATACAATATCATTGTAGGTAATGTTTTCTTTTCATTGTTACTTTGCAATTTAACTTTTAGAATGCTTAGGTTTTTAAGCTACGTAAAATAAATTATTCACGCACGTTTCTTACACTGGATGATAATAATTCTTTACACCAGATTTGGAATTCGAATATGCGCTCATAATTCATCTTCATTATGCTCTATTTCTACAATTATAGATTGTGATGATACTTTTATAGATAGATACTTCATATAGATTGTGATATGATTTCACCTATTTATATGTGAAAGATTCGGTTCAATCGGTTCGATTGGGTACCTACTCGTTACCTAGAGTTTTAACATTCCAAAGCAAAACTTAATGGGCTATTCGAACATAGCATCGTGCGACATCGCAGTAGCTTTTAGGTGTCAACGGGTTGAGCCAGGGTGCTATACAACCGCACACTCGATCCGCCTCAACTTCAGAGTGGACAAAAGACTTTTTTTTCCAGGCTAATAATTCACAATAATATGTAATTTTTTTCCATATTTTAATTTCTATATTATACAAAATGCATCAATAGTGTGTTATTTTCAAACGTGACTAACTTATTTTTAATAACATTATTTTTTATTTATAAAGTACCATAATAATCAATCATTGTAACATATATCCACACATACACAATGTTACAAATGTTTCCCAAAAGAGTAGGCGTGGATTTGCACTTGATACAATCTTAGGGTTTTTTCCTAAACTCACTTTAATTTTACAGTGCTTTTGGTTCACCGTGGAATTCGGTTTGTGTAGACAAGAAGGGAAGTTAAAAGCCTTTGGCGCTGGGTTGTTGTCTTCGTTCGGTGAACTCCAGTACAGTTTGTCAGGAAAACCTGAACTACGGGAGTTCGAACCGGAGACCACTGGCTTACAGAAATACCCTATAACGGAATACCAACCTGTTTACTTTGTGGCCAACACTTTCGAGGATGCAAAGGAAAAAATGATGTAAGTAATAAACAAAGTTTTATATTAAATAGCTACGAGTTTGTGATAAAACGAAACGAATTCAGTAAAATTTGACTTAAATTTGAAATTAGCATAAAATACAAAATCACGAATATTATTTAACATATTTCGTTTCCCAGTCTTTTATAGAATGTAAAGCCACATTCTCACGAAGTTTCATCATCATCATCATCAACCTATTTTTACCCCACTGCAGGGGCTTAGGCCTCCCCCAGGATGAGGAGGGGGGGCTTAGAGCTTAAGTCCACCACGCTGCTTCACTGCGGGTTGGGAACTGTAACGACCGCCTTTTATTGATAGCGTCCGGGACCGACTGCTTAACGTGCCCTCCGAAGCACGGTGTCAGTGATATTGTGTACTTAAGTCAGAAAAACTCATTGGTTCACGCCCGGATTCGAACCATGGCCCTATGGGCCTTATAAATTTGAGACAGGTTCGTTGCGCTCTGGGCTATCACGACACTTTACTCACGATGTACGACGACTTTTATCACGAAGTTTACTCTTATGAAACCCACACATCACTTTGACACGGTCAACTTGTTGTTTCTACTTTAAATTTCACTTTCGCTATCTGAACTGTCGTCTCGTTTCCTTTCTGACTGAGACATCTCATTTATCTGACACGCCGCTTTTTATGTGCTGACATTCTGGAACCTTCAAGTAAATGCCCATGAAATTAAATTAGACTTACGCTAGTTTTTCACCATAGTTTCTGCAACAAAACTACTGAGAGGCAATGTAGTTAATTGACGGCGATGTCGTACGGTTTACTGTAGTTACTTCCACGGTATAATATCCTATGGAATTTTTCTATGGGTTGAAATGGCTGAAATTCAGAAAACTCAGGAATTCAGAAATTCAGAATGAAATTCAGAAGTTGTCTGACAATCAGCAGTGTAGTGTAACAGTTCTATACATAGGTATAATTTATAGTTTCCTTTCTTCTTCAAAAGAAACTTTTTCTAAAGGATAGTTTCAAAGAAATGGGTATGCTCACAGTCACTTTATAATATATTTTTGAAAACCTAATATGTATGAAAAAATCTATAACTTTATGCAAGAAATAGTGATGAATATATTGTAAATATAAGTAATAAAAATAAATTTGATGCACTTCATTTTCTTGAACAATTTTAATAATACCTGGGATAGCCCACACAGCGTCATCTAGTCCCAAAGTCAGCAAGATCACGCTTGTATTATGGGTACTAGCCAACTGATATACATACTCAAATATTTTTTATAATAAGTATATATTATGTATTTTACACCCAGACACGGAACAAATAGACATGTTTATGCACATAAGTATTAAGAACTTAAGGAATAAGAATAATAAGAGCTTTTACATGGCCTCTGTATTTAAATGAACGATTTGTTTTGATTTAATATGCATGTAACTAACAGTATGTAACAAAATAATCTTTATTTGTGCAGAAAATTCGCCAAAACGATACCCCGGGACTTCGGAGTCCGATATAGTCCTTATACTCAGAGTATTGAAATTCTCGACTCTGCGAAACAAGTGCAAGATCTACTCAAAGGGGTGCACCAAGAAATGGAATTACTTATTAATGCTATGGAAAAAATATGAAGTAATAATTGTTAGGCGTGTAGGTATAAAAGTTTTGATAAGTATAAAGTTTAAAGTTATGAAGATATTATATAGGTTATAAATAAAATGCTAAAAAAAAATTTGAGGCGACGAATCACGTTTTTTTTTAAAATAAATCTTATGTAAACATAAGCGAAACGTAGCTGTTAATAGTTTTGGTTGTAACACAAATTGGTGTACTTTTGTTAATAAGTTATTTATTCTTAAGTTTTATAATAAACTTTAATTTTTTTTAAATATTATTAGCAGTGTTGGTTATTCCTAAAACCAACACTGATTCTTTCCCATAGATCCTATTCAAATGAAAATGCCTACTGCAAAAGGCACTTCACTATGATCATCAAATACATAAAATAACCACGTCGTCACCTAGTGTTAAAGGCAGATAGCGCCTTCAATATCATTTGATATACAGACTTTGCGTCCATCGCATAGATGGCGTTCACTGTATTTGTGATGCATGAAAATTGGCCAATACCACGCGTTATCGTTAGGTTGTGGTTGGTGGTTGTGGCCTTATAAAGTGGCTACGCCAGCAAAGGTACATGCGTTAGAAACGAAATGAGTCGGTTAAAATATGGGATTTACATCAATTTTATAATTAAATGCGTCTAAATTGGTATTTAGCCTTTCAGTTAACAACTAAATATGTTGTGTTTCAAGATTTTAGGAAATGAACCCTAATGAGAGCAAAATAACGGACGAAGCTTTGTATAGGATTTATATATTATAAAGTATGAACATTATGCATGAAAATTGGAATTTGGCCTTTGAATCGAAACTAAATATTTTGTTTAAAGATTTTTGAAAATTTATCTAAGTTAAAATTATGAATTTTATTATTTGGCTTTATAGTTATAAGTTAAGAAAATCTCTTTTAGGCTTTTAGCATTGTTTCGTTACTTACATACTTTTAGTTGCACTTTTATTAAAATTTTTATTAAATATTTTTTCGATTACACCTTTTACATCACTTTACATCCATCGTGGGTTTATCAAAATATACAATTTCCCTTTTTTTTCCATTTGAATCCGGTTCTTTTTAAATAATTACTTAACTGTTACGGCAGGTGGCGCTGATTGTTTGTAATGCTTTCCGACATCTATCAATGATAACTGGAATTAATTTGGTTTAAAAATACATGTTACGACACAGGTGGTTTCGTTTATGATATTGAAATTTCAAACCGATGGACCATCACATTAAGTACAGCTTGCGCCACACTTGTAGTTCATTTTTTCAATACACAATTTTTCTACCGCGATAATACTCGCTTCGACTTTTGAAGATTGCTATGATATTATTCGGTATTAAATTTATGAAATAATAAGCCTTTATTTCGTATCTACACGATATATCTGCCTTATGTATTTACTAAAAAAAAACTAAATTTCAATTAACTTTACTTAACTTTACTCGACTAATAAAAAATTAATTTTTACCCGACTGCGGAGGGTAAAGTTTTTTGAGTCTTAGTTTCGGTAGTTAGTTATTAGTTAGATTCGTCTTAACCGTGCGTGGGAGTTATATAAATATGTTTAAATATGTAGGGCATCTGCAGAAAAGAAAACGGAATTTTGCCGTTCTTCAGTACTGACCATTTCAAACAAAAAACAAATTTTCATTGGCTGTGAATTCTAAATTAAAATTAATTTTATTTTAAAAATATGACACTCTTTTTACAAAATCAGTCTTTTGTTTATTGATTAGCGTTGTGTTTTCATTATATTTGAACATTTTTCGTCATATTGGAACATTTTTCGTCATATTGGAAATTCTTGTAATTATGGAATATGAGTTCCGTCGTGGCACTAATGCGGCACAAACGGCACGTAACATCAACAACGTTTACGGAGAGAACTTAACAAACCAACGCACAACCCTTTATTGGTTTGCCCGCTTCCGTTCTGGAAATTATGACTTGAATAATGAACCTCGTGGTCGCCCGGACACTTTGGTCAACAATGATGAATTGAAGGCGATTGTGGACGCGGATGACACTCAAACTACAGCTGAACTAGCAGCAGCTTTTGATGTTAGCATTAAAACAATATTGGACCATTTGCGACAAATTGACAAAGTAAAAAAGCTTGATAAATGGGTACCTCACGAACTTAACGATCGCCAACGTAACTTACGCTTCGAGACCTGCCTCGCGTTGCTCAGCAGACAAAGAAATGAAGGAATTTTCAACCGTATTGATAACTGTGATGAAAAATGGATTGTGTTCGACAATCGAAAGCGCTCAGCAAGTTGGTTAGATCCAGGTTCAGCACCAAAGCAATGTGTTAAACGAAAAATAACCCTTATAAAGGTGATGGTCACTGTTCGGTGGTCTAGTGCCAGTGTGATTCATCACAGTTTTTTTAAAATGGCATGAGCATTACTGCAAATGTGTACTGTGAAGAACTGAAGACAATTATGGAGAAGATCGCACGTCTGCGACCAGCTTTGGTCAATCGGTCGCCCCCGCTGCTCTTCACGACAACGCGCGATATACTGCATAACATACTGCACAACAAAGTCTCCAAGCTGCAAGGGTTGAGGTTGGAAGTTCTCCTTCATCCGCCATACTCACCAGACCTTGCACCTACCGACTATTATTATTTTTTAAATTTGGACAACTTTTTAACGGGGAAAAAAATCAATTTCCGAGAGACAGTACAAAAAGCCTTGGAAGAGTTTGTTGCCTCCCGTCCAGTTGATTTTTACAAGAAGAGCATCAATATACTGTCACTGCGTCGGCAAAGATGCATCGATTGCACGGGTGATTACTTTGAATAACAGAAATAAAGAAGTTTGAAAAAAAAATACTTTAACTTATTTCATGCAAAACGGCAACTTCATAGGTTAAGACCTAATATTTTGTTTAACTATATGGTATTAAATTGTTAAATCAATGCTATAAATCAATGCTATATGGGCATAAAAAAAAGGAGTAAATAGCAATTCCAAATAAATTATAGGTCTTATATATGTACGAATGATTGTCAGATTTGTGTAGGCCTAAGCCGAATGAATATATAAAGACATTAAGTTTTTAGTTTATAAAAAAACAGTCCCTATTATTACAGCTGTTAGTTTGACAAAGCATACAGTAGGTAGGCAAAATAAATTTTACTTAAACCTTATAATTTAACAAATCACAAATCATATTTGTTTTTAAAATTTTAATAAAAACTAATTTTTTTTTGGGATATTGTTTGATCCCCGCCTGTAGTAGGTACCTACTTTTTAACATTCAAGATAAATTTATATTAGATATATTAGTAGATATATTTTATCAAACTTTTTTTCAGATAACTGTGTAAAGTTTCAGTGAAAATTTTTTTAAGATTTCCAATTTTATATTATTATTTTTGTCTTTTAATTTGTCAATGCAATGTATATTGACAAATATAATAATAATAATTATATAATATATTCCCCACAATTTATTCGCAATTTAAACTGTCCTATTCAGGAACGTTTATTTGTATCCAATTTTGTTAAAATATGTTCCGTCATTTTCTTTCAAACCAAATCTCACAATCGAAAGATAAGGAGAAAGCATATTTATATCTATACATGATCGACGTCTGCTCTTGTCGCCACTACCACAATGTCTGAAGACCAAGATCTTCAACCAATGCGTCCTGCCTATAATGACATACGGTGCCGAAACATGGACTCTCACGGCAGGACTGGTCCACAAATTTAAAGTCGCTCAGCGCGCTATGGAGCGGGCTATGCTCGGTATTTCCTTGATGGACAAAATCAGGAATACTGAAATCCGTCGAAGAACTAAAGTTGTCGACATAGCCGAAGTGATTAGCAAGCTGAAGTGGCAATGGGCCGGTCACATTTGCCGGAGAACCGACAACCGATGGGGTAGACGGGTTCTCGACTGGAGGCCACATATTGGGAAGCGAAGCGTGGGACCCCCCCGGCCAGGTGGACTGATGACCTGAAGCACTATATCGGGGGTAATTGGATGCGGAAGTCGGAAGACCGTGTGTGGTGGCGCGCCTTGGGAGAGGCCTATATCCTACAGTGGAGAGACACGGGCTGATGATGATGATGGTCGATATAAATCAACGTTTCAGAATTGGACAATAAATTTTTACTAACGTAGACCTTGGACCTCGTGGTTCTCTTTTTTAATTCAAAATTGATTGATCTCTGTACAAGACGATTTACAAAAACTTAATTATAATCTACAGATTTAGGTAGTAAATAAAACTTCATTAAAAATAATTTAACCAACATATATTTCGCGTTTGTACAAGTAAATTGGAAGTACCTAGTACTCGAATACTAATCAATATATTATAAATGAAATGACGAGATAATTTACTTAGTAATCAAATCATCTAAAATGAATAAATAGATGGCTAGAAAATTTACAATTTACAAACTATGTTAAATATTTACAAAATGATGCGATACCATAATCGTCTAAAATTTTCATTATGTTACACTAATTATTGAGAAATATATGAATAATCAACTATTTTGAAAATTTGGCAAGATGGGTGAGCACAATTTATTTTATAATTTGGCACTATACTTATGGCTTTATACAAAAATATCGATCACTCATAAACCACTAAAATTAAATAAGAAGGTACCGATGTGAAAAAATCAATAGTAAAATAAAAGATTTTCCGAAGTTTGCGATTTTTCTATTGATTATTAAATTATAACTAATACAGCTGAAATTTATAAAATCGTAAATGAACTCAAACAACTAAGAATTTTGCTTGGCTGTATTTATTGAATAGCAAATGAAATTGTGCGAAACATATTATGAGGATTGGCCAAATATTGTAAATATGTAGGTACATGTATAGAAACTTTCAAGAACCTACGAATTTATATTTCAATAAATATAATTTAAATGATAAACAGATATCACAGATACAATAAATACAATAAAAATATAAAGTTATAAAGAATGCTATAGTTACAAACAGATTTTTTTTTTCGGCACGACCAAAAACGGTATGTGGCAGTTGTGTCGCGACACTTAGGTATATGTTTAACGGAAAATACATTAGCTAGGATATAGATGGGCTTATAACTTCTGTCTGTGGCTTATAAGAACACTCCCTTAGTTATATAATTCATTGTTTTAACATAGAGTAAATAAATTTGACAGCAGCGGTTGGTTTTTTTAAGCATTGA
Organism: Luffia ferchaultella; assembly: GCA_949709985.1. Classification (NCBI taxonomy): domain Eukaryota; kingdom Metazoa; phylum Arthropoda; class Insecta; order Lepidoptera; family Psychidae; genus Luffia; species Luffia ferchaultella. The sequence continues at coordinate 1,299,808 of OX453243.1, forward strand.
TTAATTATTTAATCATAAACAAATGGAAAAAAAACATACTGAGTAAACCCTAAAACATATTTCATAATAGGCGAATAAACTAACGAAAAAAATAATTATACAGTAAATACAGAAAAAACCACAAGAAAGATTATTAATGTTTTCTTATGGAATGGGATTTTTTTATAATAGAAAGTGTCATTTATATTGCACAAGCAATGATAATACTAAGTACAATACAGTGCAATTTTAAATGAATCGTTTTTTCATATCATGATAAATTTAACGTACATCAACTTTCTATAAAGAACAGATGCGTAACTATAAAAAAATTTGATTCATAATACGTCTCTAATAACACGAAGTTCATTAATAAATTAATTATAAATCCTAGTTTCATATGCAGTACTAGTAAAAATCCCGATCGTTCGTATGCGTATTGGGTATTTACAGTAATCAAGTCTCCTAAAAATATTGCATTAGTATTAAATATACATAATATTTATTAGATTGTGTCAAAGAAAAAATAATAATTGATCGTAAAATAGACATTCAAATCTTTGACCTGAAAATTAATTCAGCACAGAGTAAGATGGAATTTGAAAAAATAAGAATCAAAGAGACGCTTAAAATACAAGTGAGTTAAAAATTAGACATCTCTACTACAAGTCGCTCACTTATCACCAAAAATTCCTTGTATATTTGTACAAGTATATTTAACTTAAAACTGTTTGAAAGAAAAAAAAAATTAAGAAAACTTTTTTTTAATGTTCCTTAATATGACTTAGGCCATCTTTTTTTGGTTGTGGGCTACAGGGCTGCCACAGCAGATGCTTGTCTCCAAAACAGCTAAGGCAGTTTTAATATGATTTTTGCTTCACATAAGTATTACTTCAGAACAATTCAGAACAAATTTCACAGGGACCGTACTAAGTTCTGTAGTATATATTTCTTTAAAACGACTTGGCCGATTTTGATGCTAGTTTTTGTATTACATAGGTGTTACCTTAGAGCCGTTGATTAGATAAAAATGATTATAGGCCACCAGAGGGCGCAATAGTAGATGTGTTTCTCTAGCTAAATTGAGTTTAGTCCGATTTTTAACATTACACATTAAGTAATGCGATGAGAGAACAGCTATTCTTTTTTGTTTCTACAAGGTGTTGATAGAATTTGATTTAATAATAATTTTGTTTAAAAAGCTACTGGCAACTAAAAATGTCTTAGGGTGAGGATTCATTGATGCGTGCGTATAGATAAAAATAATTAATTCAACCAAATGGGTTTACTTCATTCAAGATATTTTCTGTTTCCTATATAAGGGAAAACGAAATTTCTTCGTGAGAGAAAAGTTATTTCTTACGGCCAAGACACGTGAACAATTCACATGAAGTAAGTTTCGCATTTAATCGGAGAAATGGTAAATTTTCCCTATAAGAAATATTATCTCTTTCGTATTTCGTATATTATTGTAAGAAAGCTCATCTTTACACAAGAACTTAAAAATCTTGAAATCATACTTTAAAGTATTTGTGGAATGGCAAATCTGATCATCATCATAAACCTTGGGCTATAGGTCCGTACCGTACTGCAATAATCTGTCTGATAAATGCTCAGCTAGAGCGAGCAGGGCATCCACTACCTAGTTACCTACCTACTTATACTACGCTGATGTTACTGTCTTACTTATCATGCCCGTCCTGCCCGGCCGAAGCCTTTAAGTATTGTTACAACTATTCTCATCTACGATTCATTATACTAAGCATCTGACGAGGTACTTGCGTGTTGTAAAATGTTCGGTGCGCCATATCTTATTCTATACTTAAAACTAATCTTCCTTATACAAAACAAGAAAGCGCATTCCCCGCTTTCTTGTTCTAAATTTCATTTATAGCCAATTAATTAGGGAACGTATCTATACTACGTGACCCATTTTTTTTTTTAATTTTCCACACTCCCCCTCTTTCCAGGACCACCTGTAGTATATGCTAAGACCCCCTCCTAATCGTAGTTTTAGCGTAGTGATTCTTTAATATGGTTTGAAATTATTTTTAGCAAACAGAAGCACTGACAGGTCAACAAATTACAGGTAGGTAGGTAGGTACCTACAAATTACAAGTGAAAAAAATATGTAAAAACATATTCTAACAGGCACTTAATTTACCGAGACAAATCGTTTTGTTTTTTATTCAGAATTATTTTCCTAGCAAATACTGACTACGTGACAAAGACCTAAGCCCCTCCCCCTTGTGTGACGGGTCACTTTATATAGGTACGGTCCCATAGATACAGAACAAAAACAATCTTGGTTGAAAATCAGTGTTCCGTTCAGAGTCATAGCTTTTAGGGTAAGTAATTTATGATCTTAAGTTCAAGAACTAAATGCATCCTCAAATCAAACTTATAAATAAATAGTTATAAATAAATAAATAAATAGAAATAGGATACTTTGAAAATTTTAATTCTTATGGCAATAAACAGGAGTAATTGTGTGAAGTAAACTATTTTGATAGAAAGTATATTTTTAGATTTAAGAACTTGACTTTAAGACATATTTGTTTCTTGAATGAAAAATTTATTTTTATCTTTGTGTAAACGTGCGTGCCCATGTTTATGGTCTTACTTATCTTACTTACGCTTACCCGTTTCGGTACCTTCTCACAATGAAAGTTATTACAGTTCCAATTTACATTTTACTCTACACCCTGTTTTAATATAATTTAACTACGTTTAATTGGTATTTAAATCCGCTACCACCACGTAGGTTATAGTAGCGACTTTAAAGAAACGTTTTAAGTACCTATTTATTAAAGTGTATTCTTTTCTTAAATACATTGGATAGCCAAATACCTTTAAAATCGCCAATAATCTAATTTATAGAATAGCAGGCATACTGTCGCAAATATACAGCCACTTGCAAGAAACGTTATATATGGAAACTATTAACTTTTATACAATCATGTGACAGTGTTTTCCCTTATAACTCAAATTCATAACATCATATATGATTTTTCAATGTTTTCTTAACTTAACAGGTAATTACAGCACATTTATAGCAAAATAATATTTGAATATCTTTAATATCAATATTCACTTAATACCCATTTTGTAAGTCAACCAATAAAAAGGGATCTCTATAGCAGTAGCAAGCAGCAGGGTACGTTTTTATTTGTCTTTAGAGATGTCATCTAATGAACAAGTTATAGATTGCTATAGGTATATATATTGTTTCTAAATATAACCGATAAACTGTATGTTTTGCCACGCCAGTAGGTAGCGCTCTATGTACCTTTACATTTGATTAAATTGTGTTATTTTACAAGTGATAATTTAAACTGTACAAAGATTATTTCATGGAGGCTTTAAAATTGGAGACCTATACTTCGCTCTGCATGCAATGGATTGACGAGTCTTCGGATAATTCGTCCATCGAGGAATCTGTAAATGATGTTCCGTCTGGAAGGCAAATTATTTCATTAAAATGTTGTACAAATTGTAAACGAATAATTTGGTGTTGAGTAATTTCAAAAAATTACAGTTTTTTTCAATTAAAAGTAACGGAGTCAAATTTTGACGAGAAATAAATATGAGTATAAAGCACAAAATAGATGTGATATACGATTGCGTTAGATGTGTTTTAAGAAAACTTTAACCGTCGGAAATACTTTATCGGAAAAATATATGTTCGTATCGTAATCTAGCAATCATTGTGTGTTTCATAATTTTATAATCTATGTAGTTAAAGTTTCAGAAAACATGCGATTTTCTTCACGAAAAACATGTTTTAGAAGATAATCGAGCATTCCCTATGGAAAAGGTTTTGATGAAAATCTGTACCTAATGTTTATGTAGATTAAAAACTTAATTAACAATACGATTTTAGGTTTATTTACAATGCAGATAAAATAGCAAACAAATGCTTGTATTGGGTAAAACTTTACCTTTTTCTACGTTCTTTCTAAATAAAATACATGTAGGTATAAGCGTTTCCATGTTAAACTACTCGAAATAAACGTACGGTTTACACATAAACGCTGAATTTTCTGTTTGCGAAAGGGAATAGTAGGTGTTGCTATCTCTTTCGTCACAGGTAATCGAATCAGACCTTCTCCCGCTTGTTACACTGTTTTTCCCTAATATCCCGGCTCCCCTTCACGTTCGCTCCAACATCTTTAGGTGTATACAAGGCTCCCCCGTAACTTACGTGCCACGTATCGATCGTGAAATCTCGAAGAAGTTACGCAAAGATTTTGTGCGCTTCTCACGTACGAATGTTGCTAGTACAGAAAAAAAAACTACGTAGCTTTCTTATTTGCGACGGATTGAGGCTTTTAATATGTAGATTTGATTAAAATACGAGTAACTTTATAAAAATTTTATATTACTATGTTTAATTTCAGAATTTGTACAAAACGTTTTAAATGATCTTTGGTAAGTAATTACTAATTTTGATTTTGTTTTAATACTTATTCTATGGAGTTTAGTGTTGGATGACAAATTACACTACAGAAATTTATGAAAAATTGGCGTCTCCTTGAATTATATTGCAAAAGCTTTTGCAAGCTCTGCCTATTCTCCACTGCTCGAAAGTAGTGAATCCGGTATCATACCGTATGTTCATTATTTCTCGTGGTCTCTATTGCTTTATAACAAAATATTATAACCTCGTTGGGGTAATCTAAAAAGTCTAAAAACGCCTAAGTATTTGTTTTAATTAAGAATGCAACTGGATCGTAATTTTGTGAAACCCCAGAAGTCAATAGAAGTCATTTTTACATCTTTACAGGAGATACAAAAACTGTAGACTAATTTTATATAATACATTTTTACACGTGACTACAGTTTGATAATATTATATTAGTATTATGATTTTATGAAGTATTTAAATAGCTAAAGATATTGTACATATAGGTATTCGAATATGAATTACTAGCGGTTGTACCCAGCTCCGCCCGGGTGGTCTACAAACACGTTCTCCTTCCCATTCCCTCCACCATCCCTCTTCTCTTCCACCCACTTACTCTCCCCTGCCCTCCTAACCCTTTACACCATCTCTCCCTTATCAACCCACCCTATATACTCACTAAAAAGTCCTTTTTTTTGCCAATGAGAGTCCCATCAAAATTGATTCACCCATTCGGAGATTAGCCCGGAAAGAAACAAAGAAACATAGGAATTTTACATTTTTATAATATTGTAACTTTCCGTCCACGGCTTCGCTCGCTTGTACTACACAGTTGTACTGTGACCCCTTTTTCCGGAATAAAAAGAAGCCTATGTCACTCTTCAGTTTATATAAACTATATCCATGCGAAAAATTATAGCGAACTCGGTACAACTGTGTAGTCTACGCGAGCGAAGCCGCGAGCGGACAGTTAGTTTGAGAATAAAATATAGCCCATGTTACTCGCTGATAATGTAGCTTTCTATAAGTGAAAGAATTTTTAAAATCCATATATAACTATGTAGTCCACGTGAGCAAAGCCGTAAACAGAAAGCTAGTATCATTATAAATTTAGTGTATGTGTTATTCTGATGTATAAGCCATATTATTGTAAAGCTTTATTAAAATACGTTCAGTAGTTTTTACGAGAGAGAGCAACAAACATCCATACATATAAAATTTCGCGTTTATAATATAATATTATATATTAGTAGAAATAAAATTCCTTGACTTATGTAGTTACTTAAAATGACAAGGATAGTGAAACATATGATGTACTAAAGCAGTATTTATTTCTAATTATTATGGATAAAATATTAACTGTTCAATGTTTGAATAATAATCAATCAGAGTATTACAGATAATCTTAACTGAAATCTAGCCTACACACTTTGAGAAACCCCATAAGTCACTGACTTAACATAAGTTTTCAACTCACCTATTGGCACAAATGGGGGTTTATTCTGGAAAGAATATGTTAGGTGAAGGTTGATCGGCCTCCCGAAACCAACTGGGTCGCTGTCACGCGCCATTACTGTCGAATTTGTATATAATACATAAGAATATACAATACACCAGCAAGTATTTATAAGTTACATTTTGCAGTATAGCGCCTAGCAACAGATCGCTTAGCTTCTTGACGCAAGCATTTTGCTTTGCTTAGGATTAAATTAAAATCACAGACCTTTGATCTTTTCAATTTGCTTCGAATAAAACTTATTTCTTGTCCTTGGATAAACGGAACATAAAAAACTCCATCTTATTATATCCCGAGTAAGATGACGACGTATACTCATTCATCATCATTCTCACTCTTTCGGTCAGTTGCAAGAATGCTACTTAAAGTTAAGGAATTCCATCCAATTAAGTAGCCTTCTTTCTTGGAAGCCATGATATATCTAAGGCACATAAACATATACATTAACGCGTAATAGATAAATAAAAACCTAAGTCCTCGAAGTAAATCTGGGTATATATACTCTTTTCTGCTCATATTTTATAGTCACGACAGAATTACTAACCTGTGGTGATGAAAATGAAAAACCAGTATTCACTTCACATTCAAAATTGAGAAGATAAAAATCTGTGTAATTTTTTCGTCACATATATATAAGTATATACTAACATTGATTTTGTTTTCCTTTCCCTGTATGCTGATGCTTCTTTTGTCGTGCTCGTGAATTTTGAAACCAAACTTGTGTAACTCGCTTGCTCAGCCCCGTTACCTGGGCGATGCGTTCCAAGTCCTGTCCATCTGGATTGGAATCCAACTGGAAATTAGCCTGGAGAACTTGTAGCTGTTCTTCCGTGAAGGTTGTTCTGACCCTCTTTGCTTTGCTTTTGTGGTAGCCTTCTGAATCGCAGCCGTCTACACAAAAAGTTATTACTCATAAAGTACACCTTGGCATTTAATTATTCTAGATATAATTTATGACGTGCTATTTAGGCAATAAGATATAAACATCAACAACAAATAGCTTCACTAAAAACTTTGAAAGTCAGTTATTTTGTTTCCCGTGTGCGGATTTTCTATCATAATTACAATTTGAAAAATAGTAAGTCGATTCAGCAATTGCCTACTCGCATAGAAGTTTCACTTAGACGATCTTTTTCTTCGATTCGACGGTGGCAGAATGAATAAGCCAACTGGTTCTTATAATGCAGGAAATCCTAGTTTTAGGCCGGTGAATACGTGTTGGTGTCAAGTATTATCTGTTACATAAAACTTTTATAAGTACATAGAATAATTTAAAGATTCACCGTCAGAAGAAATGGATCCTCCATCAAGGGTTTCTAAGTAATGTGGCTTGCAAAGAACGCGGTCTTCATGTAGCGCAAATTGTTCGCCTGTTGACAGCTGCCTTCCACATGCATCACAAGCGAAGCACGCGAGGTGGTACACCTGTTCTCGGGCTTTGCGGACCCAGTCTGATGATGAGATGCCTCGACAGCATTTGGAACACTTCGCGCCGAAGCTCCTGTGAAAATGAGGATGCTCGAAGACTTATAAGGGATTGTTGTCGAAGTGATAGACTGAGCTTTATGGCTTTTGCATGACGGTCAGCATTGCGTTCAACTAACAGAAACAAGTCATAATTAAGTTATTACTCATAAAGCGTGCCTTTGACTCTCAGTCGGGTATACATTTTATTCAACTAGTGTTTTGATTAAGTCATACTCCACATTAAGTATCATAATTTTGTAGTTTTGTAATATACCTTATCTCAAACATATCGCTTGAGAAGAAGCATTAAATATGTGCTGGTTCCCCTTAGAAGGATGAGCTAGAAACTGAGAGATGCTTTTGATACAATTGTTTTAACAAAAAGTTGTTTTAGTTTATTATAGAAACAACCGATTAGACGAGTAGTCCACACCCATATTTCTATCGTCCGAGTAGTCAGACTTTATTAGACCGCAGTTAACAAATATTGAATTTATTATATTTATCAAGAAAATGTGTAAATAGACTTTATACGATAACAAAATTTATAAACAACTTTTTCAATATTCATAACTATGTCATTATATTTTTTTAAATCCCTTCACTGTTATTATACCAGGTATTATATGTATTAGGGTGTTACGTATATTATATTATAAATTCTAACAATGTAATTATAAATGTCGTGACGTCAGAGTGGTAAAGAGCCTGCTTCGTATTTAGAAGGGAATGGTTCGAGTCCCAAGGCATGTATGTACCAATGAGTTTTTTCTAACTTGTGTACATAACATCCGATGGAATGGGAAATTGCCGTCAAAGGTGTGTTCTATTTGACTATTTACGATTTCAAACTGACCCCACATAGTTCATGTAGGTAATTATGATTCGTCAACCACCCACGAATCCAAAAATGAACAAAAAAATAAATAAATCTAGAATGGAATTAATAGCAGATTGATCGTCCAAGACCCGCTTTATATTTTACCATATTTTTATATATTTAAATCCGAACTTGCCACAATAAAAAATTACTTTTTTTAATTCAATATTATTCTTATCACGCACTTATGGTTATTATAAGTTGTTGGATATTTTTTTAAATAACTCTCAACTGAGTTTTGATTTAAAATTATACACCAACCTCACTCTCCACGGCAAATATATAATAATATAATAAATACAATACAAAATGAAAGTCGCAACAGCAATCATTATAAATTATGTTAAGCACAGCAAAAATATCAATTATTATGAAAGAAAATACCCACACCTTTACTACTTGTTTCTAAAGTCGTTAAAATAAGGTGATAAAACTTAACAAGAATTATGTATGCCCAAAACACTATAAGCGGCGATTCGTTTTTGTTTTTTTTTTTTTTAATATACAGACGCGTAAAAAACGACGATTCAAAACAAATAACAAAGCGTTAAAAATACATTCTGACTTTAATTAAATCGGTATACATTCTGATGGATTACGTCTCGTGCTTTAAGTTGCGGTACCATTTGTTTGCCTGAAATTTTCCATACATTCTTTATATTTTTAATAAGGTTATAGAAAGGAGGAACGAAAAAATTACGGATATTTGATAAGTAAATATAAAAACTATTTATACCTATTTATGTATATACTTACTAAGTATATGTATTATAAAGTTTGTATAAGATGTGTTAAGTTGAACGTAGTTCAAACCTATAGAGCAGATAAGTGATAAAAAAATAATATTTAAACATGTTTTTCTCGGTAACCGTCACTTTGCGTCATCTGCTCACTTGAAACTTTTTGTTTAGTTTGGTGAACTCTACATGCTAGAACATTTTGGATTACGTTCATCCGAACACGCGGTAAATTTATTACATACGGCGTGTTCAGCTGAACGTAGTCCAAACATATAGAGCGTGTTATTAAGATAAAAAAAAAATTAAACTTTGAACTTGTTCGCACCATCTACTCATTTGAACCTTTTTGTTTAGTTTGGTAAATTTTACACACTATATAAGTTTGGACTACGTGTTCAGCCGAATACGGTCATATAATCACGGATTGCCATTATTTGTTAACGGTTGTGATACACTCTATTCTTCCCTGTGGATAGGTAGGCAACCGCTCATCTCTTCTTCCTTAACTCGATGGATGTTAAGTTCGATATTAAGTAAGGGGTCATGAGCGAAGTCTCTTTTTTTTTAATTTTATGAGTAGTTCATAACCAGTATAATATCTCAGAAGTGGGATTTTAATATTATGTAGACTTTTTAACGTGTTTGACAGTTTCGAATTTTTAATAAAGTAATTTCATTCAGTAGCGCATTACAAATGTATGTACTTATTTAATTTTTTAAAAAGGAACATAATTAGTAGGGAATTAAGTTTTTTACATTTCGAAAAGATTTCAAATTATGTTAGCTCTATAAAGATATATTCTTTTCAAACTATAAGAAGTATACAATGCACCTGTAAATAATCAAACCAATCGGCTACATTACAATAACTATACTTGTGGTACATGTACCTACCCACTTACAGGTTTTAGTGAATCCATTTTAGCCTCTCTTATTTTCTGACTTTACTATAAGTAAATAAAAAAATAAATGTTTGTTATTATCATAGTTATTATAGACCGGATAGTAAATTATTTAGTCAAATTGATATATTACTCATTCCGTTTACGAAATTGAGACTAAACCTTGAAATATGTAATCCTTTTTGAGGTTTCTAAGGCAAATTACAAAAAACAGAGGGCATGTAATTTCATCTTGTCTATCTGTCCGTCTGTAACAGTAATTTGGAAGGCACATGCAATTTACGAACCGCTCTACAATGACACAGTGTTTAAATATTTTTTTGGGTACATCATCTTGCATGTAAATAAGGGACGGAAAAACTATTTCTAGCGCACATTAACATGTGAATTATCTATCTATGGATAGATCTTTAAAGGTGATATAGAGGTTTCAAAATGTCTTATATAAATCAAAATACGGTAAGATAAATTTAAAAAAATAAATAAGCGATTACAAATTAGACAACAGAATAGTTGGAATAAGATATATTGAATAATTTTTGAGATGTTTGTTTTTAAATTTATTGTTTGAATTTTAACCACGCACTTTCATCCCAACTAAGGAACCAACTACAGTGCGTAGTCCAACACGTACTTCACTTGGCCGGTTTTGTGATTTGTCAATATTTATAGAATAAAGGTGAGGTTACACTAATGCCGTTAATTATTGCATCGATTGTGGTGTTATACACTCGCTGAACGCACATGTAGCTATTGTAATTTTGTATTGTAATTGTAATGCCATATTTAACACCATTATACGTTAGTGTGGCCTCATCATAAAAAAAATATTTGTTGTAACGCAAGTGAACAGACGCGAAGTGGCGTGTCAGCGCTGTCGAGTTGCCAGTTATCAGAAGGTCGCTTCATGAATCAGGGTCCAGCGCGTCCGACGTTCGCATAATTAACACGCTGTGACGCATTAACACGTTTTAACACTCCGCCGTAATGAAGACGTAGTTGCTTATCAAACGATAAGGCGCTACCGTTCGCACCACGAGGTGGTCCTACCTTTAAATAAATCACCTCACATATTCACACCGATGAGAGCAAAACTATGTACCCGTTATTGTATCCAGATAAAAATTATAATGAAATGAATTTGATTACCATACCTATCTGTTTCGACTATAAAATATCAACCGGTTTGTGAAGTAGGTACGTTAACTATCTTGTCAGTAATAAAAATATCGCCAATATTTTGGTAGCATAAAAAAATATTACCTTAATACCATATAATTCGTCGTTAGTCACAAAACGCGTAGGTAACCATTATACGGTATCGAATGTCTGATAACTTATTAACATACCCTTGTAATAAATAAGTCCTCACAAAGAGGCCGGGCGCGCCTCAAACGAAAACTAATTATCTGGGGTAATACTCTAATTCGTCATCGAGAAAGATAAAAGATTTTTATTAGAATGCTATTGTCGGCGGAACGGACAACCTCCGCCGGGCCAGCCCACGGCTAAGTTTATTTAGTTTATAAATTGTTAAAACAAACCGTTGAATAATTCCCCAATGAATCTCGATACCAATTGAAGTTTCATCTAAAACAAATAATTTAAATCATGTCGCTCTGGCAAAATGAATGAATGGTACGGTGAATAAGCGGGTTGAGGGGTGAGGAAAGGGGCAGCGTCCGCGGAAACCAATCAACGGGTGAAAGATTTACGACGGCGCCTGAGGCGATTCGCGATACGCGGCGCACGCCACTACGCCGACCGCACACCAACCACTAAAAAGCGTAGCCTCTTTTCTACGATTGTATCTACTTCCATTGCTATTGAATGATAATGATCTTAGATATCAGAATGCGAGTAAATAATAATCTACATAGAGAGTACTTTTAAGCAATCCGTGCATTTTATTTATTTACAGCGCAGTTCCTTTCGAAGTAGGTTATTTAGTAGAGCCGCGGCCGAGCCCTGTTCCGAAGCTATTTTTTGGCGGAAACATTATGAACGTCTTTCAGCTCAAATGGGTTGTCATTTTCAAAAAGTTGCACCAGGAATATTTTCCGAGGCTTGTCACTCGTGAACTATAAATGATTCAGAAACATGAAGCACATCACTTTAAAAATCCATGTTCCGATAATCCATATTAGATCAAACTAAATTGTACCTTAAACCCTTCAAAATATGACTTTAGAAAATTTTTTTAAAAATTGCCGAGAAAGAGAAAGAGAGAGAGAAGAATTGTCGAAGATTCGAATCTGCTAAATGTGATTATAAGAAATAAACTACTAGTTTGATCGATTTTTTTTGTTTATTTTGACATTATATTTAATACCAGCACCAAATTCACGACTCTCTAAAATTAAGCGGCCGTGGCTCTGACAAAAGCCATCTTACATTTATTTTTATGAACTTATTTACTTGTATTACATGCATAGTTTATGTATTTCATACTCACAAATCAATTGTGTATATTAAGGCACAATCTTTCCGCAGCGCGGTGAGGGACACTCGACTTTGTTAGCTTTTAATCTGTATATAAAGGAGAGCGCCTCTATATTAATTATTTACTCCTATGACGAAACTACGAAAGAGGTACTTATTTCAACTATAAGTATTTTCAATGCGCGCCACGCATAGTTTGCATCTGGTAGATTTGCTATGACAAATTACGATATGTTTTTAATGCTTGACACGCATATATTACCCAAGTCATGCAATTACTAGAAACATGTAGGTAACTAGCCGCAAGGCCGATTATATTTAATGGTTATATGGTCCTTAAAGGAAATGACATGGGCATCAAAATCAAGAATTCTTGCTTACATTTTAAGATATTACTTTTTAATTTAACAATATACAAGAAATGTGATTGTGATGTCATTTTTTATACGAAGTTGTATTCTGGTACTATAAGACAGACCTTGAAAAGACCAACAAGTGTAAACTGTTTCAATAAATTAAAGTCAGGATATAGAAAAAACTCCAAGTGCGAATATTACTCACGCTTTATGAGGATGCCGCAGTGCTATTTAATTTATTTTAAGGCTATTGCTTGTCACCGCCAGATGAGACGAAAACGCATGACCATTTACAATATTTAAAAAATTAGAAAAACAGAAGGGCAACAAAGTCATGAAGTCTTTTATTACACACGTATCGATATGTCCATAGTTTATACCTACAGTGTAAACACGACATGAACCACCCAGTCATAATTAACAACACGGATTTAATAATATTCTTCGTACGCTACGAGTAAGTTTTCAAAGCGTTTATTTTGCTTAACAGTCCACAGCGAAAAAAATCACTAATATTCACGTAAAATCTGCACGTCACTTGACACTCAGCGATTATTTATTCCCTCTGTATATACTTAACTTCGTTGTTATTGCTCAACTGTTATTTAAAATCTCACCGATGAGGTCTTACATCCAACTGAAACGTTGTGTGCAAAGTTAAAATGTACAAGTTCTTTAAGGATTCGTAGTAACTGCAACAAGAAAACCTTAAATTTTCGCCAAGTTCGTCTGTCTTTCCGCTGTTTACCTCAGAGGTTCTTGGTAATAAAAAGATGTGATTTGTCGTGGTTGCAGATAGAAATCGCGCCTACAAAGTTGTGAAATAAATTCTTGTATTTTTATTTATTTACTAGCGACCGCCCGCAGCTTCGCTTGCGTAGACTACAAATTCCTGTTATAGGTAGGTACTATTAACGTTCGAGATGGTTTATACGTACTTTTTGCTGAAACCAATTTTGGTTACACCCATTCAAACTTTCAATCTTCATTCCCCTCCTACCCTTTAAAAAAACCGATACATTTTTTTACCTCCCGTTTCCCACCCTTAAAATATAGAAATCTAAAAACCTTGAAACACGTCATTATTTAAGTCCCTCCATTCAAGTTTGAAATTTCTAACAAAAACCTTTCTTAACTTAATACTCACGTTATGAAATAAACCTATGTTCCAAATTTAAGCTTCGGCTAGTTTCGGCTGTACGTTGATAGATCAGTGAGGACAAACAACTGACAGATAGACAGCCAGACAAACACAAAAAGTAGCTTATGATACTCTTGACAACCTTTTTTCACGTCTGCAAAGTTTCATTAAAATCCGTTCAGCCGTTTTGGAAATTAGCTCGAATAGACACATAGACGTACAGACAGACGGACAAAAAGTAGCTTATGTCACTCTTGACAACCTTATTTCCCGTCTACAAAGTTTCCTTAAAATCTGTTTAAATCGGTTAAAAACAGTCAAGTTAGACGGTTAAGTTTGTGTAGATTATTAATAACAAAGTAACTCGGCTATAGTTTCTCTGCTAAAAATAACCTAATAATACACGGTTCGAAAAAACAAACTTGCTGGGCTATGTAGCCAACCTACTATGTTAACAGTAACCCGTAAACTTGTTTAAAAGTACCAGTATTGCTCGACTTTAGTAGCCAACTTACTCTGTTACAAATAACCTACCGACTCAATTAAAAGTAGCAGTATTGCTTGGCTATATTAGCCAACCTAATCTGTTAAAAGTAACCCACCAACTCGATTGAAAGTAGCAGTATTGCTCGGCTATATTAGCCAACCTAATCTGTTAAAAGTAACTCACCAACTCGTTTAAAAAAAAAGTAGCAGTATAGTACTGTTCGGTTGTATTAGTCAACCTAATCTATTAAAAATGTTTAACAATGAAACCACTTTGAATTGTTACACTTTCCATTTCAATTCACTATTCAGTGAATAGTGAACTAAAAGTAAAAAGTAAAGTAAAATAACAAATAATGTGAAATAAATAGTATTCTCCGTGAATAGTGTTGACTTCACATCATTTGTTGGAAGTGACTAAATCTGAGCGGTGAGCCAACCTCAATCCTGTGGTCGGCCTGGTGCGTGGGTGATGAAACTCGTTTGGTGTGACATCTTGCGCTAAAATATCAAACTAAATTAATCCAAACAAAATGTAACCCAACAACTTTATTGAAAATAGCAGTATCGCTCTGTTGTTGTTGCCCATCTAGTATTTTAATTTTAACATACCTAAAGAGTGAAAAAAGAAGACCAATTAGATTATGAACTTTTATTTCAAATTCAAATCACCATATTTTAAAAAGAAGAGTTTTACTCTCTAAATTGAGAAAATTGTGTTAACTTAAAAAATATCAGTTCCAAATTTAAACTCACTACAATACGTCTTTTTTTTAATTTTAAATAAGCGAATATTACTGTGTTAAAAAAATGTTACCTGCGTCGGTTCAAGTTTCATAACTTGAAAGAGTTAAAAAGTAACACGTTGAAAAGCTTTAATTGTAATGTAAGTCACCGTTTTACTCGACTAAAATTAACTAAGCCATCTCGGTTTGATTTAAATAAACGAATTTTACTATGTTAAAAAATGTTACCTTTGTAGGTTAGTATTTGATAACTAGAAAGGGTTAAAAAGTAACACGTTGAAAACGTAACCGTTTCACTCGGCTAAAATTAAATAAGCCGTCTCGGGTAATTTTACATAAACGGATCCACTGTGTTAAAAAATGTTAACTTCGTAGGTTAGTATTTGTTAACTAGAAAGGGTTAATAAGCAACATGTTGAAAACCTATGTTTATAATGTAAGTAACCTTTTCACTCGGTTAAAATTCACTAAGCCGTCTCGGTTAATTTAAAAAAAAACGAATTTCACTGTGTTAAAAAATGTTAACTTCGTAGGTTAATATTAATAAGAAAAGGTTAAAGAGTAATATGTTGAAAATCTATGTTTATAATGTAAGTAACCGTTTCACTCGGTTGTTTTTAACACATCTACCTATTACTTTTTAAACAACTTTGCGTTTGTTAACTGTCAAACAAATTACTCAGTACGGCAACAACCATTCACTCGGTTGTTTTTAACGATTCCACTTATTATTTTTTAAATAACTTTGTTTTTATTTATTGTTAATCAAGTAGTTTGGCGACCACAACCATTCACTCGGTTGTTTTTAACCTTTTTATTTTAAACGTTTGTTTGTCTTGTATGTTTTCAGCTTAGCTAACTTGATAAAAGTTACAGAGTGATTGTTTAAAACTAAATATTTTGCTGTTAACCGAGCGAAATTCACACTCGGTAAACGCTCCGTTTTCTGAGTGTTCTTTTCATACTTGTGATGTTTTATTAAAATCGACTTAGACAGATGGACGTACAGACAGACATACAAAAAGTTGCGTATGTCACTTTTAACTACATCCTTTCCATATGTGTACATTTTCATCAAAATCGATTAAGCCGTTTTGGAGATTTACTCGAATAGACAGTTTGATTTTATATATATATCCTATAACCCTCCGCTAGATTTAGGCTATCAAAGTCAAAAAGAATTTTTCAAATCCGACTGATAGTTTCAGAGATTAGCGCGTTCAAACAAACAAACAAACAAACTCTTCAGCTTTATAATAAATATAAGAATATAAGATAAGATATAAGATTTCTATTATATAGATTATGAAATAATAAGATATTACTGAAAACCGTATCGAAGTCCATTGCGTGGTTTGGAAGTAAAAAGATAACGAACAGAGGCAGACAGCAAATTTATTTTCTTCCGCTATAGTTTTAATATTTCGATTAAAACTGCCAAGATATTAATTTAAATTGTATGGTATAAAGGGCGATTATAATATGCATGAAATGCTTAAGACAACTAACATATTTAATTTGATAAGGATTAATATCATGTTTTAAAAAAATCTTCGCAAATAGTGTAATATGTTAGAACAAATTTGATTGCTATAAAAAAGGTTATATATAGTAAGTCAACCTTAAAAGATACACATATGTTGTTGCATACTTTTGGTTAGAACTTTTGAAGGGGAACAATTCCGTAATACATGAATTTTGCTTAATATCAACCGTTTATGCAGCGCGCGCGACGGAAGCTCTCAAAAGGAATAATTTTCCCGTTTTTGCTACATTTTTCATTGATGCTCCGCTCCTATTGGTCGTAGCTGATGTAGTAACAGCCTATAGCTACAAAAAGAATTTTACAATTTGAACCAGTGGTTCCTGAGATTTGCGCGTTTAAACAAACAAACAAACTCTTCAGCTTTATAATATTAGTATATGATATAGATTTCCCTTACGAGTAAACCGAGATAATTTTTGTACTTTCTATTGTGTAGACTGTTGGGGTATAAGTGTTTCAAAAATATAGAGGGCATAGGAAGACCTTTTTTTAGATTTTAGGATTCGTTTGCGGAGTATTAATTTATGAATTGGGCGTTTTTGTTAGAGTCGTAGTGTGTGTTCTCCACCTACAAGGTAAGCCGTTGTTTTAGGATATGTGAAAGTAGGTATTATCCACTATATGTTTTACGTAAAACTGTCATATAAAACGCTATTTTCTGTAATATTCCATTCACAATAAATACATATTATCACCGTTGTCGTGGCCCGTCAGGACTTGCAGTATTAACTAATATTGAAAATGACCTACTGAGAACCTAAGTAGATACTTGAAATAATAATATATCATTGTTGTAAATTACATTCGATATATACGTAAAACTTTAGAGAAGTTGGAAATTCTATGGGAGACAATTTCTTTTATGTGTTATAGAACCTAAAAATAAATTACCTTATAAGGGTAATTTCAGTTAGATACAATTTTTGAAAATCTTAATAACATTAAATTATCGTCGACTTATAATAATATTTTTTTTTGTGAACATGACTCGCTTGAACACTTCTATGATACTTCTATGTAGGTTCTATCAATCTACGTAACTAAACTTTGGCATCAGCAAATCTGTGCCGATATAAACCGATCTATCGGCGGACGCAAACTGGCTTATTTATGCGGTTAGATTAATTAAAATTGGAAGTGGACACGGGTCATTTACATACGACACGGCCGGTGCATTTGCGGAGATCGTGTGGGAGGCGCGATTATCGTCTAATGGCCCCAATTTATTTATAAAGAGACCTTAGCGAAAACAAAAGCTTATTAAAATATATTCTCTAGTAGCTTTTGTCACCACTATATCTACCGTATAAGATCGTTCGTTGTCTATTCCGTCACAAAATTACGCTCATCAAAATTCTAAATCTTTTTGTATTTTGTGGGAACCTTTGACCAGTAGCCTATGTATACTATATGTTACTCTCCGCCCCTTCGACTAACTCTGTGCAATAAATCACGTCGTTATACGTTGTTCCGTTACGATGTTACGAAAGAACAAACAAATAAAAACAGAAGATTAGGAAAGAAGATACACTTTTGACGGACCGTTTGACCGAGCGGTCAGAGACCCTAACTGCCCATCCAAAAGTCGCGACTTTGATTCCCGCCCGAAACAAATATGTATGTGCATGAACAAGTCTATTTGTACCATGACTGTGTGTACAATATTTATATATGTATACATTATAAACGTTATTTATGCATATCACTTGTCTAGTACCCATAATACAAACTATACTTAGTTTGGGATTAGATGGCGCTGTGTGGGATGCCCCAGATATTATTATTATTTTGAAGCTTCTTCACTATCAAATCTATTCCAGAAAGTTCAGTTTATAAAAAAGGTTAGTTTAATTAATCGAGAGTTTTCTGGAAGCCACGAGACGGACATACAAAACTTCGAATGTACAACGCAGAGCACTTGTGGCAGATGATGTGAAATTTCAGATAGCTTTGAAATGACAGTCGAGTAGGTGGGGAAGTGACCTGTGGATGTTTTTGGATTTAATTGACTGTTGATAGTTCTTTAATTTAAAAGGTAGAAGGCATGACAGACAGACGGACAGACAACTCAATAATACTAGGATTCCGTTCGGATCCTTTAGTTGCAGAACCCTAAAACCTTTTAAATTAAATTGTTCTTTTGACGTATAAACTATTTAGATAACACAAGTAACAAAAACTGAATTTGCTCCATTAACGTTGGAACATTTGCTGCGGTAAAAGTGAAACAAATGACGCATTGTTACCCAACAATAGGTCAGAAATTATGGGTCCGTTTAGGGACGTGATGCAAACAGCGTGTAATAAAGGAGCATGTCAATCTTCACAAGATTGTGGACACGCTGTATAACAGAAACAATTTTGTAATAAAATATTTTTGTATATTTAACAAAATATGAATTTGTATTGCTGTTTTATCCTGTAGTACTATCGTCTCAAACTGTCACAGGAGAAAATTCGAGTTTTAGGTTTGAACACCCTGCAAAAGGGCCGATACATTTTTTATTATCGGTTTCTATTACTGGGGTTTATCGTAAAGTTATATTTTATTTAAATATATCGTGAAGTTCATTGTTTTGGTATAGAAGACTGAATCAAAGTGGTTTTTGTAGATATTTTAACTATCCAGAATTAATTATTACACTGGAAAATAAGGTTAAAACGTACTTAGTTTTTATGCAATATTGAGACAACGTACCTCAAATTCAAACTGGCGCCTTTCGATCGTTTATGGGTCGTCTTAAACGGACGGCTACTGAACCAGGTGAAATAAACAATGAAGAAGTAATATTTTAAACAAAAGCAATTATTTAACAGGCGCTCGCCGGAGGCGTGCCGCGATTTATTTGCCCCTTGTTTATGTAGAAATTCTCGTTCTGGCATTTTGAGCTGGTCGCGTGTGATACAACTCCAACACGATTTTCGACCGAGCCACGATTAATGTTTGAGTTCTTATTGTAAAAAAATCAATGTCATTGGCAAAATTAACAATTAAACCTGTAAAAAATTAAGATGTGTTTTTTAAGATTTTGGCCAAAATACTAGACAATTTTAGAGATTGATTACAAGTATTAGCGATCTGAAGCTGTAATTATATTATATTTATATATTTTTTTAATTTTTTCCTATGATTTATATGATTTCCGATATAAGTGTGACTCACATGAAGCAGGTGACAAGTTAACTTCTCCGCTTTATTTTTGCTTCATGTATCTGAGTTCACGCGCAATTATTTTACTCTGTGGTTGGATATTATTTAAGTCCTAAGTCTGTTAAACTGTCAAGTGATTGACACATTGAAAGATTGGTGTTCAGACTAATCTCAGGTTCTCACAGTCGATAATATAATCTGAATTAATAACACCTCGATATTTTAATAATTTATCAATTTTTACCGTCTTATTGAAATGTACCTTTGCTTTAAATATATATATATTTTTTAATGTAAGAATTATATTTAAAATTACTAAAAATAGTGGTAAACTCTTTGGACTGGCAGCATTAAATTTAAAAAAAAACCTACTTTATTTCTATAGGTAAAGAATAACTTAATTTATACAGCCATTATCTAAGGACTCAAATGAAGGTCATCGAAATTTTCTAAAAAATATACATTAAAACTATAATAAGAAAATACAACCAAAAGGACTAATAACTGAAATAGCTTTGGATTTATTACACTTTCCAAATAATAAGTTGTCTTCGCTTGGTACCCAAAGCACAAGCTATTGCTTAGTTTGAGCCAAGACGTTGTTGTCATGTAGACGTTATTATTATTATTATTATTATTATTATTATTATTATGCAAATGTATACTCAAAAAATATTACATATTATGTACTATACGAAATATCCATTTGCTGTTTCCATTATTTAAGTTAAGATTAGTATTGTAAACAATATTGTAGTATTCAACTAAACAATAGTCCTATATGCAGGATCGAATTGACAAACCCTATGAATTAGAGAAGCCAAGTCTTTGCGCACGGCTGCATATCGTATTAGAACTCGATTAGAACTTATTTGTCGTGCTAGAAATCTGAAGAAACATCTTCTTCAATTATCCATTTGACTTAGAGAAAAACGTGCAATACAATCGACGTTCAAAACGTAAACCAACTAAGCTAATAGCTACAGCCGATCCCACCTTCATTCCAAGAATTCCATTTGGTTGCCCAGATTAATATATATGGTTTCATGTCAATGCGAGTTATGACAATCAAAATAAATGACAAATGAAAACGTTGATGTTGCAAGTCACGCCGTACCGCTGCGCCGCGGCCGCCTAGCCAGTTTATCCTAGTGGCCAGGCCAAGAGCGTTTATAAACATTAAAGTGAGACAGGCGAGAATACATTTTATGATTTCACCTATCTTCCAGAATATACATTGTAAACAAAAAAATATCAAATTCTATTTTGCTTGAAATAGGTCAGCATAAAATGTTTTCGCACCGACGACACGACAAAACAAATACCAAATTAAAAAAGTGCCGCCACTGGGTTTGCATTGCGTTTTATTATATTACAAAAGGAAATGTTTATAAGGCATCCCTGATATACTTTCATTTACAATAGTCGTATAGTTGCTAGTACCTACTCTGAGAAAAGTGTTCTTTAAAAATTATAATGATTTATTATCAACAGAGCAATGGATAAAAAATATATCATAAAGTGCGAGGAATACGAGAAGGAAAAAGTATGCTTCAGCATAATTACGTTACAAGGATTGAATGGGATTCTCGATCATCAATTGCTCTTCTGATAATGAATCACCATAATATTTAAAGAAGAATTCTCTCAATGTAAACGAACATTTTAATGGACTTATAAGATGATCTCTTCCCAAATACTAAGCTCACAAAATTCTTTCGCGCTAAACGGCGCACTAAGAATGTATTGCGTGGCAAACGTTTCATCAGTTATTTTCGTTTGGTTGTTAGTTTTGTGTCAGCAACCTTTCGTTGAGTAAGTATGTATATATTTTCAGCAAAACATAAGCCGCTCAAAGTTGACGCTATAATTAGAAAACCTGTATAATTTCACACCGCCGGATTATGCAGTTATGAACTTTAACTTACTTTTTTAAGTTAAAGTTTATAACTGTATGATCCGGCGGCTTATGTTTTGCTGAAAATATATACATACTTACTTGTTAAATTCCTACACGCCACTTACTTGATTATAAGACCATTCCTAAGTAGACATATTCTTAAGTGGTCGTTATCTGATTTAATAGATCTTACTACACGGTGAGGTGCAGTTAGGTACTATTTTATGGCTGTTCCGTCTACACAGAAATGAACATGAAATATGGAATGGTCACATTTGGACGCATCGCTCTAGGTACGGCCAGACTGCTTCGCGTTTCATTGTGATCTAGCCACATCGGTCACACTTGACTCATTTTATTCATAACTCCTTGAGATCCTTGATTTGATTCTTTTTGTTTTTTTATATGCCATACGAAAGCGTTGAAAATATAAAATCAATGTTCCCACGCATTAGCATAAAGATAAGTAAGTAGCTCCTTTTTAATATTCATTTCACAAAATTAGTTTTGTATTGAGAATCATAATTATCAATATAATGTAGGATATAAAAAACGTTATGTCTTAAAAATAATAATCCGGTTAATTATAATTATAGCGGTTTGCGGTGCATGGAGGTGTGTACATGGCGTAATGACACGCAGGATGAAAAATTAAGATTTTATTGAAATATCAGATAACCTGGTACGCGTTCCAATTCGGTACCGTTAAAAGAATCAGAAAGATCTCAACTTTTAGATGGAACTTTATACAACTTTATGTAAATAAGCCCAGTCTAATTAAAATGCATTTTCAGATGATTTTCAAACAATTACCTTACCAGGAAAACTGAAATGAATATGAAATGTGCACTTATAATTTAAATATCCACTCGAATGGGGTGAAGAGTAATGTCGTAAAAAGATTTCATAATACTGTCTTGGACATACGAATCTATGAAATGGGTTTCGTTGTTTAGTTTCCATTCCCTGCAAAACGGAACCAAACCGAAAACATAACCGCAATTTCTTTTCGACATCAAAAACCTGAACCCTCATATTCAATGAAACTTGAATTCTATACGGTATACGCGTCTTAAACAGTCATCATGTAAGTTGGCTGGGATTTTCTTAGCGTTCCACGCTCAATCACATCTATTGTGGATTCGTGAAATGATTCGACATTCCCCGTTTGGCCCGCGGTGTGGTCGGCTCGCCCATTGTGCCAGGGTCGAAGGTCGAGATGCGGCATCGACAGTAGAGCATCCTCCTAGGCGGGCGTACATTCCTATCGCATGCCTATTATAAACCAACAGATTCACGTAGCCGAAATATCTGAGACATCACAGCCGATGCAAAGGCCTCCCAATTCAACAGCATAACAATATCACTCTCCGACGGGCCTCATATCGATGACGTGAGTTTTTTAATACGTCGAAGGTTAATTGGACGCAGGTAGTGTATTGTAAGAGAAATTACTTTTTATTTAAACGAACGGTCCGTCAGCGGGTGAATTTATTTAGTTTCGATTTACGCTTTTATGTGTCTAGTTCGATAGTCGTTTTATAGAACACGTAGAATTTCATATTATTACAGGAATTTTAGATATTTTCTGATTCTATAGGATGCAATAAGATAGAATGTCATTTTTTTCTGTTGTAATTTTTCATTCCTCTTGTAATTTCTTAAAAGTCAAAAAAATTTTAAAAATCGGACAAGAGCAACACGGACGTCGCGTCGGTCGTCGGGATTGCGTCGGACTTTCATAGTATAAAACAACCCATCACTTACTTAGTAAGTATGGTAAGTATGTTTTTTAAATCCGTCCCTTGGCTAGATTTTAAGCCCGACTCCTTCGTTAATGTAGGTTACCATAGTAACCAATAGACTAATTGAAATTACTAGTTTTCGGTGAAATGAAGCAACAGTTTGCACGCATTTTTTCTTCGCGAAATTTTCAGTTTCCCGCGGTAATTTCATAAGTTAGGATTTTCGTTTAGGATTTCCTTTTACTTATGAGATAAGCCTATATTCACCGTTTTTTTTTCGAATTTTTCGAAAACTCGTTAGTTCTAGAAATGATGTATATCTAGTCATGAGAATATATATTGGTATTCCCTATAATAGGTCATTTGATATGCCACATGATGCACGATGCCCCTAAAATTTTTTTTTCAAATTTCTAATCCCACATTCAAAATCTGAATTCGTTCGAAAAGAAATAGAGAAACGTAAAATTTTTGTATTAATATCTTTTAAATTATACATTTTAAAATAAAAATAAAAGTGTTCTCATTTCATATGTCCACGGACGTATTGAGAACGTTCAAATCGCAAGTGATTTGTCAGCTATTCAACTAAACTTGAACCTTTTCTTTATTTTTTAGCTTTGCATCATAACTGAAGCTAATTTAACATAATCATAAATTACGAAAATAATGTACATGACTAATTTGAAACTAAATTGATAATTTTTTCCACGTCGAAATTTTTCTTTAAAAATTAATTCATATTTCGTGGTTTCGGTACTTGCTTATTATTTGTAAGTATAACATTATCAACAATTTATTTTGTACATAACTTCTACTACAATCCCATTCTAAAATAGACCTTCTTCAATTCGCTGACATCCTTGCAAAACAGAACCAGGTATTTAATAAGAACTCTATAAAAATATTAACAAATTGTTCTAAACTTACTTACCCAAAATAAAGTACGGACAATTTATCCAATATATGAGGTTAAAATAATATGCAACCGATAATTTACATTGCCCGAGAAGGCGACGAGCGCAGCCTTCAAACGAATGAATAAAGCTAACTCGTTTTACTCGCCAAGCGTGAGTGAGCGATAAAGGCGTACACGCAATGGGGCACAGATACGGTAGGAAGACATTATATAAAACATGCACCTATAACAATATTTTGTTTTAAAAACTATAAAAAAAAGAAAAGAAAATATGATGTAATTGTTACCATTACGTTACCCTATACCCGATAAAGTGTTCCAAGGAAGTCCGTAATAAATAAAAACGATGTATACACTGCTTTGTACAAACATATTAAAATAAAGCCCAACTTTAAACAAACGAGAGAGACGGTGAGAATAAATCCTTACTTGGCATAGTCTTGTTTGCAGTAAACCTGACGATCTCTCAGAAAGCAAGAAGGATGCCTGTCGAGCTGTACAGCACACACGCAGCACCGCAGACAAGCGGCATGCCACGCAGCTCCGCCCACCTCCAATAGGTACCGGTCAGCGATCGGCTCCTGGCACGCGCAGCACATGCGGTGCTCCGTCTGAAATAAAAACAATTTAAAACAATTAAACTGATGCTGCTGCTGCAAAATGCTGATCAAGCAATAATTCGTTTTTCATACACTGTTGTTCTCCAGTCTAGAAAACGCTACAAAACCAAATTATACGAGGTCATATAATGGTTTTAGTTAAGACGTTTATTCGACAATGCCTATAGTCATTCACACGTTACAGTGGTATAAATGTTAGCTATTGATAATAATGGACATTTTGAAAACATTTACTAAAAGTTGATTCGTTAGTCGGAAATGCTGCTATAACAATGAATAATACTTCGTTTTTTAATTTCCCGCTATCCAAGGGAAGTTAATGGATTAGGTCCGATTTTTGAAAACCAGGTTTCAGCAGATCTCCACGTTTTGAGGTCTGGGAAGCCATTCTGACTATTTCCGGCGAGACGTCCGTATGTGTGTGTGTGTATATACAACTTTTTTTGTCGTACGATATCTTGAGAACGAATCAACCGATTAAGACTCACGATATGGCGTTTTAAAGGGTGTATCGAAACTCAGATCAGATTAGATTTTGAAGTCAATCAGTCGAGCTGTTTCAAAAATATTCAAATAATTAAAATAAAAAAAACAAATCCAAAAATCCAAGGTTTTTTTAGATAACTTTGAGTCCATAAATTCTAACGTGTGATGTCAAATTTCTTGTTCGATGTCCAACCGATATCCAAAATTTTGGTCTCAAACTGTAGCTACCGACGCCTTCTAACCTTTTGTATTACACTTTGAAGTGATCCGACGAATACCCTCTGAAAAATAGTAACTTATATCCACAAACACCAGCGATCGACCAAAAAATCTCATCTTTCGGAAATAATTTCTCTTACAATTACTAACCGATTTCCAAAAACTTGGTCTCAAACCGAAGCTACGTTAATGGCCAGGATACAATTTTTTTTATTTTTGATATCGGTCCCCGTTCTCGAAATAATTTGGATTTAGTAAAAAAAATCCGAAAAAATCCCTATTTTATTACATTTTCCAATTTTTTTCGAAAACTACCAAACTGATTTACAAAATTTTGGTGTCATACGATGCGCAACTAAATTATTGATCTTTCAAAACCTTAAAATCTTAGCTAGACTCCATACCCTTGGAGTTATGGCTAAAAGTGCGTCTCCCGTGAAATGGATATGATAGTCATTTTCAATGACAAAACTTGCTAATTAAGTGTATTTTATATTAACTCCCATGAAATCAAAGTTGATGTTTTTTCAGTTTGCGGTTTGATGTTGAACTAGTGACGGGAAAATAAATTGCAATAATCGACGAGAAGGACGAGCACAACTTCAAACGTAATTAATTAGATTTTGCGATGTGCTCGTGGTTGCAGTAGTAATTATGACCTAGTAAACATGAAGTAGGTACTGCTAACTCATTTAGTGTAACGAAATTGACAGCATTGTACGGCAGCAAATATAATCTTAGTCTTATGCATGGAACGATTGGGTACTAAAATGGGTACCCCCAGGCAAACGAGCGGAGATCCACGGGTGCTCTTTGTCTTACTCATAGATTAGTCAGCTGTTTTACCAAGGCCCCGACAACTCATACACCAAAAACTCTGTATGTTAACCTGTAAATATGAGCACCCAAAACTGCAATAGACCATTTACTGTTAAGTAATCAGAAGACAGTCGTTAAAATCCACCAACCCGCGTTGGAACAGTGTGGTGGATTAAGCTCCAAGCATCCTCATCCCAAAGAGAGGCCTAAGCCCTGCAGTGGGGCAAATTAAGCTGATATGGATGGACATGGATATAACATAATATTATATTTTATGCCTGCGTTGGTCAGCCAAACAAATAATAAATAACTTTAAATATTATACAAGTGTAGCCCAATTGGGCGAAACCGAAGTAAAAATTTAGTTGATTATATATCATTACAACAGTTTATATTCAACAGAATGTGTTATTCAGAGCGGTATTGGGTAGGAATTAAAATATTAGTTTTCCTAACAGGATTAGAGGAAGGCGTACACATAGTTTTGTAAGCGACATGTGGCTCACTTGTAATTATTGTTTGTCCGTACGCGCTGGGGTTAAAATTGACACATTGCATACAAAACGACTGTAATCCAATAAAAATGTTGTGCAAACAATGTACACCCTGTTACATAGCAGCAAATATTGTTACATTCTGATACGTGACTGTTATTCTAAATGTAATGTACTACTAATTTTTGAATGTGGCTTTATTAGGGGATAATAAACAAGATATAACAATCTATAATAACCTTGGTTGACAATTTACAATACCACGGAATTTTTGATGAGAATAAAAAAATAACCTAGCTATGACATAACTCCCTCTCCCTGCACAAATGATATTTACTGAAATTTGAGTTTTGATTAGTTTTTCTGCAATGAAACTATTTGACTGTAACTACACATACAACACGGTCTAGGAATATTTTAATAAACCTTTAATTATATATATAAATATATAATAAAGTATGAGGACGTGGGTTGGAGAAGTCTATGTGATATGCGTAGTTGTTCAAGTGTCAGAAGACATGCAACTCACGTAATAAGGTCATTTTGAAGCTAAATATTTGACAATCCGTATAAAAATCTCATAATGATATTGTCGTCGTCGTCGACGTCGTTAAACCAACCTGTCAAAGCTATGGAAAGACTGGTTCGTCCACTTTTTAACCTCTGGATGATATAAAATTAATTAAGTCGATATCGAAGAGTTATTGAAAACAATAGTTATATTATTGTATTCAAATTATCTCATTCCATCTAGGAATTCATCTCAAAATAAAAGGAATGATCTAATTTGCTAAACAATTTAAAGCTAAAGAATATTGAAGACAAACCAAACTTAATATTGGTTCATTTATAAATCCGAAATACAAAATATAAACAAATTGTACTTTTTTACATAAATACTTCTAAATTTTAACTTAATTAGAATCACAATTTATTGCAAAGGGAATTTAAATTTAAAAAAAAATGTAGATTTTACGGTCCTAAAAAAGCTGTTGATCACGCAATAAAACTGAAAATGTCCAGGTACAGCAACTTCTCACCCAGTAGGTATACCAGTATCAATACACAGTAGTCTTTATTTTTATAATATATGTTTGTCATTATACTCCCATAAAATAAACTGCAGCGAATAAATTTTACATCCACATCTTCAGGGTAGTTTTATAATATTATCCTTAATAGTTAACATTCAGTGCGGGTAACAATATCCTGAAATTTGATTACGAACGTGTGCCGGCCGCCCCCTCGACTTGTCGCTTTAATGTAATTTTATTCTGTAATTGCGATGCGCACGCGACTGCAATCAAAACATAGCTAGTATTAATCGCCGGAAGACGCCCTTCTACGCCCTACACGATAAAGATGCTATGGCGTGATTTAACACATGACCAAACGTTCAAAGCTAATATTTTCAAAACGGTTGGTCACAGATCTATAGTGTTGGTACTCAAACTTCATGTTTTAGCAAGGGCTATATGATCACGAGACCAAATTTTTAAAAGTTAATATTTTGGAAGCTATTAGTCTAGACATATCGTCTTGGTACTTTCATGTTTGTGCGAGGTCTATGTGACCACCTCAATCAAATTTTTAAAGAATAATAAATATTTTCTAAATTAGGTAATAATCACGCCTAACGTGTTGGTACTCAAATTTCATGTTTCGACAAGATCTATATGATCGATATGTGTAAGTGATAACACCTAAAACTAAAACATGAAATTTAAGTGCCAATACCATAGCTCTCTCTGGGATAAATAGTTTCGAAAATATTAACTGGTTACCACACATGTCTAAAGTTTTAGTCTGAACACTTCTGACAACTGATACTTATGCAATATCAAAAACTGTGTTGTGTGACCAAAAACCAAAATATTGGCCTAACCATTTTAGACAAACACATTAACTGCAGCGCCTTCTGATGGCATAAACTGTAAAAGATATTTAAGGACCTGCTTGAAATCCAAGTCGTTTCAGAGAAACACATTGCAGCTCATAATACATGTCCAAATGACCCTGTCCAAAAACCTGTTTTGGGATGATACCTATGTTGTACAATAAAAATGTCTCAGAATCCCAGCCGTTTTAAAGATTCACATTTATGTTTAGGAACCTATTCTGAGGTCTGCCAGTGTATCTATGTAACATGAAAAACCGCATCGGACTCGCCCCAGTAAATTTAGGGATAAAAGGTGACCTATATGCACAAATACAAACACACATACAAAAAGACAAACACATAACCTTTTACCCCAAACGTACATATACCATCACCGTCCCATCGTGGGTAAGAAAATACACTGTAATGTTACAATTAACAGCATGTTTCTTATCAACTATCAACAAAAAAAATGTCAGTAAACATTTGAATTACTTTTGATTTCTAAATGCATATTTCTCTAGGATATTCCTAACTACCGATTGTTGGCGAACGTTCACAAAAAAAATCTGGTTTATATAGTGAAATAATTACTGTATTTATTTTAACACTATACCTACACAAAGAAGCTGCTTAGGTTTTTATTTAATAACTCATGAATATTAAAAAAAACCTCACAAAGTAATTGTTTTACGAAAACTATAAGTAAGTATTCAAACAACGAGATTCTGCTTAACGTCGAATGGGCTTTTGAATTTTCGCCCTAACGAAACGCTTCAATTGAAAGCAATTCACAGCGATCCGCCGCACTTGTTTTTCGTAAATATTATGAATACCGTAGACCGTTTCCGCATGATTTCTCGCAGATTTTTTTAGGAGACGCAACAAGCCTTTTCTCTGCCCCCATCATGAATACAAAACGAGATAGGCGGAAGTAGCGTCGAGCCATTTAGGACTGTACACTGTTATGGAAATGTTATGCCTCCAAGTATTTCGAAAGTTTTGTTTTTTTTTCGTTCGCTTTTCTCCATCACAGATTGTTCATCGTGGTATGACCATTATGCCTATCCTTACTGAAAATATACTACTAAGTAGTTAAGTATTATTTTCGGAATGTCAAAGCTTCAAAAAATAACAAATGCGTTATTACCAACAATAATAAGAAAACAAACAAAACTTCTATGATTTGATTTGAAATAATACTTGCTAGTGAGATTTAGAGTTATGAATTATATTAAAATAATATTCGAAAGATTTTAACAGGCTTCGTTAGACCGATCGACTTCATAATGTTAATTGTTCGTCGCTTACTAGTGTTCGTGCCACCAAAGAAGTCCCGTAGACGTGGCGTTGTCAGCGCATTGCATAAACAACTCTCTCACCTTGAGAATTTTTTCTCGGGTAGCACTTCGTAAGGATTTTGGGTGTCCTTACCACTTTTTAAAGGTTTATTGACAATTAAATTCGATATTCGACAAAATTTTCATACGCTCAAATACAGACAACCAACCATTTAGTTCATCTTTTTGCTGCGAGATTTCTTTGATGGCGCGGACTCTACGTGGTGTTGTTTTTACCTGACTACGCGACGCACGAGACAGATATGCTCATCAGTATAGACTTGCTTGCAGATGCTGAGGTAGGTATAGACTAATAAACATATATTAGCCTTAGCGACGTTCTAGAGATGAAGACCATGTGCCGATTTTAATGATTATTACGACTATCGTTTTGCCTTAATCTTGTGAGTGCCGCTAAATACATGACAAAAATCTAAAGTCGATATACCGACAAAAAGACGATATTGTTTTACCTTCTTACAATAACTAAAAAGAGAACAATAAAAAACCAGAACTGCGTAAAAAGCAAACTTTAATGGAATTAAGATGTCTCATTTCTCTCACCGATCCTACAGCCATGCAGTCGGAGGTACCGTCTTAAGTTTAACAATAGTAATTATGATCTTCGACTGCGTGCCTGTGGGATCTGCAAGAGAAGTAGGACATATTGTTTGCAATTCTTTTTTAAATTAACTTTTCACGCAGTCTAGTTTTTTTATTTACTAAAGTTTTTGTCGCCGAAATTTGACTAGGTTCGAAAATTTTTCGTTGCATATTGAAACACCCTCAACTTAAAAACAATTTATTGAAGGGTCATTGACCGTATGTCAATAAAACGAACCAAAACTATCTCAAAAAGTCGGAACAACATCGCAGCAAGCACCCACTCACCAAAGCTGCTGTAATCCTACAAATACATTTATCATGTCGGACCGATAAAAACGCGTTTCGGTCACAATGGCTGGCGGCCTTACCTGATACGGCCTAAGTCAATTATATTCAAATACAAATCGGATTTGCGAAGTAAAGCCTCACGACAATAGCAGCAGGCGCCGGCCACTCGACGCGACTTGCTAGTACGGTACAATAGCGTGACTTTCGTTTAGCTCTTAGATCAAAGTTATCCTGGATACAGGACACGAACTCAATTTAATCGAAAAAAAACGATAGATACAAAATTCCCACATTCGTGCTTACTGTAATAATAGTTGGTGATCGCGCATTTATTAATAATAAATGTCCGATATTTACGTATTATTAAAAATACATCGATACAAGCACTATAAAAAAAACAAATGCGTGTGTCATTGCATACTTACAGCAAGAAGTGAAACTTCTATGCGTTATACACACGTTTTTGTGTTATTCGTAAATACAATTAGCGACGAACTAACCGCTTTTATATGGTTATTATACATATTTCTGTCAGCAAAGGTTTGTGATATGTTTTATGAAAACAGTTGAAATGAATTTATAACCTCAGAGCGTAACCCGTAACGTAACGCGTAAAGACACGATATAAATTGTATAAATTATTTAGCAAAAAAAAAACGTCAGCCTGACAAGTGGAAAAATTTTTTATTCTGAATATTTTAAATTTAAATCACATGTCTATTTACATAATCCTAGTAATAATTCAAAATTCACCAGTAATAAAGTATTTTAAATTTAATCAAAGTGATTTTTCCTGTGTATAATACTGTATAACGTTAACATGCTCAATATGTTCCAAAAATTTCAACGGCTCACATGGTCTGAAAGTTCATATTTGTAAATTTCATCGACAACTACCTATTAATACTCGTCAAGATTCTTTTACCCATCAGTCATCAGAGCCAAGATTTTAACCATGATAACACAGACAATTGTTCTGAAAATTTTACAAAATGCAAATGCCGGCTGCCGGTGATTTGTCGCATTCCTGTTGGCGCTCGGGAAACTGTCGCGAGGAACCTTTCGAGTCTTTTAGATCGCTGTTACATAGAAAACTCACTTGTTACGTAGGAGACTTTGTTTCAATTTTCTTACGATGTTTTATACGTCGATAACTCGTCAAAGGGCACCTTAACGTCAAAAGCTAAAAATAATGCTACATCAGAATCCAAGAATTGTAGCGTTCATTATACTTTGCATTACCACCGGAAAGAAAACTTCTCGATTTTTAGAGCTGCCGAATTAAAGGTATTTGATGGTGACGTATTTCAAGATTATGTTACGTAACTATATTTGATTTGATTTGACGAGAGCCCTCTCACTCGAATTCTCGATTTTTATCATCGACAGGTACGATGGCTCCCATTAACGATGTCATTCTACACACACATGAGAAGCATCCACAACCTAGTCATGATTTTAAATTACCAGCTCCTCCCAAACCAGAAGACGAATTCTTGATAGCCACCCACAAAGATGTTCGTAGTTCGTAAGGCAATTTTTTCTTTTCCAAGCGGCACAGCATCAGGCATCGACGGCCTCTCCGTACAGCACCATAAAGACCTCGTAACAAGTGAGATGGATGACAGTGGTGAAAAGTTACTTTCGTCATTGACTAATATTACAATTTTTTTTCTTTCAAGCAAAGTTATTAGTGATTTTTTACCTCGTTTATGTGTGTGTGTGTGTGGGGGGGGGGGGGCATTGTGATATCCTTGAAAAAGAGTGATGGCGGGATTCGGCCAATTGCAGTAGGTTGCACACACCGATGCCTTACCTCTAAGGTTGCTTACGTAGCCATTAGAAATATAATTGGTGATAAATTACGTCTTACCGAATTAGGGTTTGCTACGAAAGCGGGTGCTGAGGTTGCCGTTCACGAGGTTTTGGTCAAAATCGACGTTTATAATGCTTTTAATTCAATAGAACGTGATTCTCTCCTTGAAATAGTGAAAAATTAAATCCCATTACTATTTCCTTACCTTTGGCAAGTCTACTCACATCCTCCTAACCTTTTATATTCAAAAAGAATTATAAGTTCAACGATCGGTGTTCGACAGGGAGACCCACTAAGTCCAGCCCTTTTTAGCTTCGCAATAAATACTGTTATAAAATCTTTAAATAACCCCTTCAATATTTAATATTTGATGATGGGTTTATTTCAGGTCCCGCTGACATTGTACTTAACAACATTTAATTTCTTAGCGAGAAATTTAAAGAGTTGGGCCTGGTATTGAATCATTCGTATTGTAAGTTATATATTTTTCCTTCTGTTCCAGAATTTTCTGAATCAGTAATAATCAAAAAATTCCAATCAGTAATCCCCGGATTTACATTAATACATATAGAATACTTAAAAATTCTGGGCTCCCCTCTGAATATGGTAACAGGTATTAAATTCATTGAATCCATCAAAATCAAGTTAATTTTTTTTAATAATAATTTAAATAAGATTTATCCTCATGTTGCGTTATATCTCCTTAGATTCTGTTTTGCCGTTGCACGCTTGACATACTTTCTTCGTTGTTACCTAATGTTCACACAGGATCTAACTTGCTTAGATATCATGGTCAAATCTTGTGTAGAAAATATTCTGAACGTATGTTTAAATGATGACTCATATATTCTGGCAAGTCTTCCCATTTCTTTTGGGGGTATAGGAATTCGTAAATTTTCCGATATTGTACTCCCAGCTTATCTATCCTCTTTTCATAGTAATTCGGATTTTCTCAAAGCCGTATTAAATCTTTCTATGGGTGAGGCTAAGATCCACTCCTTCGATAAGGCTAGAGATCGCTGGTTCTTGCAAGGGTGGGAATGTCGGGATGTCACTGAAACATCTTATCCATGTTCACAGTTTAGCAGGGATTTTCCGGTCACAAGACAATAGTTAGATTGCCTTCTATCCACAGCTTCAAAGGTAGATCGTGCCCGTTTATTGGCTTCTTGTGAACCAGAGTTCAGCGCATGGGTCAAGGCATATCCTTCTAAAAATATTGGAACTTTATTGGACAAAAATACACTCAGAATCAGAGTCGGCCTTTGCGTTGGGGCCTCTCTCTGTCAGCCACATGTGTGTGTCTGTAGCGACATTGTTGCTTCCAACGGTCACCACGGATTGTCATGCCAAAAGAGCGCTGGCTTATTTCACGTCATGTTCATTTAAATAACATTATAAAGAGGGTACTTTCATCTGTCGATATCCTGTGGTCCCGAGGTCATGCACTGGTTTGGGTCGTCACGTGTGTCGATACCTTAGCCCCAAGTCACCTAGCCAACTCCTCGAGTCATGAAGGTGACGCAGCAGCTCAAGCTGAGCAGGACAAGCGTACTAAATATCTCTCCTTGCTTAACCAATTTGAGTTTTTGGCATTCGCGGTTGAAACAATGGGTACATGGTCATCTGAGGCTAAGCATTTTGCCAATGTGATCGGTAAACTGCTTGGCAGAAATCAGGTGATCGTCGTGCTAAATCTTTCTTTATCCGCCGCATCAGCCTTAAAATTCAGAGGTGTAATGCGATTAGCATTTTGGGCACAATAGCGGCATCGGCGGATCTCGAGGAATTATTTTTTCTTTGACATTCCTGCCGTCCGTCCCATTTAAATTTTATATTGTGAATGTTACCGCAATAAATAATTTAGTTTATTTTTAGATATAATATAGATGTAATGTATAAGATTGAAATGCAAAAAGTTGTTATGTTGATTTATTTCAAAAGAGGAAAAAATGTATCGATAATTCACTAATTCCTACAACAGTTTTTATTTTACTTCACTGCATTATTACCCAGAATAAATCCCGGCCTCAAATATCATACACCAGGTGATTTTACATAAAGTATCGAATTTTAGTATTATGAACTTTTGTGAAAATAATGAAATTCATGTTTTTTTAGTATCATTTAGTAGCAAAATGTTGAATTAATATGCTACAATGGTATCAAATTACCGCGAAGATACGCGGACATTTCACAATTGCATCGGTCAGCGGCCACCGGCGAGATCCACATCCCCGTTACACTTGCCGTCGCACCTTTCTCATTCATAGTATTTATATTTGACTTAGTAACCGCGCTGTACCGATAATTCTTGTGGGAAAAATATTTCATTCCTATTTTTTTTTTCTAAAATGAAGGCCTTAGATGAAAAATTGGGTTGAAAATTATATTATAGCCACTTTATTATTATTTTGCGAAAGTAGATTCGTGCCAATGATGTAATTAATTGCTAGTAACGATCAATAACGAAAGTTTAGCGTTTGTCCACGATATGTATCTACTGGATTTAAGATCTATGACAATAGCGAAATGTGCGATGTGGTGGCCCTCCAAAGTACACGGTACGGATTCTGATCCCGCTCACGCCTACCCTGGGCCGGTGTTACCACCCATTGTTATCGTTTATGTTTTTGCTGATAATAAAGTCAGGGTACGGTGCCACTGCGGTTGCTATTGTGTCCAAAATGCGATTTAAGTCACTGTCCGTTTGTGGAGATGTCATTTCAAATTCAAGGAAGTTATATTAACTTTTTTTATGAAGTGTACAATAAAATACTTATTTATAGTACTATACTAGTTTTACTAGTTAGGTACTACCATACTAGTTTTCTAGTCAAGTCATGACTGTGGGACTTGACTTTTGTTTTCAGGATTTCAGATTATTTATTTTTTGTTTTTCTTGTTGTCACATTACATGATTACATGATGAAAAATGTGTGGGGACTTAACAGCTGTCGGGGTACCAAAAATGGTTTAGATTCAAAATTTTCTAAATCTCAGAATGTAATACTGAAATTCAAAAGAATAGTTCCTTTTTGGTTTGAAATAGTTTTGAATATTCTTTGTAGTTTAGTGTAAATTAGATGTATAAATATTATTATTCTACTTGAACATTTGTTCAATTGAAATGTCGCATAATATCTTGCGGACGTGCGGCGGCCAAAGAATATCTCTTCACACCTTCAATCTGCATTACGTACCTATATTGGAGGCTTGGAGGTAAAACTTGGTTCGTAGATTGACTTTACCGGTGGCTTCCATGATGATGGGAGTTTGGGGAGCAAGTGGAAAGTTAGCTCAAATGAACATAAATTATGTCTTAAGTGTTCCGATGCTTTAAATTCTGTCTGTGTCTAAATCTGTTTTCGTAAATGACTGACCGAACTTAAGTCTCAGTTTTTCTTTTATATACCGTTTTTTATGTCACAAACCCTGAGATCCACTACCCTTCTTCCTTAATAACGTGACATTGTGTCAATGCTTTTTTGTCAACTCCCAAAAATATGAATGAGATGATGTAGTTGAAGGTTTCTTCCAAGTCGATTAACGGATCTGTTGTCATTTCACAATAGTGGAATATTGTCTAAGTCCGAAATGAACGTGGCTGATGTTGAACGCATCGGAACAAATTGCTCACATGCAGTTCGTGCAAGATATTATAACGCTATCAAGCGATATGCATTTACACCGCATCCCGGGTCACGCCTGCGCTATCAGGGGACAAAAGGACCCAACCCTCGATCGGTCGCGCTGGCTCTTGTCACAGCGGGCCGTTACGAAATCTATTGTCACCTTTATTGGCGTATACGTTCGACGGTTGTTCTTCTTTAGTGATATAGCGATGTCGGTTGTTTACCTATGTAGTACCTACCCTGTACTTCTCATTGCTGTGTATTTCAGTATTTTGTCTGTATAGTATAACGTACAAGTGACATTAATACGTTGGGTGACTGACATCGGGTTCGATAACTACACTATTGTCTCATGCCTGCTTAATAGGTTCCTTAAATATTGCTACAAGCTATTCTATTCCCTATCCTGTGTTGTTCTTGCGTCATGTTACATACATACCTCTTCATGTATCTGTTTTTAAGTACACTGTAGGCAATCTTTTTTATGATCTCATTTGATTAGTATTTTCAAATTGAATTGAGTAAAATAGGTATAAATTCTGTACCTCGTTGAATCCAGGATAATAAATTACATTAATTTTTACTAGCTATATAGGTATATGCCCTGGATTTCATCCGAGTCAAAGTTGGATTAACAAACGTATTCTCGTGACATTTGTGGTTACAATAACCTTTTAGTTAGCTTTTTGATCTTTTTATGGTATTATATAGCTTATAACTTCCTCAACAACCGGGCTTCGACACGAAAAACTATTTTTCAAATTAAACTGGTGGTTCCTAATGACATAATTGCTACCCAACATAACTTTGCAGCTTTCTAATATCAGTAGTTATAGATCCTTAAAGTGTTTTATTTTTTTTTAACAAAAATCGTACGGGTCTTCATATCTTCGCTCTCTTTATCTCAACAGAGCGGATTCAAAAGTATAATTTTTGCATAATTTCATTCGTGTAAGACCAACCCACCCGGGAAAATGACGCGTTAAATACACTCAAACATCGTCATTAAGAGCGAATAGCTAACCGCCGAGGATGGCATAAAAAGTCGGGCCAGCCGTCAGGGGCCTATTATACGAATTGTGAATGCCCCCCTTAAGGAATTTGTTACGAAAATGTTTGATAAGTGTCGAGGCATTGTCCCGGCGGGATCGCAGCGGCGTCGATTACACATTATGTGAGATTATTATTTATTATTGCGGGTAAGCGCAAGGGTGGGGCTATTCGCCCTTGCGCCTGCGCCTGCACCCAACTTATTGTTTGTTATTATTTGACACTTACCCGGTGTTCAGACGCCACTCCAAACGTCACTTGTTATTATTACACGCCGAGCTCGCACGTTTCCTCTCGCACATGAGATTTATACAAATCGCATGCAGTCCAGGTATTATCTCGATGTGGCAATACCGGTTTCAGGGAAATTATTTTTCGTTAAAAACATAGAATTGAACTGACGTATATTCTACTTTTCGTCATAATTTTGAAATAAAAAAAAAACATATATACGGTCGAATTGAGTAACCTCCTTCTTTTTTGAAGTCGCTTAAAAATAAATATCAGTTACCGATTCCACAGAGCTAACAAATTGACCTCGAGGTCGGCATTTTTATATATGTTTGTGGCCATATATGGCATTTTTTATTCTTAATTGTAGATAACGCCCAAGAATCAGCACATGAATATAGGACGTAGGCAGTTTTAGGATTTCTTCTCTTGTACAATATGGAATTTGTTTAGTTGCATTAGTCGTAGAGAGAAATAGAGAGAGTGAGAGTGTTTGTTCTTAATTTGACTCTCTTCGGAACTAATCGAATTTAAAACAGTAATTGAGCCTATATTTATTTCATATCCGGACCCAGTCACACGAACAAATAGCCTGCGTACGTCTAAATCTATTTCCTCTACGCGGAAACTGCGCAGAGGCACTATTCTTCTTCTTCATAATTAAATTATGACTTGAGTCACTCTGTTTTGTTTATTTTATGTCAACTACTTTTGCGTGTGAAATCTCATGGGCTACTATTCAAATGTACTTGCATTTAATACTTCACTTATATACCGCATGAATTTCTAATCACTAATTGCATATAACTTACAAAAGCCCGTACTACACTACGCGTACTAGTATGTAGTATTGTTAGTAGTTGTATTGACACACTTTATTGATTATTTGTTTAAACATAAGAAAAATTGTTCCTTGAGAAAATCAACATCAAAAATAAGTTACGCGAAAATACTTTTAATTTCAATTTTGTGATTTTCTATACAGCAGGGTTTAATAAACTCTGACATTGCGAATATACGCAGCGAAACAAACTGGAATCATGCTGGAATCGAATTAGTCGTTATACTATACTACAGATAGTGCTCTCTGCTCTCTGCCTAGTTATTATCCTTTCCAACAGATATTAATATTAAAAAAAAAACACTGTTTTCTTGAAAATATTGTTTTACAAACAATGTTTTCTTGAAAATATTGTTTTACAAACAATTTTCAAAAAAAAAACGGTGTTTTCAGTGACATAGTTTCAACTTTAAGCCACTTATAATAATAACTTTGGATCAACTGTATATGACGCAATCGGCATTATCATT
Source organism: Luffia ferchaultella (assembly GCA_949709985.1). Lineage (NCBI taxonomy): Eukaryota > Metazoa > Arthropoda > Insecta > Lepidoptera > Psychidae > Luffia > Luffia ferchaultella. The sequence goes on from OX453243.1 coordinate 1,338,923, forward strand.
TCCTAGCATTTTAACACAGTATGCACGATTTAGCGCTCATGAGTGGTTGAAATCACCCGTTGCATATGTAACTACCTATTTACCAAATTGATCTAAGTAAATTTTTTTTAAATAAATTTCATTAATTCTAACAACTCATTCGTTAACCTTTTTGCGCAGAATATGTAGCTTAATAGCCAATACCCGTTTTGAGCCAAAATACTAAAGTGCGTCAGAGGTGATGAACATACAACATTTTATTATAACATAAGATAAAATATCGTTCCGCTTTACAATTCAATGAGCTATCAGATAGGGCGAAGATGTATATGTTTTTAGTATCTTAAGATACATTTTTTAGAGTATTTTTATCATTTGTGGAGTGTGTGTGATAGTTTCATTATTTTTGTTAAATTCAAACTCCTTATACATTCAGGATGTCATGGTCATGGTCCCAAAGGAAGGTTGCGAGCATAGCAGCGTTGCATATTAATGCGAAGTTTATGCTTGTTTATCCCTTCTTCGCGTCGTGACAATCAACAAAAACGCCTTGATTTTTTGGTTCCTTTCCTATGATTCCTAGGGGACACAAAACTAAAAAAGGTAGAGAATTAAGGACTAGAAAATGTCCAATTTGTGAAATGAAATAGTAATAGGAGTGAAATTCAAGTGCTACTGTTGCTGTTGCAGGAATTTTCACTCACCGATTGGTGTAGTGGTCGGAGACGCCAACTGCGGATCCAAAGGTCGCGAATCGATTAATGCTCTGGTAAAAATTTGTGTGCATGAACACGTCTTATTTGTCCCGGGTCTAAATTATGTAACTATGTATTATAAATGTGTTTAAGTATTTATATTAGTGGCATTATATCCATAGCACAGACTCTGCCGAGATTGGAACTACGTGACCGGGTGTCAGATGTCACACGCGCGTATGATTAAGAAAAAAAAAAACGAATTAATGGAAAAGGGGTAGCTTAGTTATAGGTATGTTATGTATGATAAGACAGTATAATTATGTGTGAGCATTGCATCGTTGCATCGATTCTCCATAGATCCAGCAGAATGTAACAAATGACAGGCCGTCACCGCTCCGTCGGAGGGCCTCGGGCTCGCAGCCTCGCGTAGAATGGCGCAGCGGGCGTCCTTACCCATTCACGGGTGGTTTTTTACAGGCCACCCGAACTTGACGTGGGTCCGCGAGATTATAATACGCCACGATAAAACTATGCAAATGTTGCTATCGGTAGCTATCAAATATCGGTCAAAAGAGGAAGCGAGTTCTATGAATTTTATCGTGACAATGGCTGCTGTTGATCGACGTCGAGCACGTATAAAAAATAGAAACCGAGCAGTTATTCCTTCTACCTACTAGTCTGTGAATTGACGATGACATTAATTTTTAGTATATTTACTATACCTAAATGCGATCATTTTTCTCTGTGCATTATATACGACAACACGTGTTTGTGTAATAAAAAAAAACGATATAGAAACAGCGCTCTATATTTTAAAGACACTATCTACAGATCTCATAGTAGACTTTATTATCCACTAACATTGAAAATGATGAATTGCATACTAACATGTTATTACACAAATTGAAATTACACTACTATGTTTTTTTTATTGTTTCGAAAAATATGCAACTTAAAAAAAAATTTCAATGGCACCGTTACTAATCCCAATAGAATTCTGAAGACGTATATTTTTACATAAAAACACAGAAAATATATTTACAAGTATCAAAAATCTCTATAAGTACATGCCTGACTTCTATGTCATATTTAAAGAAAGACTTTAAAATTAGAAAAACCGTTCTAGAATAAACTTTGCCAATCCATATAGGTATACCACCAGTTTTGAAATAAAAAAAGTGTTCAAAAAGTATATCTTTCAAAAATCATTTTTTACCGCGAAAACTAGGTTTTTTCCATTTTTTTTCGAAATTATGTACTTTTTGAAAAAAATCGAAGTAAGAACACAGGTTTTAAAAAAATTAAAAAAAAAAATTTATTCTTAATTATCTTAAAGAAAACCATTTTGCTATCAAAATCAACTCTATAACTCAGACATAGCGGATTACTTGTTTTCTATTTTGTTTTCGTTCATTTCAAAAACATTTTTAATGCACGCCGTAAGCAGCCTTGCAAGTAATGTCTCCTATATGTCTTTTTAATGAAACAAATATGGAATGACCAGTTCAATAAGCCAGGCCAAAATCAATTTAAAAATAATTCAATAAAAAATTGTATCATGCCATACACACCGCAGTAGGGCATGCAACGACGACGACGTCAGAAAATCTACTTTTGGTTTATATCAGTGACCGCTTTGCGGGTTAAGAAAGTGAGCTGAGGCTCGCCTAAATCAATCGATTACCTACCCACTACGACAATCTGATTATAAATATATAAAAAAAAATATTTGAAAGCTTATGTTTAATTACTTATTTGTATAAACTCTATTAAAACTTTACACAAAGTAACCTCATGATGGCAATTTTAAGTTAAGTGAATGCTCCGTCTTCGATCCACGACGCGATGAAGTGAGCCGAGGCTAGCAATGATTTAGTTTCACTAGCTTTGTAGACATTGTATTGTTTCAAAAGGGAGATCAATATAATTATTAACTCATAAAGCAATGGACTAAGCTTACTTTCGTTCATGCTGAGGCAAGTGACTTTCTGGCCTCGCTGCGTTGTCAGCCGCCTAAATGGGGTAAAGAGGGAGTGCGAAGGCTAGTGATCTACTTCGCCTCACTCATTGCACATAAGTCGTGTATATTTCCGAAATATACCTGGTTTGGTTTGTACAGTTATATTTTCTAATGACCAAATTTAAATCTGTCTATTTGTAGTAGACTTAAAATGTAAAACAATAAAATATTTATTTACACGTTCCAATGGCACGCAACTTGCCTTTTGGCCAACTTCTCGCCTTGTTGACTCTTTCAAAGTTTAAGAACTTGTCATGATATTTCATAACCTTTTATGACCTTCCATACATTTGATGATCTCTCATGACATTTCACGTCCTTTCATAATATTTCACATTTCATGGTACTTCATAACCTTGGATAATGTTTAATGACGTTTCATGACATTTCATGACATTTCGTGCCATTTCATATTTCATGACATTCAAAAATTGACATGAAATTATCGAATGGCACTTTGGGAAATAATCGAATGGCAATTTACAAATCGTGAGGAAGTAATTTAGCATTCTTTGACCAGGAACCCATCATCTCGACAGCGAAAGGTATGAAGTGGTAATGATTTAAAAGTTCTACGTACTTGGCTATTTTCCTACGAGCTGCTGACTCAGCAGGTACTCTAGTTTTTTTTTTTAATGTATTTTTTATATTTCTAACTTTGGCACAAAGTATCCACGCAAGTTACATCCCAAACAAGAGCTCTATAATACTCAATCATTTTGAATATTTATCAATTTCGTCATAAAAACCAAAGTCGATATAGTCACATTAAAACGTCGTATTAGGGCATCGTTCTGTATCTCAGATTCCAAATACGATGAACGGAAGAGATCCGGTGTTACGCCAGCTCTGTTTATAAAGATCTACACTCTATTCAATGGATAGTAGAGTTGAAATTTGAGATGTTGTACAAGTAGAGCCGTTAGTTAAAGCTAGCCGGCTAGAGCCGCTCGAACGTTGAATTATGTTTACTCAGCGTCGAGGGTGAGGCGTGGCAGGGCGTGTAGAGGCGTGGCTAGCTGATATGGCACGACACGATAACGTGAACGCCGCGCCGCCGCGCCGTGCCGTCAGTATCCATCAGACGGCTTCTACGTATATCCGTCAATTATTTACGTTTTGAGTGATATAACGTGTTCCCACTGTACTGAAGATGTTTGTACCTACTCCCAAATATTTGAGATACGCACTACACAGAAAAAAGAATTCTGTTACTAAGAAAATATAGTTTTCTAACAAGAATTCTTATATCAATGCAAATTGCATTATTCCAATATGCGGTATTTGTATATACTGAGAACTATATTTTCTTGACAACAGAATTTTTTTTTTCTGTGCAGATATTAGTACCTCAACTATAATACGAAATGTATATTTTAAAGTTTGAGGCTTCATTTCAAATTGACAGTTTTAAAGTAGTAGGTATTTACATTTTACGCTTCAAGTTTTTAAAATATAAGTATATTTCGTATTTTAATAGCTATAATTTTAAAATTTAAACGCTAATGAATATTAATTAGGTCAGGGAAAAAGTTTCTTCGCATTTTATATGAAAAGTTAAGACATTTTTTTTCAAAGTTTATTGACAGTTAATTACAATATATATTTTCTTCAAACAGTTTTCTTCGATGACTGTCTGCAATTTTGTAGGTAGTTACCTACATGATCCCGTCGCTGTAGAAATTTTAGGACTTCTGATCAAAAGAACGCGATAAGTAGTTTTGGCAGTCCTCTCTTGATATTAACCTGATACTGTCCAAAGAATTCTGAAGAGACCGAAACAGGTGGAAATCTAGGTGCAAGGTCAGGGCTATATGGCGGATGTATTAACACCTTCCAGCTGAATTCTCCTAATTTTTTCTGAGTGACTATAGATGTATGAGGTCTAGCGTTGTCGTGATGAAAGACCACACCCTTTCTATTGATTAATTCCGGCCATTTTATCTCAATTTCTTGCTTTTATCTTATAATTTGTTCGTAGTAGAGATCCAAATCGATGGTTCTGCCCGACGGTTAAAGTTCATAATGAACAATGCCCTTCCAATCCCACCATACACGCAGCATCACCTTATTGAAAGTTGGTCCAGGTTTTGCCACAGTTTGTGTAGCCTGACCGACCTTTGACCACGACCTTTTTCGCACGTTCTTATCGTTTTTGATCCACTTTTCAATACCAGTTATCAATCTCTTAAAAAACGGTTCGATTTCATTACGTCTTAATGAAGAATCGCAAATGAGCACACGGTTCATTAGGTTTCTTTCAGTGAGCTCATGTGGCACTGTGGTCAAAACTGTTGTGGTCAATTCCCAGATCTTCAGCTATGTCGTTACTACTGATATGCCGATCTAGATCCATTTCTTCAAAAATAGCGTCCATTTTAGCCGTGACATGGCGACCACAGCGAGAGGCATCTTTGACATCAAAATTTCCGGATTGAAAACGTTTAAATCGACTTTGTGCTACGCTTACTGACACCGCATTAGAGCCATAAACGTAACAATTTTTTTTCGCAGCTTGCTTTGCGTTTTTTTCTTTTTTTATAATAAAATGTTAAAATGTATCGCATTTCTTCATTTGATTCACTCATTTTGACAGAAAATAAAACAAATGAAAACCGGCGGGAAACAATATTTTACTAAATTGTTTCTTTTTTTGAAATGTAACCTTTTTAATGGTATCAAAACAAGCCAGATACAACTAGTACAGCCAAAGAGATTTTCTTAAAAGTATGTACAAACTATATGCGGAAAGACTTTTTCCCCGACCAATGTGTTATATTAAGTTCAATGTTTATTATTAAGTTTGTTGCATTCTATATTTTACCTATTTTAGATTTTTAAGTATGAGAATACTAAATATATTTAGTGTTCAGTGGTTAGTACGTGCGTGGCATACGTGTTTGCTACTCGAATCCTCGCTATCCAGTTCCTCAAAACGTTCCCCACCTTAAGCTTGGGTAGTTGATTAGTAGGTATTTTATTTTATTGAATTAATATTTTATTTATTTAACTCATTGAAGGATTCTATGATTCTCTTTCCAGCTTCATCACCAGCCTCTGGTCACCGTATGCTATGAAAAGTGCTCTCGAAGACAAATTAATTAAATCCAAAATCAATGAATTTACTAGTAGCCATTGAAGGGTTCTGCGTTACCATCTTCTAGATTCATCATCAGACGCTCATCATCATGTTGTAAAAGAAGTGCTCTCGAAGACAAATCTAATGAGCCCAAACTCGGTGGGTTTTACAAGTAGGTAGGTAATATACCTACTCGTTGATGGGCTTCATCCACGTTTCATCATCCGCCTTCCAACTCCATAATCTGACCCGCGTCAACTTATGCTATAAAAAGTGCTTGTGAAAATATATCTAATGAATCCAAACTCGTGGGCTTACTAGTAACCATTGATGGTATTTATTATCCAGCTACTAGCTTCATCATTAAACCATATGCTACGAAAAGTGCTTATGAAAACAAATCAAGTAAGGTCAAACTAGGCGCCAATTGATGGGTTCTGTTGTCCACCTATCAGTTTCATCATCAGATCAGCTCGATGGTAACATAATTGTTGATTGTCATACAAACTATACATGTCTGCAAAATACCAACTCGATACGATTACCATCATCTGGCTTGGTCACCAAGATTATTGCTTTATCATTCAAACCACATAGCAATATGTGCAACATTCAACTTCCTCGGTTAAAAACAAGTGGCTCTAATTTAGCTTACAAACAGGTAGGTACAAACAAGTGATGATACTAAATAAATGCTAGTAAAAATTAAAAATACGAATTACACACAAAAAAATTAAAAAATAATGCGGAAAAAAGAACGAGTCTCAATATGGAAAAAAAGTTAAAAAAATAGTATAAGTATGTGGTCCGCCTGGTGTAATAAATTTTTTTAAATTTTTTTTTTATCATAAATTAAATAAATTATAAACAGGAACCAAAAAAAATTTCTTAAATATTTACTCTGACATATATTAATGAATTTATAGGAAAACATTGTTAAGTTAAGCGTATAACGAATCTGCGCACGACTGCCAAGTAACGACTACATGAAAGAAATTTCCAGAAAACCATAGTCGATTTTATCAGATTCACTTGATAACGAAATACACATTAAAATTATAATCAGACAAAAATACTTGAAATTTTACGTTAATATACTTGTGTGGAAACGCATGTCTTCGTTTTATCGTCGCACGGGAATAAGGAATGAATTTCAGCTTTCTTTTTTAAAAAGTATTACAATGTTTTCCAAGCAGGTGTAGCAAAATAATATTCCTTTTAAATACATTTGCTATTAATACGGTCTTTATGACATCGAAACTTGTACCGTAATGGGGTTTTTTTCAGTACTAGGCCTTTTTACTTTATACTAATCACAAACGAGCATTCTGTTTGTAACGCATGCGTAAACCGCGAAAAGCAACCCGCTCGCGCCCTTAGTTCCCGCCATTATTACATTTGAAGTATCTACCTAATTTTAATCGCAAATGTGTTGAATAACGTCGTATGATGCTCGTACTCAGTAAGCTGGCCATTATAGTCATCGGTTTATTATAAGCACTCGGCTTCACCTCGTGCCTATAAACACCTCGACTATAATATGCAGCTTACCGTACTTGCATCATAATGTACTATTTCAGTATTTATGTATACAATTTAATTGCTAAAAACTGGTTACAGAATGTCTATTTTGGAGGGAATTGCTTAAATTAATATTCATAATGTTTGTTTCATAATATAGAAATTCTATGTGAGTGGATATAATTGTATACTTAGTTTTCTGCGATAACACCCCCATGGCCTACACGTTTGTGTAATTATTTACACAGCTATGTTTACTCTGGCTTTCACCTAACCTAGATAGAAATCGCTTGCAAATTAATTCGCGTAGACTACACGTTTTATTGTTTTTACAAATCATATTGGCTCATAACTTCGTATAAACTTTGAACGTAGTTCTTCCTTTCTCTTATTTTCTCTTCTTTTTATCACTTTCATCCCCTCCTTGTTCTATTAAAATTATTTTTAATATCAAACTTAATTTTTCCCAAAAAATTCATTTCTATGACCGCTGAAAGTTTCATCAACATTTGTTCATGCGTTTCAGAGCTTATTTTGGAGAACATTAAATATTTAGCAGCTTTGTGCACATTTATGATCTGAGTAGGTACATCAACAATATCATGAACTCATTTTCACTTGTCTCAATTCTGAAATAATATATACTCAAAAACTCCCCATAAGCTTAATACCTATATAAAAATAACACTACCGCTAAACTAGCATTAACTAATACTTGTAATACAAACATATCCAAGCAATATTTTTATGTATTTATTTATTACAAATTATTTTATTATAATTTTATTAGGCTTTGATGCATTTCAAACAGCTCATACTACTCGTATCTGTAAAAAATATACGTATCGCCGTACAAATAATCTCGTATAAAATATTTTTCATCTTCGAAACTCTTTGAGGTATCGAGATGAAATAAAGTGCAAATTAAAACTCACTTGAATTGCTAAAAATATAAAAAAAAACAACGTTCATTCAGCCGTTTAGGGGCCTGTTCTAGACAAACATCCAGACAGACAAACCTACAGATAATAGAAACATATTCCAAAAAAAGTTTTTTTTTTGTTTAGATTACGTTTAAATACCATATTCCACTTAGATAATGGTATAAATTTAAATGTATTGATTCTATAAATAAATCTATTAGAGGCGTTATTATCCCATAAAGGATTCCCCGGGGAGCAGCGCCGGGCGCTCCTCTTCTATTAAGCAATAAACAGTTCATAAACACAACTGATCACGACCATAGTGTAGATCATTGAACGCTAATTACAGACCATCGGCCGCCATCTTGCCATCAAAGATGGCGACCGCCCGTTGCCACATGATCGCGCTTATAATATAATGCATTATTAGCGATAAACTTGTCGTAATTATTTTATTTTCTTACAAGCATTCCCACCTTGAATCTAGTATGTCCGTCATATGGTACATAAATACAATAGTTAGTAAGAAAGATTGCCTAATCCAGGCCTACCAGTGTTCATAAGCAAAATATAGTTTATTCAATTTTTATTGGATGAAAATAATAATTTCCGACGGTGATCGTAGCAATCACCCAAGATATGTACATATTGAACACATTTACTAATTAATATAAATATACCCACAATTTCAATTCATGATTGATAAGGTTTCATAAAACCTATACCTACATTACATAAAATTTAAAAAAATTCTAAGGCGAAAAAAATTATCAAATAAATGAAAATTATATAAGCCTTCAGACAAACACAACAACCAATATGACATAAGCCAAAACAAATTTGTTCGTCTGGTCACTGCAAAAGGAGAATAAGGACGAAACTTTAAACATTATACGATATACATAAAGATAAAAGTTCATGACTATTGAATACGACGCTTTAAAGCATTTGGATAAAAAAATAACTTTTAGAACTTCGAGCTCCTCAAGGAAACGTATACCGTAAAAGTAAAAAGAAATATCAATCTATATTTCATTTCCAAGTTTGCGGCTCTTAATGACGTGTTAGATAACCCGAATATCTAAGATGAAACAGATGAAGAAGAGTTTTGTGCTTACACTATTTATTTAATTTAAAAGTTAAACATACATCTTGTAATGTAAATTCATAAAAGTAGTACAAAAGCTCAAACACAACTAAAAAGTTTTGAGCCGTTTCCGCACTAGTCAGCTGACTCATGTGACAGTCATAATAGGCGGAATTTCAAAATTAAGGTTTTTTGGGCGTATTTCTGAATCCTGCAAAGTTTGGTCAACGCCAATTGCATTGACCAAACTTTGCAGGAGGTATGTCCAGAATCCATATCTAACGATGTATCCTCCCCGGTCTTTGACCTGAAGAAATTTGATAAAAAAAACCAGATGACTAAGGGCACTATCAACAATGGTATTTCATGCCAACCAGAGGGTACCATCATCACCAGTCAGTAAATAACATTAACTGCTCTCTAACCACAATAAAACTAAATGACACATAATCACTTCAGAAAGAGCTTGTAACGAAACAAAAGCATGTGAACACCTGCATCAAAATAACTTGATAAAAAGTACGAAATGGCCATGTGTGATAAATGAAATACAAAATAAGAAAAAAAAGTTGAGTATTCTAAGTCTACAAGAAGAACCTTATAGGATTTTTTATTTCCGTTGATTTCAGAAGACCTTACAAGTAGAATGACCCCACCATAGACCTAATTAGTATTCGGTATTAATATCAAATTAAAACCTTTACGCGTTTTTTTTGTACAAATTTTTTTCTTGCAAACGGTAGGCAATCTATCTGCCTCGGGAGCTTTTTCATTTTTTCGATATTGGCTTTCGTTTTCGAAATAATCAACTTTTTGTCCGAAAAATCGGGAAGTTGGTTTTTTTGACCATTTTTGATTTTCCGAATAAAATGACAGAGTGATTTTAGAAAATTTGGTATTATACAATGTCCACAAGCCCCTGCATCTTTTGACATCTAAGCATTTTCAATATCTTACTTTTCCTACGGAACCCTAAAATCGGCCTCGACTGACGGTCTTTACAACGCTTGTGGCGAATTTCATTTCATTCGATATTCAACTAACTACATGTCGGACATATTACAATGCAATTGCACTTACTGTTTTCGAATTATTCAATCATAACGCTAAATTCTGTTTGGCGTGAACTTGTCGGCTGCCACAAAAGTCTGTCAACCTGACAATGTATAATATTATATTGGGTCGGGGAAAAAGTTTCTTCGCATTTTATATGAAAAGTCATAACATTTTTTTTTTCAAAATTTACATTTAATTGCAATATATATTTTCTTCTGACAGTTTTCTTCGATGACTGTCTGCCATTTTGTAGGTAGTGACATGATCCCGTTGCTGTAGAAATTTTAGGACTTCTGATCAAAAAAACGCGACAATTTGTTATGGCAGTCCTCTCTTGATGTTAACCTGATACTGTCTAAAGAATTCTATAGAGACCGAAACAGGTGGAAATCTAGGTGCAAGGTCAGGGCTATATGGCGGATGCATTAACACCTTCCAGCCAAAATCTTTTAATTTTTTCTGAGTGATTAAAAATGTATGAGGTCTAGCGTTGTCGTGATGAAAAACAACACGCTTTCTATTGATTAATTCCGGCTGTTTTCTCTCAATTTCTTGCTTTGATCTTATCACTTGTTCGCAGTAGAGATCCGAATTGATGGTTCTGCCCGACAGTAAAAACTCATAATGAATAATGCCCTTCCAATCCCACTATACACACAGCATTCTGTATACCCAGCTTTTTTCAAATGGGTCAAAACTGTTTTGTGTTCAATTCCCAGATCATCAGCTATGTCTTAACTACTGATATGCCGATGTTGATCCACCTTTTAAAAAATAGCGTTCATTTTAGCCGTGACAGGGCGACCACCGCGAGGTGCATCTTTAACATCAAAATTCTCGGATTGAAAACGTTTAAACCGACTTTGTGTTACGCTTACTGACACAGCATTAGAGCCATAAACGTCACAATTTTTTTTCGCAGTTTGCGTTGAGTTTCTTGTTTTTTTATAATAAAATGTTAAAATGTGATCGCATTTCTTCGTTAGGTTCACTTATTTTGACAGAAAATAAAACAAATGAAAACCGGCGGGAAACAATATTTTACTAAATTGTTTTTTTTTGAAATGTAACCTTTTTAATGGCATTAAAATCAGCCAGATATGCTGACAACTAGTACAGCCCAAGAGATTTTCTTAAAAGTATATACAATAGGGTGGAGCGCACTTGTATGGGATTTTTTTTATTTTGGAACACTGCAGTGGCGGATGTCGCAAAAGGTGCTCTGACACTAACATAACCTTCCCGTATATTATCATTTATACGAAATATTATTAGAAGTACTGCCGCATAGCACGCAAAGTTTTCAAAATGTGCGAAAAAATAGGTATACTTTCTTGACGTTTAAAATGGTTTAAAATAAATTATTTTTGGTAAAAAATGCCTTTATTCACTTATGAACAAGTACCACTAGGTATGATATAGTAGCAAAAAAGTTACTCGGTGTGGCCTGTGGCGTCATATTTTTGACGACATCTGTTTAAGCAACTTGATGGGAAAACTACAGGACCAAGAAGTTCCACAGGCGTCATTGGTGAAGCGTTGGAGGACTGTGAGAATCTCCAGTGGTTGAATTTACACCCATCGCATGTGAATTGACAGAGATTTTAATATCACATAGTGATCTCAGTACAGATCAGATTTATCTGTAAGAAAGATGTGACGCAGTTAGCAGAGTACAATGTGACGTAAGTTTAGCCAAACGAAACCCCAAAAAGATTGTTCATTCACGGTGGCTGACAGCAGTTAATAGGATACTTCGATTATTTGTCTCCACTGGCGAACCTTCCCATAATTTGCGTATCTTAGCAGACTTCGTCGTCCTAGTGTATCCTCCGATGTGGTTTGAAATTAAAACCAAAATGATAAAATTATCGACGTACTTTCCTGTGAACCTTCTGAAAATAATTGACCCTGTTATTCAGCGCAATGGGTACTTCGGCCACAGCGAAAACATTTTGCTTAGTATGCTTGCAGACGATCGCAACCATATCAAAGAATTAGTACTCCGGCCCATTGTTAAAATACGAGAGCAGACTTCGGAACTTGGCACCGATACGAGTGTTTAAATTACCGTCATTTAACATATCTGCTGCCGAACATACAGATTTGATTGATTGGAGCTATGTATCGGAGCCTCCCCTGGTCAAACAGATACAAACCGACGTCATTTATAGAGCGATTTGGAATATTGAAATAGTCGAAATGGAAATTCTGCCTACATTTCGCAAAATGCCATACCATGCCACTCACAAGCTACTGAAAGATGCATTAAGTTGGTAACTGAGTCATGTGCTGCTGTATGTAGACCAGATAAACGTGAAGGATGGATACCAAACAAGTTAAAATCGTGCAATATCAGGCCAGTCATCACGACAAAAAAAGTTCGTATTTCACCAAACGGCGAAAAATTTATAATTTTAGATGTTTTTTTTTCTAGAATTTTTTATGAAAAAGTATACTATTTTTTTGTTTTTTTTTCACTGTATAATGTAAAGCGTTGATCTTTTAAATAAAACATACGATTCCCTGAATTTTTAGTACCGGTTTTACATTTACCAAAATCCCTTATTTTCAGGATTTTTGAAATTTTCAATGGCCATGCGGCAGTACTTCCGGTTAAAATTCATGTTTACTGTCCTGATATATTCTGAATGTATCTGTACGGAGCACCGTTTCCGCACTTTGCCGTATCGAAAATATAAAAACAAAAATTCGCTCCACCCTGATATACAATCTATATGCGAAAACACTTTGTCCCCGACCTAATATTAGCATACGAGTAGATAGTAATTATTGTGGTTAGTTCTCTGTTTGATTTAATCATACTGCAATAAAAAAAAAGAATGAAAATTTATATTGATACATAGATCATGAATAAATTCTATATTTTGTATTTACTTCGTGCAAAGCTAGCTAACAAATCATAGGTATTAATGATTGTACTATAGACAAACGAAGATGATCGATTTTCTGGTTATGTTGAATAAAATGTATAATTTTTACAAGTTGTGGAAGCAACGAAATCGTGTTTTGGAGGTTGCGTACCTAGAAGATATTTTGATAGCAAACCATACTCAACAATTTCAACCATAAAGTAGTTTACAGATTTAGTACCTAAATATTAATTCACTTTGAAAGTATCAGACCCATATGCCTACCACACGCAAATTACTACATTGAATGGCTGGTAAGCCTGTCACACTACTCCTGTACATGTTCCTGTTTTTGTTCTCTTTGTTTACTGTATATGTATGGGCTGATCGACCTCTGTGGAGTAGCTTATTATTGTCTGAAATTTTAAATATGGAATGTTGAAAAATTGGAGAGATTTTTAGACAGCTGTCGTGGAAATGAAAAAAAGAAAAAAAAAATTGGCGATGACGTTTGACGAAACTAGTGAATTTTATATGTTTTGATTTATTTAAAACATTTTTAGAGAACATTTAAATAAGTATATATTTAATGAGTAAAATGAATTTGGAGTTGAAATATCTCTTGGCATCTAAAAATAACTGGCCTCTGTACATGGGTGGAGTAGACGAGAGTGGAACTGAAGAACATGAATGTTCTGGGGAATCTGGGGACGAAGAAAACTAAATCGATTATTTAGAAGAAGTACATAAACTACATAAAAATTTTATGTCTGAAGCAAAACGAAGATTTCACCAAATGAAATACCTGATGACACAGATTCATAGCATCAAAAATGGAATAAGTGTTTACACCATGAAATACTACGTAAGTTCTATGGAAAGACCTGGATACTGTGTTACTTTGAGGAAGCGGGTGAGCGAGATGGTATCTTCAGACAAGGAGTAATAAAGACGCCTCACAGCGAAATCTAGCAGCTAGATCATGTACAATATATAAAGAGCTTGAAAATTGAGAAGAGAGAGAGAAAATTCAACTCGGTCGAAGCTAAATCTACGTCTTAAGAGGTCATATTATGGTCGTAATTAATATTTAAATTAGTGTCGGTATCTTCTGTCTGTCTGTATCTAAATGTGCGTTAAATTACTGTAGTAAATGACTGACCTAAATTCTGTCTCCTTTATCTCTTTTTTTATGTCACAACCCCTGAGTCCTTCTACTTTCTATTCTTAACGTGACAAGCCGAGTGATTGGAGACACAGACTGTAGGATGCATTATTTTGGAGTTGGATCCCGCCTGGGACAAATATCTTTGTTTAATATCTGGGTGTAAAATACATAATACATATATACCTATACACATGTAAATTTAATAATCGGGTACCGTCTTTGGGTGCCATCAACAGATGGCAGTCGTTAAAATCTACCAACCCGCACTGAACCAGCGTGGTGGATTAAGCTCCAAGCCCCCTCACCCTGGGAAGCCTAAGCCCCTGAAGTGGGGCGTAATGGGCTGGTGGAATGGAAAAAATATTTAATAACGTATGTCAGTGACCTAGGACACATAGTACAGTCTCCGCCTAGCATGAAACCTACACCGGTATTAATATATCATACTCAAGTTCAAAAGCATCTCGAGTAGACCGTTGAGAACAATTCAGTATGAGCGTTGGCTAAAGATCGAATTCATGTTTGAACACGCACTTAGCTGATACCGTTTACAATATCATCTTTCGTATGATTTATAAATACTGGCTTAAATGACCGTGTTGAAATTTTCCATATATTATTATTATAAAGAGATATAAATGGGTTATTGATGAAGCTTTTGTCGGTGCAACATCGTTCTTTTTTTGGCCATAAATACCTAATAATAATACCTGGAACATCCCACACAGCGCCATCTAGTCCCAAAGCAAGCAAGTATTATTCTTGTATCATGGGGTACTAGACTACTAGTAAACATACTTAAATATTATTTTTTTTATAATACATACATTCAAAGATACTTTTTACACCCAGACACGGAAAAAATAGATATGCTCATGCACACAAATATTTGTCCCCGAATCGAACCCGCGAACCTTGGCTCCACAGTTAGGGTGTCTAACCACTCGGCCCATCGCTCAGTCAACTAAATAAAATAATTTTCTATAACAGTTGTGGACTAGTCTATAGTCCCATCGCCGCGGGCGTATATTGAATTTGATGAAGTTATTTGCGCTCGGCGAAAGCATTCGTGATTCATTTGTAAACATTTTACTATCAGTTCATGACGAAGAAACTGTTAAAAAAACCTGTTTTTACATTCAACGCTCATGTCTATTTGAAAAAAAAACATTTGGATGTCTCATGCAAGCCAAGATTTCTATATGTAGAAAATAATGTATAATAAATATAATAATAATAACGTATACATGACAACAACGTCTAGGCCCCAAACTAAGCATTGGCAACACATACATATAACACCCAAAACCCGGTACCAGTATCAATATTCATCATATAAATACTGACCCGACCTGGGATTCGAACCCTGTCGCTACCCACTAGGTAAACGGTCATCATAAGTTATTTAATTATTTATACCCTTGGTATTCTGAACTTCTAACATACTGTATAAAGAAAAACACACAAGTCTATTTACCTACATCTACATAATATTATAAAGAGGAAAGATATGTATTTTAGTATGTTTGTAACGAATAAACTAAAAAACTACTGGACTGACTTCATAAATTCTTTGGCCATTAGAATGCTACAATATCCCTGACTAACATGGGCTATATATTATTTTCAAATTAGCTTTCGGATCCGCTCGCGCGGACTACTTATATACACAATTGTACCGGGACCGCCATGATTTTTTAAATATAGTTTATAAGCTGAAGAGTGACATAGGCTACTTTTTTTCTGGAAAAAGGGGTCCCGGTACACCTGTGTAGTTCACGCGAGCGGAGCCGCGGGCGGAAACATAGTTATAAATAAAATAAAAGTAGGAGAGAGATAATGTTAATTTTATTAAATTAAGAAAATAATTCATTTGGCAGTATATATAGAAAAAACGTAACATCTTTTTTCATCATTTAATATGGATAGGTACTAACGGAATATTATGATGGAGAAAAAAAGATGAGAGTTTATTTATTTACTCACCGATTGGTCTAGTGGACGGAGCCGTTCCGAACCTCAACTTTTGGGTCTACAGCCGACACTGTAGATCCAAAAGTTGAGGGTTAGGGTTTTTGCCGGGACTAATATTTGCGTCCATGAATATGTCTATTTGTTGCATGTGTGGGTGTAAAATATCTATAATGTATTATAAATATATTTAAGTATGTATATCAGTCGTTTAGTATTAATAACACAGGCTCTGCATAGTTAGGCACTTATTTGAAAACAAGATTCCTACCATACTAAATGATTATACCTTCGCAAAAATATTCATGTATTTAAGAAAAAAAAAATTATACTTCACTAATGCCACGAACCTCATATCGTCAATGGGCAGGCTTTATTTGATTGACAATATATAAATGTAGACAAAATCGGATACATCTATATATTTTTTCTAAATATTTGGAATAATGTTTTAAATAAAATAAAAGACACAGAGTTACTTTACATTATGGTTTCGATTTTTGAAATAATGATTGCAATTGACCTTCCCACGTTTTTAAATAGAATCTTTTATTATTGCAAGAAAATACATTAATTTTTCTTGGACCGGGCGCTCTATTCCTACAAATATTGTGTGTTTTATATTAGACTGTACAATTGCCATTCATAACAAATACTACGATACTTGAAAAATGTTCGCGGATTGTATAATTTTCGATTTAAGCGAAGTTTGAGTGACGGCCACGGACGCACAGACGGACTGTTCGGTTCTTTTGTGTTTGCATCGCGCATTAAAACCTTCATATATTTCAAGCGTTAATAGGTGCCTGGCGTCGGCGCTATACGATAATATTTTTAGTTTTAACGGTTATGAGTGTAGAAATGCTTATTGATGAATAAATTGTTGTTTTTGATGACCGCCGCGGGGCCAGGCGCCAGTTTTTAGAAACCCGCTAGACAGATGCCGGTACACATTAATATCGTGGCCCTCGTATCTTTAATTACAATATTTTGGGTCCGCGACGGATCCTTGAATATTGAATGTAAATGATCATAGTTCGTCCATCGGCTAAGAAATGAAGGCGTTAACTTACTCTCGAAATCGAACCAATTAATATTTATATCACCCGACGGCGCTGTCATCGTTAGAACCCTTATAAGGTATTTATAATAAACGAAATTCATTCGGTCAACTTTATTCTGATTACTAATATATAAAGATAAACTTAGATGCAAGACATATCACAGTAAGAAGATGTGTCTGAATTGCAGGGGGAACTATTGCAATGTGCTTACAAAAAACTTTTTCAAAAGGAAGATACTTGCCAAGATATGTGGCCCGTCCGTTCCACGTTCAGAATTTTTATCTTAAGTTGGTAATTTTTTTTTTAAATAGTTACATAAAAGATAGACGATAAGTTATTCATTGACAATTTTTTTAATACGTGAAATATTTTTTTTAAATCAATTTATCTTAAGCGGATTTCGCTCATTAATATAATTATATCCAACTATTTCAATGACACAACGATACAGCTTTTGACAGACGGACGGACGGACGGATAGCGAAGCCTTAGTAATAGGGTTACCGTTGGTACTCTTTGGGTACAGAACCCTAAAAAAGATGGGACGGGCAGATATGTAGACAAGTATAATTTTACCAGTTTTGGCAAATAAGGATTATAACAACTGAAGATCTGGACCTTCCGCCTTTACCTCTGAGAAACAGACGTGAATTTACGCAGTGTGTACTTTGCCAAAAACAAAAAAAAAACTAAGTCCATATGCATCTATAACGTCTTATGTTCACAGGGCAGATTTAAAGCTATTCAAGCAATAATATGTTACACAATAACGAACGTATGTTGCGTGAAAAATAATTTTATAATCTTCCCATAACCATCTAAATACGAGTAATATAAAATGTTACGCAAACCTGTTTACGCGGCTATTTTAATTGAAACTGTCAATAGTTCGTGACTTAAAATACAACAAATGAGCAACGCTGCGTACGTAAAAAAAATCGACTTTGAAGGCTGTTTTGCACAATCCGAGATCGTATACGTTGAGGGGCAGACATAAAAACATAGGGTATCGATGAACAAGAGATGACAGGCAGGTGGTAAGTCGTGTCAAAGTGGTGGGATCGATATTTTAAGATTGTATCGATACGTCGATAAAATTTCTGTTACTAGTGATTTTTACAATTTGATTACAATGTGATTTTGTACCAGTTTGTACTACACTTGACTAGAGGCCGCATATAAAGCGAACCGTTTATTTTGTTGTGTTTATCTTTGATGTGGTTTTAAATATCGCAGAAACCAAATTCAGTATTATGTATTTACATACCAACGGGGACAGGTCATCCGCATCGCCTATTTAATTACCCACCGATCAAAGGTGATAACTCCGGTTTCAAACGGTTCTTTAGGTATAAAGTCATATAAACTCCCCAAATGTTAAAGTCATTAAAATAAATAGAGTTTTGCAAACATGTTTGGCGTCTGTTTCGCTGAAACTGTTTTTGTTGTTAGGTAATAGTTGGTGAAAATAAATTGTACAAATTTTAAGAACAATATTAGATCAATATACGCAACATTCATATTAAAATGAGAAATATTGTATTGTAGATTAAACGTATGTCATGACTTGTATCAAATGTTTTATTTTAAGCAATAACAGATTCGGCATGTAAATTAAAAATTGGATTAGACCGATTCCAAAACTGTTTCGAGATAAATTGTTTCCTATATAGCCATCAGTGAGATGATTGAGACCTTGGTTTGATTTCTGTTTCACATTTATACAGGTTGTTTGGTAGAACGACCCCCGATTTTATTCGTGGACAGTACAACTTATTTACAATCAGATTAAGTCAACTTACCTCTATGAAAAGTTTTACGGTTTTTTTTAAATCTTATTTTTGTGTATTTTCATCAATACCCTGACTAATCGCACATTACTTGAATTATCTCATGAATTGAACATACTGTACTTCTCCAGTCATTTTTATTCATTTTTCTAATTACTAATCTAATATATAAATACACAGTTGGTTCCGTATCTATTTCCGTGACACTACTGACAACGGTCAAATTTATGTAATGTCGAATCAATAAAATAAAACCAAACATTTTAAAAAGTTTAATTTAAATAAATAAAGTTCTTGTATTTATTCAACCTATGTCAAAAACTTCTTTGGTAATTCTAATTTTCAGAAATGTATCACATGTGCATGTTTGAAACGTTATCGTTGTAGGATGGCAATACACAGAGTAATATGAATAGGTATTAGTACTAAAACTATTTTGTTGTGAAGGTAAATAATAATATGCGTAGTTGTGACCCTCACACGTGAAAATAAGCGTCAAACGTAAGTTTGGTCGGTAGACCCATTTGGTCTACCGATGGTCACACAATATTATTATTTTGTTTACTAAGAATTCTTGACTATTGTAATGTAGATATTTTGTTCAGCTACTTAGATCACGAAAACGTCTAGAAACTTCACTTCACATCACTTCACTTCATGAGCCCATTTTCTACCCCACCGCAGGGGCTTAGGCCTCCCCCAGGGAGAGAAGGGGGCTTGGAGCTTAAATCCACCACGCTGCTCCACTGCAGGTCGGGACTGTAACGACCGCCATCTATTGACAGCGTCCGGGACCGACAGCTTAACGTGCCCTCCGAAGCACGGAGTCAGTGATAGTTGTGTCTAGAAACTTAGATACTGTCAAAATGTTGTAAATAAATACGTGAGTAAACTCAGAGATACCTTGTCGTGGCCACAAAAAAGTCACTGATGCCCCAGAATAAATATAAGTGATTTGATGTTTTGATATATTCATTGTCAAATAGAATTCAGTGTAAAATTGGTCCTGGGAAAACAAATAAAGATTCTAAAAAATTACATTCCATGAGTAATTTTAAAAAATTTTTTTCTGCTATCCAAGAATGAATACCCACTGTACTAACTTGTTGAATTATGTAAATATATTAAGTACTTTTTCGCGATCTACACCTAACAGCGTGTTGTATTCTAAATGTTCATCTAATTAGATTTCATATTTTCATGATAATAGGCTTTTAAGTTATAAGTTTTTAAACAAAAATGTAAAACCAAACCTGATAAAAAGACAGACAAAGGGGCAACTATTCGTCGTTTACAGTTTATTTTCGTTACAATAGATTATATATCGTTCACGTATAGACATCACTCTGCTAAAGTTTAATATTTTATTGTTATTATATCGACAACATTCTGTGGCACTAAGCTGGACACAGCGGGAAGTCTCGCCGCTCGTGCCAACTGCCCGCAGTATACCTGGCGTGGCCAGATCTGGTTTACCATCATTAGACCAAACCAAACCACATATAATATACTGTGAAAATCATGGAACTAATGTGAAAATATACACCTAAAAGTCACGTGAGAAGTTATTTCTTAAGAGAAACAAACAAGTGTACAAACGGATACGAAGTACCTACGTACCAACTGGAAATTTTAATTTAAATGTGATAATTAAATATTGTAATTAAATATTTTTCATTGTTTTTTATTTAACACCAATTGGCATTTTACATTACATAATCGCGAAATAGATAGACGGTCAAAATATGAATTAGTTTGTACCACAAAACTATTATTTGAGTGTAATCTATTACATGCATAGAATACAGTTATTTTAAATTCAGAATGCTGACTCAGTATTTTTTTTTTACATCGCCCACGTGAATGGGAAATCGAGATCGGCGAGCGATAGTCCATTTTACATGTAACGCGGGTTATCGAGTGAACTGTGCCCTCACAATAGGTACGTACTTATTTGGTGATAGAATAACTCAAACCGCCTTCAAAGCTTAGCACCCTTTGAGCGGTGCGTCTTCGCCAAACATTAAAAATTTACACAAGTGACGCCCGCATGCGTACGCAGGCGCCTTAAGTAAATAACCGTCTGGCAGAACGCGTCGCGACATTCTCGTACTAATACACTCGCGTAATAAAACTCGGATTACCGTGCGCCGGTTAAGTTCTATCACCTTTTGCTATTAAGTGACCCATGTACAGCATTTTATTAAGATGTCAGCTAGACGATATCATTTAATAATGGGTAGTTTGCGTTTCACACGCCCGACGCGACCTATATTTCATTTAACAACAGCTGGCTCGTGTGACCTCTTACAAATATCTAGAATTTAAGCAATACGTAAACTCACGTGTTTACGCATTGCGATTGTTACTTTCACACGCGTTTCGTATTGGGTCATCCGCAAACAAGCACAGTAAAAAACCAGGCACTGGCCTATTACCGAGCCATTCTTGCAACTTAGATAATGCATTTTCATTCCATTGCACCAGCGCATTATGCCCCACTGCAGGGGCCCAGGCCTCCTCCCAGAGAGAGGGGCTTCAAGCTTAATCCACCACGCTGCTCTAGTGCGGTTTAGTGGATTTTAACGACTGCCATCTGTTGATGACACCCAAGACCGACCGCTTGACGTGCTCTCTGAGATACGTTTCTGAGAACTATAGTGTAATATATATAGTATAGTGCTTTGACTATAACTTGGACTATAGTAAGGCTTTTGATATTTTGAGTCATATTCTTATCGAACGAATAAAAGACAGCGGAGTTTAAGGTCCATTGCTGGCATGGTGTGAAAACTATCTAGATAGACGTTCATTTTATGTCAAAGTTGCAAATAAGCTAAGGGACAAAATGTTAAATACAGAAGGAACTGCTCAAGGTTCTGTACTGGGGCCACTTCATTACTTAACTTACGTGAATAACACCAGTGAGGTAATAAAAAATTGCAACATCTTACAGTTTGCAGATGATACTTGTTTCTTTGTAGCACATAGTTTGGTAGAAACACCCTTGGAATTCCTCTAGAAAGATCTCAATAATATCATAAAATGGTCTCATGATTCTGGACTGGTACCCAATTTTGGCAAAACTAAACTCACGTACGTAAGCTCCAGTGCTAATAGGGTACACGTGAACCTAAAACTATAGGCGCATGACCATACTTGTTTACATTCTAATGACAATTTATCTAGTTGTAGTTTACGTTGATTGAAGTCGTTGACATACTTACCTTGGTTTAATTGTCAACCGTAATTGACAACCGTATGAAATGGACTGAACACATTAATGTAGTATGTCAGAAACTAATAGCCACCCTATCCAAATTTACGGTCATAAAAAGTACAATCTCTTTTCCCATACTACTAACTTTATATAAAACTTTGGGCGAGTTAATTATTGAATATGGGCTAAGTATCTATGGACTTACATGTAAGACACATTTAGATAAAATTTACGGATTACAGCTTCGATTGCTAAAAGCGATTGTACCTCATAAGGTTAAAATTAGATATGAAAGATAATGATCAGGGTTCGTTTTGCCACTGCAAAGTCTTGACAGTGTACGATAAAATTTACTATATGTTGCTAGTAGAACAGTTCATTAACTAAGACTTACAAATTGCGTATACAGATAATGCAACTGCAACACGTTTAGCACAGAAAAATAAACTTATTGTTCCGTCGCACAAAAATTTATATGGAAAAAATCAGTTGAAATGTAAAACTCCTTACTTGATAAATAACTTGCCCCTACAGCTAAAAAACAGCTTAACCTGCAGTAATATCTGCATACCTGCCTAAATCCCACTTTATGGAAAATTTTAGTAATAAACCATCGATATTTTTAATAAACTAACTCATATAAAATTACTTGAAGAAACAGTGAAACGGAACCCCTCAAAGCGCGAGTTCGACTCGCATTTGGTCAAATCTTTTTCTCCAGTATCCTCGATCATCATATTCGATATTATAACATTAGTTCCATGATTTTCACCGTATATTATATGTGGTTTGGTTTGGTCTAATCATGGTGAACCAGAGCTGGCCACGCCAGGTGTACCTACCTACTGGGGACAGTTGGCACTAGCGGCGAGCCTTCCCGCTGTGACCAGCTTAGTGCCACAGAATATTGTTGCTTTGACACATACTCATTGAGACCATTCCAATGAGCCCAAACACGATAACTCTGCTGTAAGTTGGTTAGGAGATAGGCATGCTCTAGATTCCAAATAATTCTGCGGCATCAGGTTAAGGTCACCAAGTTTTTACAACAGCCTATGGAAATCGCTCATATCCTTTCATCAACTGGAAAAGAGCTGATAATCTTTAAACGGCTAAACAGATTTTCTTGAATTATAGCTAAGAACACTCTCGATTAAGTCACCTTTCAAACAAAAAATATGTACTAATTCGAAATCGGTCCATTCGTTTAGAAGCTGCGAGGCCACAGACAGACACACAGTCAAGGAGAAACACACTTACACAGACACCCTAACACACAGGCATACACGTCAAACTTATAACACCCCTCTTTTTTTGGGGGTTAAAAACAGTAGTATATTTTTTAAATATTTTAAATCAAGTAAAGGGTAAAAGTAGAGATTTCATTCGGGGCCCTTTTTTAATTGTTTTAATATTGAATATATTATTAGCGGTATTATGCTGATAATCGGATCAATATAAATATTAATAAATGTACAGTAGTTACATTCGCACGGAGAAAAAAATTTTTGTTAAATTTATGTATCAAATTAATAAAACTACAATTCCTGAAGTTACTTCTGTTAGAGACCTTGGTATACTTATGGATCCGTAGTTAACTTTTTGCGATCACATCGAAGCAATTGTCAATAAAGCATACAAGAACTTAGGATTTATATTGCGTGTTAGTAAGACCTTTACCGATGTTAGTTGCTTAAAGAGGCTGTTTTATACCTATGTAAGAAGTACCCTTGAGTACTGTAGCCACGTTTGGAATCCGCAATATGTCACCTATATTCAAAAACTGGAAAACATTCATGTTAAATTCATAAAGCATTTAAATTTTAGAAGTTGTTGCAATTTAAATAATTATCTGGGATCCTGTCACTATCATAATCTTACAACACTTGAAGATCGCAGGGAAATAGCAGATATGTCGTTCTTGCATGGGTTGTGCAATGGCTATGTGGACTGCACTGATTTATTGTCCAGGATATTGCGACTCCGTGTCCCCTCCATTAGAACAAGAAACACAGATTTATTTGCTGTCATGCACTCTAGAACTAACTATGCTCAGAATAGTCTGGTAAACAGGTTGCATCGAACTTATAATAACAAATTTAATAACGTAGATATTTTTAACACTAGTAAGTTATCGTTTAAGCGCGAGGTACTTGAAGTGATAACCGAAAAACAGCAACATAGGCTTAACGCTTCGTGATCACAACACAGATTACTATAATGCAATGTGGTTAATGTGTATGAAAATAATTAATAATAATATGTGATGATATGTGAAAACTTTTTGTAGTCGGTTTGATTTTTCATTATTAAAAAAAAGGTGTATTGCTTGATGTCGCCTTAAATTATAATATGAATAAGTAAAAAAAATGTAAAACCATAATTGGCTATTAGATATATTCATAAGTTACGTTTATTTAGATTTTTAAGAACTGTGGTTTTTGTCATTAAATAAATAAATAAATAAATAAAATAGTGACGGCCGGCGGCTTCGCTCGCTTGGATTGCGGTTACTGCTGTCAAATTAATTTATGGTGTGTAAGTATTTGTTAAGGGTTAATTTACAATTTTATAAACCCACTGCAACATTTGCAAATGAGTCAAAATTTTTATATGGTCAATGTCCAGTTTTTCAGAAACGTAACTCTTATTATGCCGAACTTCATAGAGTAAATTAATTTGACTGCAGCGTTTGGTTTCAAGAAGACCGGGGCGCGCAGACCTAGCGCACTGGAAGTCGGACTGAAACTCGCCATTTTACACGAGCTAACTAGAGTATGTGTGATTAGGCGGTAAACGCAGAGGGCTTCTAATCATATCGTACTTTTATGCTGAACTTGCTTTACTTTTCTTTTTCCTCGTAATAAAATTTCATGATATAGTGAATTTCGTAGACTTGCACTTCACTCATTTTCGCCGACTAACAACAATGTAAAAATGACGGAAACTAGATTTTTATTTAATTTAATTTTAGTAATAAATGTACCTACCTAATTTTTAATCGTATTAAAGCCAACCAGATACAAAAAGTAAACCAAGGACATTTGATTAAAATGTCATACCCACAAAATACGAAATAAGTTATTCCCCTAGCTACTTGCTAAAACAGGTTTTTTAACGTGATTTCCGTACAAACTTTCATCCCCTATTTAACGTTGCGTCGTTAATGGTAAATTTCCACAAATCTTGAAATTCATATTTTTTAATTTCTAACCATAAAACCAAATAATGATCACGGGCTTAACTTTAAGAATGACAAATCCCCTTTTTACTCCCTTAAAGTTAAATTCTCAAAAATCTTGAAATACGAAATATTTAATTTCTGACACAAAGGATAAATAAAAATTTTCATGCATTTAAATTCAAAATTGATAGAAGTTCTATACTAACATTGGCAAATAAAGATTAATATTATCATTATTAAAAAAACGTGGCTTTAAATTTTCAATCCCGATATATTTAGTTATTAACCCAAACTTACTAAGTAATTACCAATACTCATGTATTTAATTTCAAAAATGACAGAATTGCTTTCAAACGTTCCTCCTCTATTTTACCCCCTCGGGGGTGGAATTTTGAAAAATTGTTCTTAGTGGTGCTTATGTTAAAAAAAAATATGTCGTGTAATTCGCTTCAGCGGTTTCGGCTCGGCACTGATTATGAATGAGTGGTATTTCAATATTATATATACTATAGATTTAGTTAATGAGACGCACCGTCTTATAGACTATATAATGACCACGCCTTTGGTCACGTCTTCTTACTTTGTGCACCTCCTCCTTCCCCTATTTCGTGTGACGCAATTAATCAATGACCCCTAGCGCGAGTCCTGTGGTCACCTCAGCTCCACGTAATACTTAGGACCCAGTTCAAATTGATAAATAACGCCGAAAGAGAAACGATTGAACGCGTAATCCGATGAAAATTACCGCTTAAGGTCAGATTATGTCCACGCGACACATTTCTTAGCGTTTCTAACATAACCGCTTAGTGACGCAGCGGCCGATTTACAACGGCTCTATGAGTTATCGGCTGCCCGGGGACTCCAATAAATTGTGGACCTTCTTTGAAAGTGCCGTCGAAAAATATTACTCAGAGTGTTATTCCCGCGGCCATTTACCTATCTGGTAGGCATTATGCTTACCTCACGTCGTAGTGAAACAGGAAAACGTGTAGGAATCGATAATAAAATAATAAAATGTACTTGTTTTTTAGGTATAAACTATGTAGGTCGTCGTATAGCGATCGTGTAATCGCATGTTCCGCGTCGTCCGGCGACGAAATTAAAAAACCAAAGCAAACGTTTATAAGCCGCGGATGGGTGTTAAATCACATGGGCACAAAGGTGCGCGACGTGGCCGCGTGTTATTGTTGCTTAAATACGAGAAACTTGGGTACATTTATCACTGCCCCGGGTCGGCCATGACAGCCCTCACTTAATTCTCACTTATGTTAAGAGAGTTTTAATCTGCTGCCGTTACTGCGAGTGGCCAACTATAAGTGACACGTTTAAGTATTTGTACAACGTTTACTTATTTCTACTTTATTATTTTCATATCTGTGTGAGTTGATTGTCTGTTAGACAGAGATCTAAATAGAAGCATCCGCGTTTGAGTTTTTATCATTTTATTTTATTTTTCAAATATCTAAGTGTTGTATTATACGTGTAACTTTGCTGTTAAATTTCTTCATTGTAATCTGCTGAAGTAACTGATTAAACACCTTAACATGTTGCATTTGAAGAAATAACAATGATCGGCCAAGGGTTGTATTTTTTAATGTCGGATGGGGTGTGAGATAGCGCTGTGCAGACCCGCACAAGTCAATAGAAACGCCGAGAATCGAAGACGATTGATCCCTTTACAAGTCGTAGCGTACGATTAATAATAATGGTGTTGGTGTGGCGGCGGGCCAACATCTGTTTGATGAAAAATTAATGACAGCTAGAGTCGCGCGGCCGCGGCCGGCCCGTACCTACGCGGGCATAGCGCACGGCCGCTATTCACCCACGCTATCAATCACTGCTCGCCATTGTCCCACTGATCGATCGTGCTCATCTCACGTGTACAAACATCTCGCGCCCGGGGCCGGCCGCCACCGCTCACAATACCTCCACTGATGCGCGCTCGTTATTCCCGTGCCGGGGTAACACAATTATTAATAGCGGTGTGAAGTGTTAAATCGACTACGTTCAAGCGACCGCAGACCGCCCCGCGACGACGACGACGCCCACGCCGGTGACGCATCGTACACCGCGTGTAGGCCCAACTATTGGCTGCTATTGTTTCATTAATTGAAAAGACAATCGTTTGCCGACCATTTCCGATAATGATCGGTTATCGGCGATCTTTTCAGAGGCCGCGGCACGGCGAGACGTGGGCGCGTTATGCACAGCAAAGCAGTGTGACTTAGAGATGTCTCTGCTATATAAAGAAAACTAGTAAAAGTTAGTACTCTCGCGAGACGGCACTCTTTGCCATACCATCATGACAGCTGTCGTGAGGCCTTTACATGAATAATTCAAGTTTAAGCAGGAGAAAACATATAGTGTTTCTACGACGCAGACTACAGAGTTTGTATTCTATGGAATCCTCTCACAGCTTTCATTAACCGGCCGGCAGCTCACAATCGATCGGCCGTTTCGACACCTGTGATCTCGAAAAAACTCGACCGTCCTCCGTATTCAATGCGAGAATCGGTAGTGTCATCGTCGGACAAAGTAGGAGAGTCGCGGCAGACGAGTGCCGGTGACACGCTGAATGGCTCTATCAAACCCTTGTTTATTTAATAAACAGGCCAGACCGTGACGCAACGTCGTGGGATGTTTCAAGAGGTTCAAGTTTAGACGGCAATGGTCCTTTGTGGACTCGGCCGCTTCCAGCTCCTCGATCATGCCTTGTCACAGTTTCTGCGCTCTATATACTTACCGACATTGTATTATTCAATACGAAAATCTAAAATATCATATATATGGAACGTTTAAACACGCCAAATCCCTAGATTTTAACATAAAGAAGTATAGCAGCACATAAGTCTGGTACAATCGCAATACTCGGTAATTTGTTTAAAAGTATAGGAGTATCTATACACACAATCAGTGGAAATTCAAAATAAGCAACCAAACATAGGCTAGCATAATAAATAATAATAAGTAATACATAATACATAGTATTTTCCCCACTAGAAGTAAATAGGCAAATTAGCTCAGTACCGAAGGAACAGTTGGGAATCGTCGCTCTAATTCGTTAAACTGCTAAGTCCATTTTTGGGCAAAATTTACTTTTTATGCCAGTCAAAGAGTTGAAAGTAATATCTACCGTACGGTGAAGAAATAACGACTATATCAGTTTAAAAAAGCGAGAAATGCTATGCCGGAAAAACTGCTTTCTTACCAACAGCCGATGTTCACAACGAAAATCTGCTATATCCTATTGACGCTTTAGAGTTTAGCTTAAGAGCGCGCTCTTCGGTGATCTACTGTCAATTTCGGGCCATTAGGTCGTTCATGCGGTTTCAGGCCACGCTCCGCCAATCTTCTAATGGTAGAATCGCTCACAGTCAACCCTCGAATCTCACAGGGCCGCTGATGCAGTTGAATAGAGTTAAATCGGCGATTTCTTAGAGAAACTGACACAAAACTGACGCTCATTCCACTATAGGATCCACCGACAAGGCTCCACCGGTGAACCCATGGATATTTTATTTCCTCTTCAATCCACCGGTTTTGGGCAAAAAAGTGGATCTAAATTAATCATAAATTTTAATTCCACTTTGATCCACCGTCTTAGGGCAAAAAAGTGGATCTAAAATTTATCATACATTGCTTATTTTCCCTCAATCGACCACTTAAATGTAGGTATTGTCCAACATAGATAAATTATCTTGACGAATAAAAAAACCAGTAAAAGACGCAAAAACAAATTAATATCTGTAAAAAAAAACAGGTGGCAAAAGTTAGTTCACAATTACGTTCGGCTTGAGAGCTAGGAACCTTGGAATCTTGAAAGTATAAAATTTCCCTCGTAATCCAGTAATATCTTTTGGAGATCGACGAAAAAAATATCTGTAGATCCACAGGTGGATCCAAGAGGAAAAAAATCCATAGATCCAACCGGTGGATTGGAGATGAAAAAAATCATCCACGGGTGGAGCCTCGTCGGTGGATCCTAATGGAATGAGCGCAATATACTGGTCATCTCATTCAGACGTGACTCAATGTCTACCAGATCCTGGGCGGTGAGTAAACATACCAGTCTCCCGATAACGCTGATATACTCTATTGATAGCAGAGAGGCTAAGATGCAATTGTGCAGCCGCAACACGTTCACTAAGATCTGAATTCAGCAACGCCACGATTTGGGCGGCTTCCGTGGGCGATTTATCTATATTTGTTAAGAAAAAATCTCTTTGGTAAGATATTACAAAGCTTTGTTTACAATCAGTATTAAAAAATCACATTTTTGGCAAAAAATGTGAGTAAATGCAGAAGTTCCGACGGAATACACTTTGAAAACAATCTATTCACATTGAGTTCCACAGTCATTCATTTATTGGATGAAAATTCGAAAATTTATATTCAAATTTGCAATTGTGGTACACCATTGTGTAGACCAAACTTATTACCAGGGTATTTTTTTTAATGATATCGAACTTCTTTCTTAATTAAATGCCGCTTTAATAGCACTTGCAGTAGTTTTTCGATTTTTTTTTGATGAATAGTGTATTAATTGTGATACATTAATAACGGCAAGAAAATAAATGTATGTCATTAATAATAATAAAATACTAAACTACTTACAAATACAAACATCTGCGACTGTAATAATTTTTGTTGATTACCTACTATTAAAGATGGTTTATTAAAAAAAATCGGTTTTAGATATAACACTTTTATATTGAAGAAAACTGTTGAAATTTCGACAAACAATAAATACAAATTTTATGACTAATTGAATTCATTTCATTTTTATATACTTTATTTATTTATTTAGATTCCATAATCAAATTAAGTCTAAAAACTGCTAAATCCTCAACCAAATTGAAACTTCACCATGAAAAGGTGCTAAATAATTGGTTTTTTTTTTTTAATTTTCTTCGATGTAGGTATAACAGATAAGCTGCTGGTTATACTTTTAAAATATCAAGGAAAGTTATAAAAACCAACGGGATTTTCAAAATTTTGATGGCTAAATCAACAAAGATATTAATCAGTTTTTTCTGCATCCTGTAAACTATGCTGAAATGGCTTTAGAAGGTTAACGAATTAGGCCGACGATATGTCGCTTGTGCATCTAAGACACCTAAGATATAAAATACTTTCCCTCAATCTAAAACTCATTTTATATAAAAAACATTACATTAGATAAAATAAGGTAGATTGAAGATTTCTGAACTTTTCTTAAATTCACACGTGGCATAGCAGAAGTAGATCTATGTTGGTCGGTTGTATGTGCTGCCTATATAGGTAGGTATAATATAGGTATCGGAGGCTCGGAATCGAAATCCGATTATAAAAGTGTGGTGGTAGCGCGGGCGGCGCGGGCGGCGCGGACGGCGACTGACTATGCGACACTCGATTATCGGGTGCGGTCGATAAATCGTACACGAGCGACGCCCGTCGACGGCGACGATTCGTTACGTTCCCAGTTACCAAATATATTTGAAAGTCGAGAAATATTACGGCGGCCGCTTTGGACCTTAATGTGTTATTTAACATGAGAATGGAGTGGCGGCGTCCCGCCGGGCTCGCGGGCTCGTGCTCCTCCCCTCGCACCTCGGCCCTCTGCAAACAGCGGACCCGTACACAACGATTAATGCTACGAATGTATCACATTCTCGTATCGTGTAGATGCGAATGCAAATGTCCTTCGGTGCGATTGTTATATACGCTTAAGACTTATTCAAACTATGGACCGCTAACAGTCTGCTTGTACGCTTATACATACTTTTATATGAAAATATTGTGTTTTTTCACGCTAAGGTGGAAAGTATATACGTTTTTAGAATTCCGTATATCAAAAGAAAAAAAAGAAATATAAGTAGATTGCTTAACGCCGATATCAATTTAAGACTAGGAGATGTTTTAGATTTGAACAGCGAAAACACGCGAACAACGATGCTGCGAGTATGTCATTTCGTCGGTCGCCACGCACGCACAACGCTTCACGCTAGTCACAATCGAGAACAAACCATTGTAGTCTTCCGCGGAACACGTTCCGAGCACCACCTTGCTGAACTTCGAGGTATTTGACGGGATCCGCACCGCCTTTGTTTCTATTCAAATTGGAACATTAGACAAATAATTCAAAACGAATTAACGGCGGGTTTAATAAAAATAACAAACTCTTTATAACAGTTACATAGTTGCTACGAGCATTTCTTATTTCTACTAAGAAATACGGGGAATATCGTCAACAAAACTTACGAATTCATTATAACAGTCATCCGGTCCAGGCGATCACAAAACGGTCAATTTTGGATTGGTTCTCCTGAAATTGTAACAAAGCGTAGATAATCTATAGGTCAATCCTGACTATTAATTACACGAATCCTAAAATTACTCAACAATTTCTGGTTCTGTGTACCAGGAAATCATCAACAACCTATGTCTGTTATAAAGGTGAAAATTACGAAAATATAATTAACAGCACAGACTGTTGCACAGACAGTCGAATTTTGCCTCCGGAACCCTAAAAATAGATAAGTTAAATAAGTTTTCCAAATAGTTTGCACATAGAGCGAATAGGGTTACATTTGTAATTTTATTAATATTTGAGACTTCTTTATTGAATCCGTGTACCTACCTATCCCATAGAGTAAATAAATTTGACACTAGCGTTTGGTTTGAATAGAGTCAGAAATGTCACTTCACAGTATCGAAAATGTAAAACACAATTTCACAGGGGTGTAGACTGGCGCGCGGGGATCTTGCGGACTGAAACTCGCCCTCTTGCACCACCTAGCTAGAGTATAAGTGGTCAGACGGTAAACGCAGAAGAGGGCTTCTAATCAATTCGTATTTTTGTGCTGTACCCAAAACTTCTGAATTGAGTATGATGACATTCCGCAGAAGGCACATTGTTCTGTGGAAAGTACTCAAAACACGGAAAAGAAAATAGCGTTTATGAGATGTCATCATAGATTTAGCAAATTGTCTTTTTTTAGTCCACGCGAGCAAAGCCTCCTTGTCATGGTAAAAAATCGGTTGATCCTGCAGGCCATCTCTGAAACTTCCCGCTATTTTCGAGATCAAGGGCTCGAAAATATCCCTATTAGAAAGCTATTGAGCTTGAAAGCTATTGCTCAAGTTCAAAATATCGATGTTCATGGTTTATTGACCTCATCGAGCTCACAATATTTATTTTCTGAGCTCTCCAAGCTCAAAAATAGAATTTCTATAAATTTAGAGTTTTTCGAGCTCTAAAACCAGGGACATATTCAAATTAAACGTTATTTTGGAAATTTTTGTACTGCGATATCTTTTGAACGCTTCGTTTGATTTCAATGCAATTAACGGCATTCTATGCAATTTTGTAAGCATAAATTTTTTGTATGAAGTCTAAAATCGATCGACGAAAACTGCGATATTTTTTGAACGATGCGTTCGATTTTAATCTGGGGGCACGGCCGTGCCCCCACCAAGTCGAGAAAAAAGCGTCACGGCCGTACCATCCTTTTCTCGAAGCAATTCAGACCATTTTCGACCCCCCTGTAACTTCGTTGTGGATAAAACTAGAAGACTGAAATTTTCAGTAACCATGCAGGCATATTATATAAGCATATTTTCAAACTTCATTCAATTTGAACCAGTATTTTTAAGAAATTATAACGGGTCAAATTTCTTAATTTTGTCACTCACTGACTCAACGATCATCAAAATTCTGAGGCATTTCTAGCAGACCTAGAAGCTTCAAATTTGGAATATAAGTAGTGTTTGGTGTATGAATCAAGGAAAAACTAAAAAATCTAGAAAAGACTGCAAAGAAAATTAAGCCCATACAGCCAAGTCTTCAGTTAAATTTTTCAATATTGTTGGCTTTATTCGTAACGATCGCGAACAGTTGCCCATATGTATAGCCCATGCTATAACTATACATAAAAGTCAAGGACTAAGTCTACATAATGCACTGATAGATATCGGTTCTACAGTATTCACATCCGGTCAAGTTTACGTGGCACTTTCGAGAGTTACAAGTCTGGGCGGTTTACATCTAATTAATGTCGACTTTGGAAGTGTTAAAGCGCAGGAATCCTCAATTTGTGAATACAACAGACTAAGAAGCATTTACCGTCCAGATTTGTCAAAAATTGTAACATCAAAGCCTCCCAGAAAAACGCATAGAGACAGGGAGTGGACTCTTAGAAAAACTGTAGCTGAAGCTCAAGAAGTAGTACCGGAAAAGAGAAAACGGAAGGCTACCTACAAGAAAAGTTCATAAGTCAGAGAGAGGGCTTTAAGAAAATTCGTTGCTGGTAGATGCTGGTAGGTAGGCCAAGTCTCAATATATTTATATAAAACATTAACATACCCGACTTGGTATTACATGGATCTCACAACTTTTTACCGCAGAACAACTGAGTTGCGAGACTTGGTTTTTTTGACAAGTATTGTTTTTGATGGGTTTTTATTACGCCATTTAACGCAGTTTTTTATGCAAAACAAAAAACGTAAAGAAAATTTCAAGTAGATCGGCTGGAAAATCTTAAAGTTATCTAAAAAAACGTAATAAAATTAATTATTTTTATATTTTGAATATTTTCGAAACAGCTTGACTGATTGACTTCAAAATCTAATCAGATCTAAGTCTCGACCACAGACAAGTCAGCCTTATAGACCACGCTTTGACAGGGAGTAGCATTCGCCAAGACTATGTAGTGACACTACATAACTATGTCATTAGTGAGCCGTCAGTTGTAAGCAGGTAGGAAGCCATTAAATTGTCAATTTTGAACGATCCAATGACAACTAGCCGACTTCTCCCCGCACCCCGCCACTTTTTGGCGATTTCGTTTTCATACTGACGTTTATTAAAGCGTGGTCTATAGGTTGACTGGTCTGTGGTCTCGACAAACCCTTTCAAACGCCGTATTAGGTCTTAATCTGTTTATCCGTTCTCAAGATATCGTACCTACGACCGACAAAAAAAAAGTTATATACACACACATACATACGGACGTCAAGCCGAAAAAGTCAGAATGGCTTCCCTAGACCTCAAAACGTAAACATCGAACCCAAATATGGTTGGGTCCTATTTTCGAAGAAGAAAATCGGACCCAAACCAATAATTTCCCTTGGATAGCGGGAAGTTAAAAAAAAAATTCTTTTCAATAATAATTGGATAAAGAAGAGTGCTTCTATATCTTTAATCGTGCGCTTTCTGTATAATTGCTTAAAATAAAAATTAAAAGAAAAACAATCATAACTGTAAGAATTTGAAACTAAGAAACTGTATATATTTATGTTATTTGGAAATATATACCTAACATATATAAATGTTAAGAAATTAAGATATGGTATAGGTACATATCGGTACTACATTGACCTGTGGTACCACACGTAGTGTAAGCTTTCTTTACTACTACGATTACATTTGCATATTTTTTTTTTTTTCTGAATAACGGTACAGTCCACAGACGTTCGTCCGTGCCCTTGATATATCTATTTAATTTTCTTCGAGCCAATTTTGTTATCTATTTGCCTCCACTCCGTTTTCATTGTGGTGAGTTTGCCGACTAAAAAACTTATTCTACATAATCTATTTTTTTTTTTTATTATTATTTTTTTTTTAATTTTTTTTTATATAATAATTTTTTTTTGTCAGATGTTTTCTTTTATCTGACTTGATGTTTTTTTTTTTTTTTTTTCCCACAACTTTGTTTCAATGTTCTTACAGCCTAAAATGCCTGGTCCCCGCACGCGGCACCAGCTCACCAGTTGACTTGAGAGCCAGCCATCGCCTCGCTCATCCATTTCTGAGGGAACGTTGCGACCCGACTCCCCAGCCACCGCGTGCTTGGACGTTAAGTGAGCGGCATTCCTGCCGTGGACTAAGACTTACTTAATTGTCATGGACTTAGATCTATTTTTTTTTTTTATACAATTTATATGCTTACTTCTAAGACACGATTATGGGATTTGGGCAAGGGACAAGGATTCCAGCAGTCAGGGAGCTGCGCCTCGCTTGACGCGTACTATTTGCTCCACGATCGCTTCGTCTCCGTTTCTTATTGCCATTTTTAAATTATGGTCTATGATGTTGCTGACCGAAGCAACCTGCGCCTTTGCGACGAATCTGCCGAGCGCGTCGTCGCTATCGTCCGTGTAGTAAGTGCAGCTTGAGGTGTGCCGACTAATCGCAACTACCGCGTGGCGAATGCTCTCGTGCAGTTGCAATTTTTCGGTGCTCCGCACTATAATCACCCGACTGTAAGTCAGGCCTTGCGCCTCGTGGATCGTCAGGATGCGAGACCCATCACCCTTCCCAAATCCCAGCTGTTTTAGGGATTCTTTCTCCATCTGCGTGAATGTCAGATATAGAGTGTTGGGAAGGGCGTTGGGTATCTTCACACCTGTGACTCTCTCGAGTTTTAGCGACCGGACCTGATCTTTGGATGAGTACATACCGCTGTACACTTCGTTCAGCGCGTATGCCACATCCATCGGATTCCTATGCGTGCAGACCAATTCTCTGCTCACACTTACCACACGGGCGGGGCTGGTGTACTCCATCCTGAATAGGTTTTCCCTATCAATGTACGGGAGTTGGTTGATGTCACCAATAAGCATGATTTCAGATACCTCAGACAGCCGCGCTGCCAAGACTATGGCCCCGAAATGGTTCATGAGGGCTTCATCGACAATGAGTCGATTACATCGACCCTTGTCCGCGTCCCTCATACCATTCACGAGCAGCGAGGTCATAGTCCGAACTTTGGATTTTGATGTTGATCCAATGCGCGCGGCTAGTTTTTGTCTGAGTTCTTCCGTAGCTTCTAATGTTGTGGTGACGACAACGTCCCTCTCGAACTCGAAGTTCTGCACTATCCAGGTGGTCTTACCACACCCAGGGACACCGTTGACCCACTCGATTTTGGGCACCGTCCAGGACTCCCAGGACTCTCCGGACTCCGGGGCCCATGGGAACAATCCCGCCTTTAACAGGACTCCGGGTTCCAGCGCGATCTTTGTGCACCGGGCGGTGATCACTATCGGGTCATTGGGAGGGGCTGAGTATTTGGGTACACCCGTTCTCGCAGACTCTTTTGCGTCCAGGGCCACGAAACCACATGTCCAATTGTACGCCACCATATGTTTACTCATCGGCTTCCCACGAAGGGTTTCCGAGGTTTTGTTGTTATATATGGTGGCGTCCGCCTCCTCGATTCGCACCTTCAGCAGCCCCTCGTTTCCCCTCCTAAACGCTAGCAGAATGTTCTTACACGTTTGGAGGTTCACTTTTTTTGTTGCTGCTGTCAGTGCCTTGAATTCGAGGAAGGACATTTGCATATTTGTTTTTTGCAGATTGTTAGTGATTTTTCCGCAACTGGGTAATGTATTAAAGTTACTAAAAATAATGTGCAATTGAACAATGCAATTAAACGTTCTAATTTTTATAGTTTTGGTTTAGAAATTGCTAAAACAAGAGCATTTGTTAAGAATAATAAAAAAATCGGCGGATCGATCACACAGAAGGGTTTTCTAGGCGGGATGAACGTTCATGGTTAGAAATTAAAAATAACTTTAAAAACAAATCTCTCGAAAAATTTTACTTATATATATTTATCGTCGATACTTTATTCAAACTAATTAATGAAAGTTTTTTTTTTAAGTTGCACGAAATTAAAATGAACGAAATTTTCCTACACATAATTGAAAAGTTAAAAGTGACACACACTTTTTCGAGTTTAAGCGCCAATCTCATTTTGAAACCACAATTTTATTTTAACGCCACACGTTTACCTAATTTTTTTTGGTTCTCAGTTACCTACATGTATGGCGACCTATACTAAAAAACCATCGGAAGCATTAAAAATTGACTTTAGAAGTTTTAGAAAAAATAAAAACTAAGGTACCTATAGTGTCACGAGTTCGCTCTTTGCAGTTAGTTCGCTTTTGAGCAGACGACATCACACACTTACCATAGAGAAGAGTGACACTGATGTTTGAAATAACATTGCTACACATACCAAGCCCATATCCACAAATACAAGTTTTTTTTTTAAATATGTCAATTTTCAGGGCCCACCTGCAGGCCGCAATTATCAACCGATTTCCAAAATGTTTTCACCATTCGTTAGGCAATTTAGTTTCTTTAATGCGTTTTTGAGCAATTTTCGATAGCTGAAATATTTTTGAAAACATTCGTATTTTTGTAAAAAACAACATCCAAAACTTCCCGTTTTCACACATTTTTTCAATTTTCAAAAAAAATACCAATCGATTTTCAAAGTTTTCACGGACATAGGTGTCCCGATAAATTCTGCAAATTTTGAAATTCCTAGGACCCCAATCCCTCTCCTCTAGCCAAATTTACGTCTCACAGGAAGAGGTTTTGATAACCATTGTCAATGGTAAAAAATCACTTCACCATTCGATAAAAATTCATATAGATTACACCCATTGATTACATACTTTCCTGTCATCTATATAGTGCCAAAAGTATATGCAATATCATATGGAACTTATGTACCTATTTTTAATCCCCTTCTCAATT
Source organism: Luffia ferchaultella (assembly GCA_949709985.1). Taxonomy (NCBI): domain Eukaryota; kingdom Metazoa; phylum Arthropoda; class Insecta; order Lepidoptera; family Psychidae; genus Luffia; species Luffia ferchaultella. The sequence continues at coordinate 1,377,085 of OX453243.1, forward strand.
ATCTCCAGATCTCAAATCACACCCTATATAAACGTATAACTTGCCGAACAAAATTAGAGTTGATAAGTTTCGTATTTAAATCGTTGTCTAGAAGAACGTTCTCAAAAAGTATTAGTAAAAACAAGCAATGAATGTACATACCTATTCTGCTATGATATCCGTCAAAAGTCACTGATTATGTCTTGATCAAACTATATTTTTGTACTGGTTTGTAGGCTTTTATGTTAAGGGTATTCACGAAGTCTATTAAAAAAGAACCGCAATTAGGTAAAGCCATTCTGCAACAACAAGCTTAATAAAATTACCTATATTAATGATTTGTTTTGTTTTACCCTTGCGGTGGGAAGGCGGATTAAATACTACAGTTACTGCGCGTCCGAGCGCGCGGGGTATGTGGGAGTTGCACCCACTAAACAACCACCTAAAGCAGAATAAGGACGCGTGTCGTTAGCCCGAAAGCTCCAATGACTTCATCGTAGCAGCCAGGAGGCACACTAGGCTGTCACCGGCGCGAAGATATCGAGAAACCCCTAAAAGTTACTCGATGCGAAATAATTCCGTTGGCACGGGCCTCCGGTTAAGATTTACGTTATTAATATAACGTGAAAAGTGTTTTACTGTTCACTCATTTGAGATGAGGTTCGTAGGAGTAATGATTTGTAATTAATAGGCATAAGTCGTAATGTTTCGTAAATAAGGAGAGGGGGAGAACGATGTTCATAATTTACATCATTTGTTTGAAGAAATCCAATACAAAAAAAATGTATGTATCTTGTTCAAAAAAAAATATATGTATTTAAATTCTTATTAACAAGACCTTTTTCAACGCATTTTCACTTGTTCTATAAACATTGAAAATAAAATGTTCCGTGCACGTCGTCGACATTGATAATCCACATTTTCATTATCACTTATTTTAGAACCAAACCCTCATCAACGAAAAATAAAAAGTTGAAACAAAAAGAAGGAATAAATAATTTGTCACTAAGAGTCAATGAGAAATGTTTTTGGCGAAGCAGAGGGGTGAAGGTGAAGTCCTTCTAAAAATGCATGTTTTCTAAACAGTTTCTGACCATTTAAATTGAACACAAAAATCCTGAAAAAAAATATGTGTCTGCTCAGTTCTTCGACGGGATTGAAACTTGTTATATTGCATTTCCTCACTTTGAATTTTTTACCTTACTGCGGAGGTTAATGTTATACGAGTGTATTTGCGTATGTCTATATCTGTGACACAATCTGTGGCCTAAACGGAAATATGGCATCTGCAACTCAAAGAGGTGAATTCGCTATTGAATTTGAATTGGATTGATTGAATTGAAATTGGCTATTTACTAGCTTTTATTAGATCACCTTCATATCATCATCAGTCCGTGTCTCTTCAGTGCAGGATATTGGTCTCTCCTTAGGCTCGCGACCACACATGGTCCTTCGCTTTTTATATCCAATTACGTCCGATGTGGTGCGTCTAACACTTCGCTTCCCGGTACGTGACCTCCACTCCACAACTCGGCTACCCCATCGGTTGTCCGTTCTACGGCAAATGTGGCCAGCCCATTGCCACTTCAGCTTACTAATCACTATGTCTACAACTTTAGTTCTTCGACGGATTTCAGTATTCTTTATTTTATCCATAAAAAACATACGAGCACAGTCCGCTTCATAACGCGCTGCGAGCGACTTTAAATTAGTGAACCAGTCCTGCCGTGAGAGTCCATGTTTCTGTACCGTACGTCATTGTAGGCAGGAATTTTCAGAAAGTAATGTAAAAAGATCCTACATGTTGAAAAATTTGGTCCAAGCCCACTGACACGAAACCTATTGCTCTATGATTCTAGAGCAGGCTATGGATCTCGTCCTTAACAACCTTAACTTACAATGAGAAACGCTACAAAGCATTTAAGCAACTAATGTGCGCTAATTGAAAATAAATTCTTACCTTCGTACTATAAGAATGCAAAAAAAAATTTTTTTTAAAGCTCACGTTTAAATATAAATTCTTGAAAAAATATTAGAAACACGTATCTCGAATATGCATCAATATGGTATCAATATGGTATCAATATACTTTTACTTTTAAATACAGAAACATTAATTGATACAGTGTTATAAGAATAAAAAAGTGAAATTTTCCCAAAATAAGTAAATAAATTGTAATGCAGGAATATGAAACTTTACTCGTGTCAACAGTAATGTAATAAGAAAACAGTTATTTATAAGTATTTGCCTCCATACTTATTATTATAAAACACGAATCTGTGGCAGTTTGTGCGCTTATGACTCGAGAACCGTAAATCCGATTTAGATGATTCTTTTTTAGTACGGTAACACGTTATTTTAACCAGGTTTCAGTTAGTATACCTATAGTTAGTTACAATAGGTAACCTTCGGATAATAGCAGTAACAGTTTAATGCATCATGTCGGAAGAATCGCTATACGCAGCAATAGCAATGTACGATCGCATCCGGTATGCCAGACGAATGAGATGGAAACGTGGTCGCTCGCTGCTCTCTGCCAACATCACTAATTACTGGCCGACGGCACCCGGGCCAGTAAAGTCATACGTATGAATTTATCGCATACGCTGCGGTGGAAAGCTAGTAGTGGCAGGTTTGTTTAATGTTCGATATATACCTAATAGATAGCAAATTTTTCATTCGCCTTTTTGTTTAACATGCAACAAACTAATTAGATAGTAGGTAAAATTTCCATTCCAACAGCCCTTTTTATACCCTACTGCAGAGACTTAGGCCCACTCTCAAGATGAGGGAGCTTGGAGCTTAAATCCACCACGCTGCTCCAATGAGGGTTGGCGGATTTTAACGATTGTAGGTAAAATGAACATAGGTACCTAATATATTTTTATGAAATCTGTTCGACTATGTCTGTAGCTCTTTATAACTCAAACATTCTTAACAACGTCTACAACAATAACCATTGATTAAACAGTAATCGATTGACTCATTAACGTACCTTCATCTCCAGCTTGACCCCTAACACTTTGGCGCCTATTTTGGTCGATTTACAAAAAGAAGTCAGAAAGAAATCTCCACCAGTACGGATAACACCGGCTTTGCTTGTATTTCAGTCATATGTTACACATTAGCACTTATTCAATCACTAAGATTAAAACCGCCACTGCTTTTATTTTTACTCCTGACAGTAACGCGAACAGTAGATATCTACACGTGTTAAAATACGAAGCCGTGATGTGTTACTGAGGTTGGAGTAACCACCGGCGGCGGTGGGCGGGTCGTTTGAGGCTCCCTTACGCTCCGCCCCTTGGAAAAGCCAACATTATCATTGGCCGAAATAAATAAGGCGTGTCTTAGTCCCGCCTCTCCGCTCTACTAGCCAACTTCGCACTATGTACCGGACGAAGTCGTTGATTTATAAAGTGAAAATCCACCGTGGCCCATCAGCTATCGTTGAATATTTATACATTTTAACGTAATTTTCGCGGCCGGCTCGTCTGAGATCGTGCGTTTTACAATTTGCTGTTACTTTACATAACTGAGCTTGTTTTATTTCGTGAAAGCTGTGATATGTTATATATAGCACTACTTTCAAAAAAAAAGTTATTCATGTTTGAGCTTTTGTGTTTTCCTTAAGTATACAAGGTTTCGCAGAGGTATATGTTTATGTTGAACTTTTATATGTAGATACTTAGTGTTTAAATGACGTTTGTGTAAGTGTACCTACACATATGTATAAGTATATGTATAACCTTCCTCAACCCAAGAAGATTTCATTTTTCTCCCAAATGTACCTTGTTATGAAAATAATGGAGAGAAAAGTTTTGATACTATAAAAGCTTACTGGCCCTAGACATAACGTTAATGTAGCTTAAGTGACTTTATTAGGTATATACTAATGTACGTACTTACAAGTCAAAAAAATATTTTACTATATGACCGCAATGCAAAAGGTTTGTAGTTTGTATGGTATGTGTATCTTGAATATTATACTGCAAAAAATTTGGTAATTGTTGTTAATTTTTTTCTGAATTTGACATATTTTTATCTACAACGTTATTTTGCGTATACGCATCCAATAAGTACTTTATCCCATATTACGCAATAATAGGTATCTACCTATATTCAAGATATTTGCCTCATAGTCATAGTCACAATCAGTGAGTAGAAAGGGGAGATCCCCAATGATGAAACTGACGGGCTATAGACACACTTGTTATAAATAAATCCACTGGTATAGTTCGCCTCAAACTTTATGGGGGATCGGAATACAACGCTATAAGCGTGCTTGCGCAGGTGCCCTGGTCCACTGCATTCCGCTAAACTTAATGGCCTAAAACTGGTTACTGCGACGCGACTTGTGCCTATGTTCACATCCGCCATAAAGTTTGATTGGAACTGTAATAAGATTTAAATTTGAATAACCATATTTTTACACCTACTGCTTATGAGTTCACAAACAGGAAGGGACAATGCTGTCGTGACCAGCAACAGCCTAACTAGAACTTATTGTACCTACCTAAACACATCAAAAAAATCTACGCAACACATACTATTTCAAATTATTAGTCAATTATTATATCATTTCTTGCCAAGTACGTAATACCTAAAACTTTTTTGATCTAGAGGACATACTGGCTGGTTGTAAAATTTAGTATTCTGTATCAATTTCTTGATTTAAACAATAATTTGAAAAAAATTTCGAACAAATTTGAATTTTGAGACATTTTTTACCTCATGGAGCGACGTCATTTGAACGCAGATGAAGTGCAAAGAGCTGTAGGGATGTTGCAAGCGGGAAGAAGTCAATCTCAGGTATCTCGGTATTTTGGTGTCAACAGAAGCGTTATTTGCCATCTTCATCAGCGTTACACTAACACGGGAGATCCTGCTGAGCAGCTCCTAGGTCGCGGAAGGTGTACAACCACACGGCAAGATCGATACATACAACTGACTGCAAGACGCCAGCCGATGTTAACCGCCCGAGAGATAAGTTTAAAGCTACAAAATTCAAGTGGTGTTGTTGTAAGATGCCAAACTGTGCAAAATCGACTGCATGAGTATGGCCTACGAGCACGACGGCCAATTAGATGCCCACCGATACGTCACGGGAATCGCGCTCGTCGAAATGAATGGTGTAGGGAACACATTACATGGACCCGGAAACAATGGGATAAAATTTTATTTTGCGATGGGTCTTGATTTGGGTTCAAGCCTGATACTAGAAGGGTAAGAGTGTACCGTCGTCCTGGAAATACTGAAAGACGGGGTGCGTTCAGGAAGTGCATCCATACAACGGCTCACCAGTTATGGTATGGGCAGGTATTATGAAGAACAGACGAACTGAGCTCGTTTTTGTGAATGGTAACATGAACGCTGTAAATTACGTTGAGGATGTTCTAAGGTCTTATGTCCGTCCATTCGCACAAACGCTCGACTCTGATTTCACGTTGATGCATGACAATGCGCCTTCGCATACAGCTTTGTATACACGAGAGTACTTGGCAAGGGAAAGCATCCTGGTATTGCCTGGCCTGCACAATCGCCAGACCTCAACCCCATCGAGCATATGCATGGGACATGCTCCAGAGACGTGTTTTAAAGGACTTGGATGGAGCGACAACAACCCAACAACTGATGGACTTACTAAAATTTCATTGGGAGCAATTGCCGCAGGATAACATTAACAGTCTCATCGATTCTATGAACAATCGGTGCCAGCAAGTTCTCCATAACAGAGGAGGCCACACTTTGTATTAATTTATGCAATTTTTGTACATCCATTTAATTTTAGTTTAAGTTTAGTTGATTAGGCACCTTACTTTGTACCTACTACGTAGGTACACACAGTACTTACTCGTAATTATTATTAATTAAGATTATTAAAAAATTAATATAAAAAAACAATTGTTTAATATCAAAAAAGCATTAAAAAATTGTATAAATAAGAAAATACTAAGGATTTAATGCGAAAACACATTGCAAAATTGAAATTTGTATGTGTTGCTTAGACATTTTTGATGTGTGTATATAGCTGTCAAAAGTAAAACATTAACAAATATTTTGAACTAGTTATATCAAGATGAGTAATTTTGGTTTAATGAATTTAATCTTATCCCTTAGTACATTATGCTTGTACATGTTTTTTAGATTATACCTATATACATCAAATAGTATTTCCCAATTATATTGCGCTAATATGTTGTTATTATAAAATAGTCGAACATAGCATTAGGTAGGTACGTAATGAATCGGACAGGTAGATGTAATGAATAGAAAGTCCGATTCATTCCACTTTATATTTTCATTATTCAGTCTGATTTTAATATCTTATACCTTATGACTACGAACAATATGCTAAACAGAATCTATAATATTTGTTCTAGATGTGCCTGCCACGCAAACGTATATTTGTCGTTCAATAAAAACGTACAAGTGGCAGTAGAAGACGTCCTAAATTATATTTATCAGATATTGTAGAAAAGCTAGAACAGACCCAGAAAATTTTTACCCATAGACATCCCAAATATTGGTAAAGAAGATTTTTTTCATTGAAACAGCAACAACCAACTCACCAATTATTTAAGAAGTTAAGTATCTAGTAATTAAACCATAAGCACGTTTAGGAGCACTTAAAATGTCTTTATGGTTGAACTACTACACAAGCAAAGGAATAACATATAAGTATGCTAATAGAAATAAATACACAAATAATTGCTCTTCCGGCATCGATTGTCAAGACAAAAAGAACAAAAGCTTAGTTCCGTGGCTGTCCAAAACGAAATAATACATTCCATCAGCCATTTTTATACCCCACTGCAGGGGCTTAGGGCTCCCCTCAAGATGAGGGGCGGGGTTGGAGCTTAAGTCCACCACGCTGTTTCAATGCGGGTTGGCGGATTGTAACGATCGCCATCTATTGACAGCAGCCACGGGATCGACTGCTTAACGCGCTCTCCGAGGCGCAGAGTCAGAATAGTCAATGTACCTACCTAAGTCAGAAAAAACTCATTGGTTCACACCCGGATTCTAACTATGGCTACAAAGCCTTATAGATTTGAAACAGGTTCGCTGCGTTCGGGCTATGACGACATAATACATTGGCTGTTAGAAAAGCCGAAAAGACAGCTTTGTTGCGAGTTACCTACATCATTTAACACAGAGAACACAAAAAAAATCTGTAATAAAATGGAAACACATCGATGAAAACGCACTATGCACCACACACGATTTGGAATGTTGATGAAACAGGACGTATGGCTGTTACTGACCCTCCAAAAGTTCTGACAGTTAGCGGATGTAAACTAATACGCCAGGTTTCATCAGCCGAAAGAGGACAGTTAGTAAATATGCTGGGATTTTGACAAATTGAATGAAACATTTCATTGAATTTGTTTATTTATTTTTATAATATTGGACAATCACACCACTCATATAACCATAGAATTTAGTGCTTGCTAGAGAACACAATATAACCATTTTATTCTTTCCACCTTATTGCAGTCATAAACTGCAACCAGGTAATATTGCTGTGTATGCTCCTTCTAAAACACGACATAAAAATGGATGTATGGATTAATAATGAATATTGTCAAATTCGGGTAAAACCGCTTCAATTTATGAAATAACTCAATTTACAAATAAAATTACACGCAAGTTCTTCAAGAATAAATATTACGGATTGATTACGGTTGATACGATTGTACGGATTGATTAGAAGCCCTCTTCTGCGCTTACCGTCTAACCACTCGTACTATAGCTAGCTGGTGTAAGATGGCAAGTTTTAGTCCGAGTTTCAGTGCGCAAGGTCTCCGCGTGACGCTCTTCATCCCTAAGAAATCTCCGCACCCCGGTCCCCCGAAATTGGCGTAATGTCACTTCGATATTGTGACCTGACATTTATGACTATTAAAACCATATTAAAATTAAAACTTAAAACTTAAAAACCAAACGCTGCTGTTAAATTATTTTACTCTATGTTTAAAAACGATGATTAGGTGCATGCCGTGGACTATGAGCGAAAGTTTAAAAATAGAAACAACTTTTGTATTCTATTCCAACGTGTCATTGAGTACTGAACTATTACCGTCGATTTCATCTGGCATTAGCTGTGCAACCGTATTTTTATCTGCTGAATAGATAAGGTTTTATCCTAATATAAATAAGGTCCTAGGAAATAAACAAGGAATCCGTCACGAAAAGGCAAAAATACAATTATCAGCGATACCCCAGAAAAAGAACAAGAAGAATTTAGGAATTGAATACTAAGAACACAATAGATCTCAAAAAAAAAAAACTTCAAAAAATATAACATTCTTAAAGATTTTCCTACAAAAGAATCTAACTCTGATTGCTGGGTTCATGATTCCAGTAACGCGAGTGCAGAATTCCCGTATACGTTTTAGGCAGCCAGTGCATCAGCGTACTCACATCACCACCACCATCCCATCACTATCTTAAACCAGACGAGTACCTTGAGTATGCTCAATAGGTATACACTAAAATGATTAAGTTTGAACTATATAAAAATGGATGCTCCTATACCTGGAGTGGGTTCAACAAACACGAGCAAAAACGGCTGGTGTCAGGAATAAGTTAACGGTAGTTCCAATTCTTAGACTTGCCGTTTTTAAGGGGAGCTGGAACGACCTGCCTCTGTCAGTAAGAGATACTAAATCGATGTTTACATTTAAACATTTATGCAAGATGTGTCTATCGGACTCACAAAAAGCGCTGTAGAGTTTTGCACTTCGCGCCGGCTTGCCTGAGTCTCGGGCTGGTCTACGGTTGTAACATTGTAAGCATTTGATTGCTATAAAATCGGGCCCTTGTTTTTTAAACTTTTTGTTATGATTGGTTGTTTCTTTCATCAATAGTTCATCATATATCATCATACTATAGTATGCGGCAAAGATTATAGGCAACGTCTGCCAGTGTGCTGTGTTGATGTTGTGTTAGTAACGAACACGACCTTATGTTAAAATTATTTCATGATATCAACAGTTCGAGGAGGGCAAACTGAAAATCAGCGTCGGCAGCAGTGTACTGTTACAGTCATAATACTGTACTTGTCCTCATTACCCATATTTTTTTTTTGTAATTTTATATAATATAAAATATTTATTTTGTAAGATTTATTGTGAGTAATTAACGATTATTATGATACAAATTGACATAGTATCACGACGTGTTAGTGGCGGGTTGTTTGTGTAATATATGTGGTTATTTGGCCTGTAAAGGTATAACAAACAATATGTACGTCCTTGGTTACAGGACGTTTTAGTAATGGGTAATCAATAGCTGTAAGAAAACCGTCACTGTCGACCGAAAATCGACTTGTGTGAAAACTGCACATTTGTTTGTAAATCTTAGATCATGTAAATCAGCTTTAGTTGGACTACCTACCTTCAGATAAGTGCGGATAGAAATTATTTTAGAAGTCGACGTTCGACATTATTTATTATGTAGTTCAACATGCTATCAAAATATCAAGAGATGTAAATATCTAGCACTGTATTTAGTCCAAAAAGGCTCGCGAATTGTATACCTAACCATTTAATTTAAGTAGTGAAAATGTTGGATTAATTTTTCATTAATTTGTACCGATAAGTTGTCATATCTAAATAATTTTCTCGCACGGACAGCGAGATTGGGCTTAAACAGGCCGTAGGTAAGGCAAAATGACAGACATTATCAAGTAGATAATGACTGTAATTTTGATTCTTTTGCAAGCGGAGATTGTAGGGACAGCTCCGACAAGAGCCTTCCTGCTCTACTAAGTCTCTACCCCAATGACATATCATCGAAGGGGAGTTGTTAAAGACTCCTATCTAGAACACGCGATGTCGACAATCTGCTATTGCTATTTCAAGCGACATGCCGGGAAAAACCCGCTTCGGTTGAAATAGCAATAATTTCGACGTCTTCCAGCAAAAATCTGTTTGTGACATCATGACTTTTTCGTAAGAGTAATCGCTTTTAAGATTATTAGACTTACAACGTGGTAACGTACCTACAGTATGCATTCGTCCACGGCATATCTTTGCACAAACCTCCTTAATTTTCACAAATTGTTCGCGAATCTTGTGTGACACAAATCAATTCATGACCACATGATACCCGGATCGTATATGTGTAGTCTCAATTATATTGTGTATATTGCATTATGCTGCTTAAAGCATATTTCTAAACTGGAGATTTTTTTATTTAATATTATTTTTTAAATATTAAGAAAACCATAAATTTATAAACCGATATACTTATCTTAACAAAAACAAGAAACTTGTGAAAAGATTATATACCTACTTCACGACTGCTTCTTGACCGACCTCTTTACTATACCTAAGGATAACTGACGGTCATGTTGCTATAGTAACGTTTTGTGTTATTCTAAAATATAAAATATATCTGTCACATGAATACATGAATATAAAACATACAACTCGTATTGATATTTTTCCTATTTAATTGTTCTTAATTATTTATTTCACTGTAAAAGCATTATTATTAATAAAACTAATAATCGGTTTTCACAGGTAGAAACACAGTATTTATATTAGGCCATTAACATAAGCTCTTAGTAATTAAAAAGCAGCTCTTACACAGGAAAAAAGAATTCTGTTGTCAACATAGGTTGTCAAGAAAATATAGTCTTCAATAATACATTATATATACAAATACAGCACATTCTTGGATCAACGCAATCTGCATTTAAGAATTCTATTTTTTATGCATACTTAAATTAAAAATATGTAACACTACATCAGTACTAATAATAGTAAAAAAAAACTATAAAATAAATCAATAAAAACGGAAAATATAAGGGTTAATATAAGATTCCAAACTTTCACAGACTGGAAAAAAGATATTGAAGAAAATCGACTATCTCAGCTAGCCAGAACTCTATAACTGCATATCCGAGCTGTTATTATCGAAAGCCGTAATAACAGGCGAAGAGTCTCAAAAATTAGTTCTATTCAGTTCTCGAGGATGTTCAGAGCTGAGCCTTTAATGACAGACGTAATGACACGCGCCTTGGAACACGTGACATGTGGGGTAGAATATTGTAGTCTACTAATTGTATAGATATACCATTAAAGAATTGTAACGGAGTGTTGTAATGCTTAGAATATAAATAAATAAGTTATCAGAATGACATGTGCATATTATGAGATTGTTGGATTTATTTCATTGCAAACAGTTTTTAGCGAAATAAAGCATACCTGTACAATTTACGAAAAATGTATAGGCAAGTAATTTCGTAAACTTTGTGTTAAATATCCTAAACTTGGTGAAGCTCAGTATTTTGATACTTGGAACGCAGATTTAAGTGATGGAAAGGTTAAAAATTTTATCTACCAAAGTGAATATAATTTTTTGAAGTCTAATTTCAGAATTTGCCTAACTTTACACCTTGATTTTATTAGAACTTGTAAAACCTTGCACACTGCTATACATATGGACAGGGATTTTGCGAAATCATTAGATATTTTGTTAATAATAATTTATTCTAAAACTGTTCTCACTGTGTGCCGTGCCAACGCATTTTGTCGTTTCACGAATAAAATGTACCGTTTTTTTTCCTGTTTTCTCCTTCAGTGGTTACATACCTACTCTAATTTGTAGGAGGAGAACCTGCTGACAGGTTTTTTTATGAAGTCGGTGCCGACTCAAATGCTTTAAATAGATACCAGATAATAATAATTACAACAAAAATATATTTACAACTATAAAAATGAAATGCAAAATGAAGGACTTGGCACGACTTCGTAAACTATCTACCGCCCATAAATGCTCTTTTTTTAAACTAAAAACATTATATTTACCTTTATAATTTTAGATTTTTAAGTCTTTTTTTTTTTACGTCAACTCAGTGCGGTAGGTCAGACAGTTGTATTTTTATATAATACGTTTGCAGATTTCGTGTATTTACAAAACGTACTACTTGGCAGAGTCTTAGCAGAGACTTGATGAATAACATCTTCTGATTCACAAACTATCTAATAAAAAGAAAGTATCTAAAAAGGAACGAAACGGCAGCTTAACTCCACTAAACTGGTGTATACCTAAGTAGTTGGACAGAACAATCGAAATACTATCTTGCGTAAGGGACTCTGTTGTCAATTTCGTTACTCTAAGTATGTATCTGTGTTATCTACAGAATAATTGGCTCGAACAACAAAGCGCTAGTTATCGGCGATGTAATGCAGTTATCTATGCAGATTTTTGCAAGGGGGAACCACCACCCAGCGGCATAATACCACCTGCCTATTACGTTGGCTACGCGAATTGCATACCTATCATTGAATATTCGCTAACGAGTACACATTCACTCCTCCATATTCATTTTCGAATATCCTAACGTATATAATATACAATTTTAAATGTTATTCTAGTTTTTTAGGTCTGATGGACGCGGTTTTCTTATTTTCTTAACATTAATAATAATGCCTGGGTCATTCCACTCAGCGCCATCTAGTCCCAAAGTAAGCAAGTATTATGTCATGGCATGGCATGACTGACCGATTGGCCGAGTGGTTAGGGACCCTAACTGCGGAGCCAAGGGTCGCGAGTTTGAATCGTTTGAACCGTGGGCCTATGACAAATATTTGTGTGCATAAACATGTCTATTTGTTCGTGTCTAGATTTAAAATATCTATGTATATATGTATAGTATGTTATAAAAATAATAATATATATTTAAGTATGTAGGTATATCTGTGGTCTAGTAACCCATAACACAAGCATTATACTTGCTTACTTTGGGACTAGATCGCACTGTGTATGTCCCATGTATTATTATTATTATTATACGGGTATTATATAACTGATTTACATATATGTTATACATATATGATTTATATATGATATATACATATATGATATACTTAAATAATATTTATAATATATACATACATATATCGATATATTACACTCGTACACGGAACAACTATTTGTTCATGCAAATTTTCTGCACACAAATATTTGTCTCGAGTGAGAATCAAACCGGTTACATTTGGTTCTGCAGTGAGGGTCTCTAACCACTCGGTCAAGCGATTGGTATTTGTATAAAAATTTTACGCAACGTAATTACAGTTTAATCATATATTAAATAGTAAAAGATGATGTAGAAATCATCGTAGTTAGTAATAAATACCCTTTGTATATTTTAAGTGAAAACGAATTGTTACAAATGCTAAAGTGTCGACTAACAAGTAGAAAAAAAGAAAAAAAAAGTGACAGTTAATTAAAAAATAATAAACAAGTACTTATGTTTAATATTCAACCACCAACCCGCACTGGAGCAGCATGGGGAGTTGAACTCCAAGTACCCACATCCCGAGGGGTGGCCACAAAGTGGGACACAAAGGGCTGATATGGTAATGGATAGTTAATATTGAACCTGGATTATGCGTGGCAGTGCTGAAAATGATGTGTGAAAGGTTGTACGGGAGTAACCAAAACTAGTTCAAGCGAACAGTACGCAAAAACCATCCCGAAACCATAGTATCATTCACAAAAATGTGAAGTCTATGTAGGCGAAACCGCGAGCACTCGTTAGTAATTTATATGCATTCTGTAGCCACAAACTATTTATTTGGTTTAATTCTATTTTATGATTACAAATTCCCCAAATTTTAGTACCGATATCATTATACTCGTATATTTATATTAACAAAACAGAAAGAAAATCTGCAACTTCCGTAAAAATCACTTTGTTTTCACAACGTGTTTTTGATACTTTGATTCCAAAACTAACTTACTTAAAAATTTTCATCATTTCATCAGTATTCATCACATAGCTAATAAGTCTTCACCATGTCTTCACAATCTTACCGCCTCATCTTGAAACGTTTAAATGTAGACACAGTTTAGTTAAAATATGTTTTGTCATTTTTTATTCGATCCAAGCGTAAAATAGGTCTGAAGCAACGATCGTGAACTGAACATTTAGTGTTTAATAATATTAAGAGTTTCATAACTAAACATTTTGTGTCTTGTGTCAAGACACCAAAAAAAATATTTGCCCTTCAATTAGCGGCAATGTTTTTCCTCTACTTTCGTAGATATGCATGTTTATGCGAAATAAAAAAAGGCATTAATAAACGCTATGAACAATAAAAGCACAATGATAATAGAGTAATAATGCAAAATCAGAAAACGAATGCTTAGACAGTGTTAATGCTGGTACGTCTATTTGAAGACGAATTATGGATGTACTTATATTTTCCTTCGTTGTTTCCGGTTACTACTGATTACGAATTTTGTGCGCTATTTAGGTACCATAGATACTTTATCATAGAGTAAATAAATTTAACAGCAGCGTTTGCTTTTAATAGAATCATAAATGTCACTTCAAAGTATCGAAAATGTCAATGGCAATTTGGCGGGGATGAAACCGGCGCGCGGGGACCTCGCGGACGGAAACTCGCCATCTTGCACCAGCGAGGTACAGTATGAGTGGTTAGACGGTAAACGCAGAATAGAGCTTCTAGTCAATTCGTACTTTTATGTATGTTATGTAGAATTTTATGGCGGTGTTAGTGTACATAATTGTAAGATAAAGGAGAGAAACGCCTCTTCTTTTACTTTGACAGCTTTTTGTATATTTATGTGTATTTGAAACTAGTGTTCGATGATATTTGTTCTATGAAAGATTTTTTTCAGAGGACACACCTGCATGGTCGTCTCATCGCTTTTAATAACAGATTTTTATTGATAAATGAATTTCGGTTCAGGTGAATATAAAATTTCGTACGTTTCGAATTACGACTAAAAAAGTCTGTTGAAAAACTGTAAAGTCAGCCGGAAGCGATCGGCGCCAACAGCTTTAGGCATCACACTTAAATTTAAGGAAAATTATAATTAAATCATTTCATATAGGTAAATTACCTGTCACGCTATATGCTCCAAACATAGAAAGTACCTCTAAGAAATAATTTAGAGGCAAGAATTTAGTGCCGTTAATCGAGCTAAGTTTTTATTATAATTAATAATTTTTCTTATTCCTACTCCAATAGATATTTCATATTAACGCGCCCTTCCGAAGTTTAGCGACCAACCAGCGCAGCGTTTAGAACAGTTTTGAAATATCGTATCATATCAATCAATCAATCACATCAAATTTTTGAAATACCGTACAACACACATCGAGTAATTTTTGGAGTCGAAATCGCGAAAGAAATAAAGAGAAAGTCAGCAAAGTATACTTGTTACTCTTCAATGTCTTACATTGGTGAAAGTTATTTAATTTATTTAAACAAAGTGTTCCATATGAGTTACCAGAATATTGTTAGAATTACTTTATTATTATTGTTATTTTTATTGTTTTATTATTATTTTATTGTTTTATTGATTTATTGTTAGATTTAGATAGACTATAAAATTAAGTTAAGAATACTTCTAAACTCGTAATTGAAACAATAACTTCGCTACAATAATATTATAGTATGCCTGACTTTCTTTTGATGGTCACAAATAAAAGTAGAAATTCTAGTCCTAAGTTTCTATATTTTTTTCCCGTGAAAGCTGAAATAATAATGATGAAGGTGAGTAGAAAATACTTTTCAAATTTAATTTATATTTGCAGATTTTATCAATTAATTTTGTTTGATTAATAACAGAAAAGAGCACTTTTTTAATTGTTGCCGAAAACACTTGAACGTACCAAACATACAATTTTATTGCAGAATCTGTAGGTATATACCTACCTAAAAAAACATGCTTTAACTGATTCGACACCAACATCCGACATTGTACACTTATGATCTTATTTGATGCCCTTAAATATTTATTACTCCACACCACAGTACGGTATAGCGTTGGTAGGTACGATCGAACGTCGAGCCCTAAGCTATTATTAAGCTCTTTTTTATCAAAGCATTCCATTGCTCACAATTTTCGATGAACTTTCCGATATCTGAGTGCGATTTCCGCAATCGGAATTTCCGTTCATATCTACTGCAATAGATCCCTAGTCTGAATGTAGAAAGGAATAAAAAGTGCTGACTTTGCAGTAAGTACCCAAGCAAACTGATCACGTAAATTTTTAATCCCTCATTTTCCAAAAACCATAAAACTGACCTACTGAGTTGCTAACACAAAGGCCAAATAACTTACATACATTTGTTAGTAATATACATTTGTTTTAAAAAATGACGGAATTTAACGGATAGAAAGGGCCTTAAAACTTTAACTTTTGACAATAGCTCACAATGCACTTTATTCACCAAAAACTAACAACTTTAGAATTATCCTAATTAATTTTTTTTGGCTTCGCGACTAATAACAATATATCATTGTTCGTACGCAACGTAATTTCCAATTCTGTCATTTATATAAAGCGATATAATTATGTAATTAATATTTAAAAAAAATTAAAATAAAATAATTTTGCTTTCAATAAACTAATATTATTTCACAATAAAATAAAATTTTGTTCTTGTTATGTCGGGATATTCTTAAATTTTATTTCAAGCTCTTAATAATTTTTTAAAAGCTTGAAATATTATATTTGGAAATATAAAATTTCAATATAAAGGCAATAATTGTCAAATTTTTAATTAGATCTTTAAAATAAAATTATTAAAAATCATCCACGTTGAAAAAGCCTTCAAACACAGAAAAATAGCATTGAATTCGGTTTATCTATTTGGGGGAGGGTATAATGATGCAAACAGACAAACACACAGACAGACCGATAGAAACGTAGTCCAAAACCATACCCAGATTAAATCAGTATTCAATAACAAAAACCGAATCAAAATTGGTTTATCCGTTTAGAAGACACGATGTCACCGACAAACACATTCATAGACACAGATAGAAATGTATCTAAGAACCAGTTTAAACCGCTTTATAATTGGTTCATCTATTCGAGAGCTACGTTTACACAGACAGATAGAAATGTATTTAAAAACTATCCCGATTACACCAGCTTACAATTTATAAAGCCAAATGAAATTTTTTCTATTCATCTAGGAACTACGATGCCACAAATAGACACACAATCACACTATATAGTTATAAGGGGTCATTGCCCTCATATAGACATAGGCCTCAAACTTATAACACCCCTCGGTTTCGACGTTTGAGATTAATAATATTATTCTCTTCCAATTGTATATTTTTGATCTACAACAATAATTTAAATAGAGTATATTCCTAATGTTTTGTAGTATGGACCTATTAGGTACAACAACACATCAAATTCATTAAAACCATTGTATGTAGATCACAATAAAAACTGCAACTATCATACAAACTACGATCGAAATGTTTAAGCTTTTGTTTGAATAACAATTTCAATAATTTAATGACAAAAAAAGAACACTGAACTGTTTACGATTATTTCACCTGTTGAAACGAAAATGATTAATTCAAATTATAATACTAACAATAGCAATCATATATTGATTAGATGTGCGTGCACGCATTGGTAGGTATATCATTAAAAATGAACACCTGCGTGTACAGAGAATACTATCAGATTTTAAAATCTCACTGGAGATGTATATGGATTGATACCCGCTCACTGTACCTAAATGTATTACACTTGTACTTGGCTAACAACAGTTGGACAAATCACTTTTGAAAATTAACTATGACAAACTGGTCTAATAAGCATTGCCATGATTAATAGTGATAATAACGTTTACATTACAACAACATGTTTTGACACACAAACACTGATTGATTAAAATCAAACGACCGTTTACTTGGCGTCTAGTTTACTCTTTTAACGGCTTTTGTCCATTCACTTCGTATCTCTGGACCCAAAGAAAAACTACAAAAAGAATTTGCTAAGCATTAATTGTGGTACCTGGAGGAGGTTAGAAGATACAACTTTGGCACAAACTTTTCACGGCCGTTGTCGGAAACTGAAGTCATTGAAATGTATTTAATATACAGTGAGGAATACCCGCTCTATTTTTCAAGCATGCAGGATAATAGACTAATAGATAATAAACTAAAATAATCTGGGAGATAAATGTTAGAGATTGTGGGCACATTAGAGAGAAATGAAGCAGTATATTTAGAAAAAAAATCTATACATAATCTTTATTTTATAGTTTCTGATGCGAAACCGTGTTTATACGAGTCGGACTCGCATTTGACGGTTTTTTATGATGAGCAGATTATTAGGCCGATTGGTACATTAATAAGATGTCGATTTGAAATATCGATAAAAACAAACATATGGTGTCAATCTCTATAACAAACTTAATTTTGAAATTAAATTATTTTTTACTTCTTTTAAGTAGTTTTATCACAGTTTAGTAATTTTAATAATTTCAGTGTAATGTAGGCTATTGTTCAAAAATACGTAATAATAAAATTGTTAATTTCTTAGTGTTTAAAAGCAAAATAAAGACACACATTTAGCACTTACTGATGCAACAAAATTGTTTCATTTCCTGTTGATTTTGAGGGACTGTGACTGTAGGCATTTATTGCAACACAAGCAATTTTTGTGGCGAATTTATTTCACACAAATTTATTTAATAATTTACTCCAATATTAATTAAAAATTTTAATAATTTGATTCAAACGTCCGTCTGACTAGTAAGACTAATGTCACTAAAAACGTGGTACAAGCAGGTTGAAGCAAACCGTCATATATACTTACATCTTTTTCACTCACACTGAAATTTACCATGTGAAAATCATGTGGAAAATGAAACAAATATATGTAAATACAAGAATGCCTTCTATAACTTTAGTAATTGTTCTGAGCATAACACTTAGTTCCATGATTAAAAACAAACGCTGCTGCAAATAAATTTACTCTATGGTTTTAGGATTTTAGAAATTCAACCTTTAATGGAGTAAATATATTTAAACAAAAATAATATGTGCAACATTTCACACACGATTATGTAGTCCAAAACTAGGCAGAGCCTATACATATCTTTTATTTAAATTCAAAAAGTTTTTATTCAGTATAAGATGTTTACAAACACTTATTGAAAGTCAAAATAAATTGATTAGATACACACATAATACATAATTATAATACACACGTTACTTATAAAATTAGTATTTGACCTTTGGGTCAGAAACTAGTTTATAATGTTTGAAGATATTTGGAAAAACTCCTAAGAGAGTAAAATACGAGATGACAGTTTGAATGGGACTTCTCACATTCTTAAAGTTGAAACCATGAACTTTTATTATTTGGCTTTATGGTTAGAAATTAAGGAAGATGTGTTTCCGGATGTATGACAATTTAATTTTTAAGGAGTAATATAGGGGATGAAAGTTTGTACGGGAATCCCTTTGTTTTCAATGTGAAAACATGCAAATTGGTATTAATTAAACTTTTAATTAAAAATTAAGAAAGAACTGTTTTAGCATTTATCTACACATAGACATAAAAAGTAACGTATGTAAATTCTGACAACCCTTTTTTAATATCCGCAAAGTTCTCTTAAAATCGGTTCAGCCGTTCGGAGAATAGCCGGGACAAACAGACAAATAGACAAAAAATAGCGTCTGTCACTCCTGACAACTTCCAATGAAACTGAAAGTGAAATGATTCAGTTTTTTTGTCAAATGAACCCTTAATAAACGCTATAATACACATGTGCTATCCTGGCAAGCAAAGCTACGAGCGGATTGCTAATTAGTAATAAAGTAAAACGTCACACCAATTGTAACAGTAAATAAATGCTAGTCCAGTATTTCACGTACTTACCCTCTCGACACTCATCTCACCAGAGGGTATGAGGGTCAGGGAGAAACAATCGCGGATCCGTCGCATCCCCAGGGGCAGTGTGTGTGCAACAAATTAACAATCAGCCCCCGACTTTCTACTCGCTCATTGATTTCATACTACAGTCTATGTACCTACGTGCCAACACATTCCGAAATGTTTCATTTCAGAATCTGTTTCGACCATTAGTATCAACATGTCAAGAAATTAAAGTAGCATTGTATATATTCAGCTGTTCAAGTGTAGTCGAAATGCAAAAATAATGAACTACGTAACGTATTCGGTTGCACGTAATTCGAGCGGAAAAAATGCTAAATTGTGCCTTGAAATAAATTGAAGATTTATCGTTAACAAAATAAAATACCCCAGAATAGTTTTCACTACATGATAAGCAGGTTGATATTTAACCTAAAAAAACACATTTAAATAAATAAAACATTTGCTATCTCTTACGCTTCAATATCTCTATAATTTAAATTATTTCATAAGGATTTTAAAGCTTTTACAGGTAATCATAGTAGACCGCCGCGCGGTAAGTTGCGCATTGTGCATAACTTACGGCCGGGTACTGAAATATTTGAACAAAAATAAATAATACACTGTTTGGAATATGTAATATTAATAATAATAATAATAATAACACCTGGAACATCTCATACGCGCCATCTAGTCCCAAAGTAATATTACATACTTGCTTGTTACTACAAAAGCTTAAATTGTTAAACTCATTTCGTTTTCGCTACTAACAAGGTTTTAATTTTTTCGTCACTCAAAACTTGTTAGTGACATGGTCCGCCGTATGCTATAGGGTGTTAACAACCGTTCCCAGGAGAATAAAACTGAGCTACCCGGTACTACGGGCGCTAACTGAATAGTTTGTTGCTGTTTGTCAGTATAGCCCAGGAGACCGAAACCAAGAATTAACACAACTTTATAAAAGTTTTTCTCTCTTGTTTGATAATTGTTACAAAGAGGAATGTAGTTCAGCTCCTCCATTAACATTATTTAGCCACAAGATACGAGTAGATAGATTTAGAAAAAGGCATGTGGCAGGAATGAGTGGAGAAAATTAAGGATAGTGCCCGAGAGCCTAAACTCTATGCCAAGTTAAATTATTTTCACCCTTGCCACATACCTACTGTTCCCCTTACGCCTCCGTAAGTCATTTCTTTGAATCGGTCGAAGGCAGATTTACATGGCGCGTTAATTAACGTTCTTTTAT
The DNA here is from genome assembly GCA_949709985.1 of Luffia ferchaultella. Taxonomy (NCBI): domain Eukaryota; kingdom Metazoa; phylum Arthropoda; class Insecta; order Lepidoptera; family Psychidae; genus Luffia; species Luffia ferchaultella. The sequence goes on from OX453243.1 coordinate 1,397,997, forward strand.
GATGATTTTTTTTTTGAAAGGACGTATCCCCAGAGTGGTACCATGATAAGGAAACCAGGATCTGATGATGGCATCCCAGAGAAATCGAGATGAACGTTTGCAAAACGTATTTTAAAGTATCGTATTTTAAGTATTTTTATAAAGTACTACTACTAGTACTATTTAATAAAGGTCGGGAGTCGATCTGATGATGGAGCTGAAAGACAGTCGAGGGAACTCCTCAACGATTTACAGCAATTACCTGGTGTTTGGACTTAATTCATTTCTATTGATGAGAATTTTGCACCCATATGGGTTATAAGTGCCATTACAATTCTGATGAAGGAGACCATAGACAGTCGAGAGAATTCCTCAACAATTTACAGTAGTTACGCTTTGTTGCGCTTACTTCATACGGTTCGATATGCCAAAATGTTCAGTTCGCACAAAAATAATACCTAATTAAGATTGAAGTTTTACATGCGTCAATTTGACACTGAATTTAAATTGCGTATTCGTGGCGCTGTCTCATTTGAATAGTGCGTTTAGAAGCCCCATTTATACTAAATACAAATAAGTTACCGATACGTATAACTAAAAATTGAAAATTAAAATAAACTTTACAAAAAAAATCTGATTTCAAAAACATAGGTAAACTAAAAAGTTAAAAATAAAATTTAAATTTAATTTAAAAAAGTTAATGAAGTCGGTCCCAACTCAGACACTTTAAATGGGTACTTACCAGGTAATAACAATGAAAACAATGATATATTTATAACTATAACGAATATAGAACACAATTTAAAGGGAATGACTTGGTACTGACTTCATTAACGATATGCCGCTTATTAATGCTCCATTCTTTAATGTGAAATATTTAACATTTGATTTATGTTTTTGAAGTCGGTTTTTTTTTTGTAAAGTTTATATTTGTCGTTTTAATTTAAGGAATTGTTCAAGAGCTTTGTAAAAACGGCTAAAATTCCGCAACAATATATTTCACGATTTCATACCAATACGAAATATTCATATATGAATAGTAGGCAAGAGCGAACGATATGATGTTTCTATCAACGGGTGTTCAATGAGTTCGTAACTCAAATGTTCAATGTGTATTCGCGACATCTATCACACGCACAGTAATGACTACCTCTTTATTGTCCTGAAGTCCAGGCAAGAAAGACGTTTCGTCAGCGTAAAGCACGAGTAAATCCATTTATATGTCCCGTTGCAAAAAAAGGGGAGACTGGGGGTGTACTAATCGCGTTGTCCAGCCGGGTGCGTGCGCGTGTTCCGTATAATCTCATTCCCTCGCCTAATAGCCTTAAGGAGCACAAAGGGCATCAAACGTTCGTCAATTTGACTCACCAAATGTCGACGACTGTAGCCTATATAATTTTTGGATTGCCACGAGTTCTGGGCTACCTCCTCGATACATTTAACTACTGTGGTTTCCTACCCATTTTCAATCATTCGAATGCTATGTTCATCGTTAAAGCGCTTTAATTTTCATTATACTGGGTGTGTTTTAAACTTTCTGCCAGCTTGATGTGAGTTACTAAGTATCAGTTTAGGTATAAGCCCAAATCATATTGAACAAAATGTTCCGAAATAAAATTTAAAATAAATTGGATTTCTTTATCGCTACTCGAGGTGTAATCTTGTAATCTGTAACCTTGTGTGAACGTTTAGGTATTGCGTAACGTCAATATGACGTCGTTGCATGTGTTGAAAAGGAAACTTTGGACATTTAATAATAAACAGAATCCATAAAACGTTAACATAACGTTAAACATAACGTTAAAAACATAACGTTACTAATTTTAGGGGCAGCAGTATGACGATAAAAAGATATGTGATTTATAGTGAGACTCGACACAAAGTAGATCGAAAACCATGCAAGTTGTTTACAAATCAGAAGATCATAAATAATTTAAATACTTGTATAGCTACCTACCTTAGGAAAAGGTTCATCAGCAGTCGAACAATGGATGGCGATAGATGATATCTTGAGCCAGTATCCAAAATTAAACAAAAACGTTCGCACATGGAAGTCATTAAAAAAATTTCAATTCATTGTTTTTATTTAATTAAGTCGCAAAAAAAACCGAGAGTGGCCTATTACAGAGGAGTTTAGTACCAGGTATTTTCGAACCTACTTACATGCTACATGTAAGTTATGTATAGGTAGTTACACGTTATGAAAATAAAGCCATGAACATTGTGAAATTTCTTAAGTAACCAAAAAACAAGTATCTACTGATAATGTGATAAGTATTAAAAATTAATAAAAGCTAATATACTGCATCAATACTTGTAAATCAGAAACTACGAATTACAAATTCTTTGCTTTGGCCCTAAAATTTATTATAGTGACCACGTGAAAACTTTGAAATTAGGAAATTAAGAACAAAATCGAATGTCTCACAATTTTATATTAATTTAAAATGCAGAATAATGTTCCTCAAATGCGGAAATATGATGCCGATGTAACACTGGAATTCATCTGGCTGCATCACCAGATCTTAGTTAGGTACATTATTATTGTAGTGTCATCCGAATTATATACGTGTGCGGAATTTCAAGTTCATAAATTTTGAAGAAGTGGTCAATATTCAATTTGCAATTTTTGGTTACATACAGACACTTAGACAGGCGTAGTTAAATAAAAGCTTATAAAGTAGGTAACCTTGTACCATGGTAGTACAATTCTGAACTATTACGAAAATGTATAAAAGTATATGTATTGACGATATCGTCCAAGTTTGTTCGAAAGTGTTTCATATAAGCTAGTTGGCGCTTAATGACGCCAACTGCCTCAGAATGGGCAGTGAATATGTCCTTTGGAAGTTTAATTCTAAGCCAACCTAATAGAATTTCCGTTTGATTTAATTCGTAATCGCACAGAGTTAAGACAGAAAGGCGACACGCGACTTTCGCCCATTGCACGCGTCGCCAATCTTCATATTAGGCGTTAGTTAAATAACGTGGGATGGGAGCGTCCATATTGTATAGCACGCTCCATCTCGGCTCACCGAGTTTGAATGAGTGCGGACGGCAAGTGCGTGAGAAGCTTTGTCGCTTGTGCAATATTTACTTTGCCGGATCATTCTAACTGCAAATATGTTGGGCGTGTTTTTGTGTCCCATGTAACACGATTACAATTACGAGTACGCTGTTAATGTTTTTAACTAAGTACAATCAATTCCTGATACCTTTTTGAGAATGAAAAGGTATCATAGGTTCTAGTATCATATATTCTCGCTCCGGACCATTTTACTAACTTCTGAAAATTGTCAACTTTCAACGTGTGACCCAGTGCGACCTTTTTAAGTCTTCTCTTTTGGGATGATAATTTGAGAATGGAAGGCAAAAAAAGAGGATTTGTAAAAAAAGGTGAAATTTCACAAATGAACCACAATTTCTTTTATAAAATATTTTAATTCACTCATATTTAGTCGAACTGGTTGAACTGTCTATTTTTGAATGAAGTTAGTAGTTTTTTAACATATAATTATTATAGTAACTAAAAAATCTTCACATGACGTGTTTTTTAAATTATATTGTGTATTAACCAACGATTTTACTGACTCCACATTAAGTTTAAGCATTAAGTAGCGAGAAAACTCTTTCACTATTCGCGTTATGTGCGCTTATACAAAAATAAAACTCGCCGATTTTGCGAAAGACGGTGCATAACCATCAGCATACAAAAGGAGGACATATAGTAGGAAAGGAAGGACAAGAGGACAAATTACAGAAAAGGAGGGTATGTCCTCCTTTAGTAATTTAGGATACTGTTTGGCACACCTAAGTGGTCCTGTTCCTATAGATAGATCATCGTCTTCCGAATCAGTCTGTCTAGAAGTCTGGGACTTTGTATAATAGTTTAGAATAATTAAAATGTATTTTAGATGACATCATAATTTACAGGATAATTATTTCACACGAACAAATACAGCATCGTTACCAAATTATTAGATTAAGAATAATTTACGCGAGTATGTAGTTCTGACTAGTCACGATATCGCTGAAGGTAGGTTGGTACAACCTGCAAGTCATTCTCTATTTAGTTTATCTTAGAAGTTGATGACTGAATGAGATGATGGCTTTAAAAGAAAGATTACTAAATTTCAAGAAGCTGAAATTCTTAGGGAAAGCGCGTTAAGGGAGTGGTTAATTTTTGTGATGTCATGGTACCGAACATTTCTTCCGTATTCAACATTTGTGATAGACTTTCCTCTACAGGTACTTGTTTGTTGATTACTCTGTGTAGGTAACATAATTTGTACATGATACGGCTGTCTGCCCAGCGGGCGGACTGATCAATGCGCGGACCACGGACACAGGGCCCGATTCTCGAGAAAAACCCGTAAATGGAAACACGAGGTTTATTGTATTAGAAACAAGAGTACGTGCTTTTTGGGATCGACTGGGCTTTTTACATTTTAAACAAAAATTGTGTATATATCGCAACATTGTTGCAAGTGTTGCAACTCTTTCACATTTTCAGCGAGTTTTCAATTCAGTAGCCTATTGTCCAAGTTTTACATATTATTTCATATTACGTTTCATAAACTCACAAAAAATAAATAAATATGAAGTGTGCTAAGACATAAACCGCATATATTTTTTTAACAAGCGTTACATTTCGCGTACAAAATTATTAAATATAGATGAAATTATTACATTTTGTACGCAAAATTTAATACTTGGTAAAAAAAAAATTGCGATATATGCCTTAGCATACTTTAATTTTATTTATTTTTTGTGAGTTTATTTATTTTCTGTCACGTATTATCAAATAATTACAGAAATAAGGTATCGATCAGTGCTGAATTTAGACGAGGTCGACCTACCTCGCGGCGCGCCATTCATGAGGGGGTGGGGGTGTCGATGCGGGACGCGGGATGCGAGGGACTCAAACGGGTCTCCCTCAGGAACGGATAAACCGCATAAATTTGAATATTATTAGTTATAACAAGGCTGCACAAGCGCCCTGATCAGTACCCACTGATCGAACGCGATTGCGCGCGTCACGTTTTGTCTATTTTAATTTACACTTAAACTTACGTCTATATATTTAATAATTTTGTTATCCAATCATTTATATTAATGCTACTCCTTTTTTATTATCCTTTTTGCTTTTTACACAAATCAATATTTTTAGACAGCAATAGGAAATTTAAAAATAAGGTTGTGACTAACTAGTAACTTATGTAAATTTGACAAAAGATTTGCAAACCAAGTGGTACTATATTAGCGACTATATTGACTGAGCCGTTGATCGTGTGTCTGGGAAACAAAGACTGCTCAACTATAGGTTTCAGGTTCGATCCTTGTGAAAATATTGTTGAAAATACTTGTGTGCATGGACATGTCTATTTGTTCCTTGTCTAGGTGTGAAATATCTATATAATATGTATGAATTGTAAAAAAAAATATAGATGTAATAAAATATTTATATATATTATTATATTTGTCAGTTGTCTGGTCCCCATAGCATAACCCATAGTCTGTTAATGTGTGTGGGAAGTACCACTTGCGCCAAACTTCTAGTTCGTTTTGAAGTTGATACAAATGTGGGGCGCGCTCTCGACCCTCTGTTAACCATTTCTTCTACTGTGACGTTACTAGCTTCGACTTTAGTGAGAACCAGAAGTTTGGCGCGAGCGGTGTCATACATTTTTATAATCTAACCGTCAAATAAATAGTATACGATTCACAAAAAAAATATCCATCTATAGAAAGAAGTTAAAAATTAGAAATTTTGAAATTAAAAATTTTATCTCTGAAACATTTTTATATTGGAAATTAAGCGTAGTTTAAATACGCGAATAGGCCGTCAGTTTATAATTAAAAGGCCTCGTCTCGGATAGGTTAACTTCTCAAGCAAATACAATTTTTTTCACCAATAGTTAATTTATTGTCATGGCGTTTCCCGATTATTATTGAGAATACTAGAAAATATTACGAAATTTTAATGACGAAATTCTGATCAATCAATACTCGTATGTGAAGTTTGAACATTTTTTTACGATTAAAGATTTACCATCTCTTCAAAATTATAGTCTCTTGGTAAAGTATCTGGGCACTATATGGCATTGGATGTACCGCGAAGAAATGCGTAGGCGTGACAGGCGGTGGCGGTAGGTCCCTTAACTTCTCTCCACGCCTTGCCGTTTGAAAGCCATGAGCCATTCCTTACCGGTAAGCATGATTTACACTGATCGCGATCCGACGCGATGTCAAGCAACTTTCACGAAGCAATGATCTCGCCATGATAGAGTTTGGCCAATGAATAGTGACCCTATTAACCTTACAAAAATGGCACAATAAAATTTGTAAAAAAAACTCACAGCTAATAATAGATTTACACCTATACAAATCAAATTATAAAAATAGATATATGAGAAACTAGAAAACTAAAATCAATCACATAAGTCAATAACAATAATAATACCTGGGAGATCCCACACAGCGTCATCTAGTCCCAAAGTAAGCAAGTATTATACTTGTTATTAGACAACTGGTATACATACTTATATATTCTTTTTTTTTTAGTATATACATATATATATACATTTACACGGAACGGACTACCCAGACCCCAGACACGAAACGAATATATTTACAGATATATTTACAAACAAAATATAAAATATTTGTGCATGAATAAGTCTATGTTCATGCACAAATATTTATCCCTGGCGGGAATCGAAACCGCGACTCTTGGCTCCGCATTTAGGGTTCTCTAACCACTCGGCCAATCGGTCGGGCGATAAACTCAGTACGAGAGAAAGATTAGCGCATACAAACAAAAAAAAACAAACTCTTCAGCTTTATTATATTAGTATAAATAACACAATTAAATAGTTCTTAAAGTCGATGCATGTCTGAAACTTAGCCGATATCATTTTTTGTCATATTGTTAAGAAATATTAACCAACAAAACTTTCACATTTTTATATTATATTGGACTTTTTTAAAAACGATCGTTCGAATCTTCGGTATCAGGGGAATACAAAAAAGTGAACCTCCGCTAAAGGTAATTCGTTAACAAATATATAGATTACACCCGTCTCGGAGACGCCACTAAAAGGATTTTAATAACTTAGGGCGGGCGTAAATCAAAATCTGATTATTGGTATTTCAGCGTAAAGGCTGACCCGTAACTCACCGCTCTGGACTCCGGGCGTTGATAACACTGAGTTAAAAAGTCGACGCATCAGAAAAAACCTTTTCCATTTAACAACCAGTAAATATCTAAGTAATACAATGAAGTGGTTTAATGTGGCAATGACGTAGCCCGCCGTCCGCCGCCGGGCCGTGCAAAAACCGGCACGGCGAGGGCGGGCATACATAAAGACAGTCTGCAAAACATTGGCGACATTATTAATCGTATTACTATATAACAAGAAAAAAAAAGTCACATTTTTTTTTGTCAGATTTTCTTTCAAGACTTTAATATTTTATTAACAATTTTTGCTTTCTGTATCTTTCATGTGAAACTAAACTGATACAGTTGAGATAAAGAATCGACCAAGTATAAAAAATATAGAAAATAGAAACACTAGAGCGCCATCGGCTGGTTCCTAAACATATAAGGAAATTGATGATGTTTTAATTTTTTTAAAAGAAAATAATTTCCGGTAGTTCTTTGTTCTGTTTATTTTTTGTCATTAGTGGTGAAGGTAAACATGAAAATTATATATTTTAAAAACCCTTTAAGAAACAATACACAAAGAAACAACCAGCGTCATTTGTTTTTAAAATAATCAAAGACAGGAAAGGGTTCCCATCCCGTTCCTATCTTTAATTATTAAATGTTTACTTACATATAGCCATGTGTTACAATTACAATAAATTTGATTTTTAAATATGAGTATATACACACAGCCGTGTGTTAATAATGACAACAAAAAATTGCCCAAAGTCTATATGCTTGTGTGTGTGACTACACGCTCCTGCTACGCAGTACCTACCAGCTACGTACTAACCGTCTCTGCATGCGTTAGTTATATCCGAATAGTTAGGTGATATGTTTTTTACGTATTTTGACACCGAAACTCTATCTAGATATATATGTGTGTATGCAATCAAAATAAGCTGTTTATTTTGTCCATAACAGGTAGGTAAAGGTACAATTTTCGAAATGAATTAATCATGCGTTGGATGAATAATTAGGTAGGTAAGGTGGATACGGCGTGCGAACAAAAATACTCACTTAGAAATAATACACAAGAAAAAAAAATTGATAAATTGGAATGAAAATCATCATGCTTTTCTTTCTAAAAAACGACTGTTTTTAATTAATATTCGTACAGGCGCTGCCGCTGTGCGGAGAGTTGCCACCGGCTCGATAACTGACACAATAGTGCAGGTCATTGCGGTCCGCCTCTGACCAAGATTGTTGTGTTAACTATCGCCACACGGACGCGACTCGCCTTACTTAGGCAATATTAACCATAGACTTGTTAATTCGAAAAATACACATATTTTTTTTTCATTTTATATTATTCAATATTTTTGTGTTATTTTTAATAATTGTTAGTCAATTTATCATCAGTTTGAATTTTGATGAAATAGTCTATAAAAGCCCAAAAAAATTGTGTAAAAAAGAGCGCATTAGGGAAAGGGACGCTACTTCGCGTACATCCGCTGATTTGACTTTTTAATTAATATTCGAAAATATCACAGGACAGATAACTTTAATATCACATCGACTGTAGTATATACTAGGAAATCACTTTGGTTGAAACAAAAGTTTAAGTTTTCGTTGTTTGTTGACGGTGCATTTGTAACAAACAGCAATAAATATGCAGATCCATATATCTGCCGAGTGGCGAGAGGACGTTCTTATTTATAGTGGCGAGCGCATAAATCGTGCTGTGTGTAAACACGCGGCCGCGCCCCGTGCCTCACACCGAGACAGCTGTCACCGAATATCTATCCCTTAACCCATAAGGCTTGCTAATATGACTTGAAACAGAGTAGAGTTTGTTAGGAATTCGGGCAGAAGATGGATAGTGCTGAAACGATCGCTGCTGGCCGGTTGCAGATATGTTCAACTTTATAGTTTTCGTGCTTAGCGAATCCCCTCCAATTTCCCCGAAAAAATTAAAGATATGCTGGTAAGTGACTCTTTGGAAAAATAATTTAAATTGGTTAATATTCTGTGAGTAAACTGTTGGGGTTGCGTGACTGTATTTCACATACCTTCATAGTTCTACTAGTCTCTTCCATAACCTTATTCTATTTTTTATGAAATTTCGGCCATACCTACAATACAATAATAATAATAATAATAGTATAATAATAATAACGTATACATTACAACAACGTCTAGGCCCCAAACTAAGCATTATTTTGTGTTTTGGGTACCAAGCGAAGATACCACCTACATATAGCAACTAAGACCCGGTACCAGTATCAATATTCATCATATAAATACTGACACGACCTGGGATTCGAACCCGGGACCTCCAGTTTCGTAGGCAGGGTCGCTACCCACTAGGATAAGCGGTCGGCTGCAACTATGACGAACGATCTATACCTACTTAAATATCTAATTTCTAATTATAGCAATTTCTCAAATTTCATATTAATGCATATATTAATCAGTACTATAGCTGGTAAGCTTTTGTTAGATACCAAGAACTTAAAGTTCGTGCTGATTAAGAGAAATGAATGCAAAATCGTAAATGTTATACTTGAAACAGCGAAATCTTATACTGCATTTAGTAGGAATTCAGGAAAAGATCCACTACTCTTTTAAAATTATTTCAACAGACATATAAAGGTTGAAACTCTAGTGCAGGACTGAGGTCGATAGAAGTTAATACGGGTAATAAGGTTTATATGTATCACTAAGAGTATCTAGTGTAGTGGTAATTTATTAAAAACTAAAATTACTTTAGGTATCCAAATATTAACACTAAATTCCAGTAGTGTATTAAAAAAAGTAAATAAATGAAATAATAAAAAAACGTTACATAAATCGTGTGCCCCAACCACTCGGTTTATAGCCGGCGAGACGACCGGCCTTTCGAGACTAAAGTCTCATATTTTTAACTGACTTTAAAAAAAGGAGTTATCAATTGAACCCGTATGTATGTAATATTGCTAGAATTGCACAATTTTTGTATATGTTAGTCTATATCAGCTGCTAAACATCTGTGCTAAATTTTATAACTATATGTATGTTTGTCCCCGCATATCTAAAAAACTATAAGTCTGATTTCAAAAATTCTTTTTTAGTTAGATTAGGTGTAGTCAAACTTAGGAAACAGTTCAAGTTTCACCAAAATCGGTTCAGTAGTTTTTGAGGTGTATCAGTCATTATAGGAAAACGTGTCGATGGCTTAACAGCGTAATTCTGAAACATGTCATTATGCATGCTGTTTTTTTTGTTTGCTTCTGAGAGTCTGAGATACTACCATTTGTCGACAGTTTTCTTCAAATGGCGGTGTTTCATTTGAGTAGCGCGTTTAGAAGCCCTATTCATGTTAAACACAAATAAATTATAGTTACTTATAACAAAAATGGAAACATAAATAAAATTTTAGAAAAAAATTGAACTGACTTCAAAAACATAAACTAAAAAGTTTAAAATGATAATTTTACTCTTGAAAAGAGCATTGATGGGCGGCATATAGTTAATGAAGTCGGTACTAACTCAAACACTTTAAATGGGTACTTAGTAGGTAAAAAAAATACAACAATGAGATATTTACAACTATAAAAAATATGGAACACAATATAAAGTGAATGACTTGCCACCGACTGCGTAAACTATGTACTGCCCAATAAAGCTCTCTTCTTTAAAATTAAAATATTATTTTTAACTGTTCAGTTTATGTTTTTGAAATCGGTTATAATTTAATTTTGTAAAATTTTATTTTATTGTATTCCGAAAGCTCATAAAAACTAAGCTACTGGTTTGGGTTGAAAACTGTTATAATATAGATAGTACGTGGGAAAGTATGATGATACCTATTTCACGTGATGAATATTCATATTTGTGACCCAAGTGACACACTTTTGTCGTACATCTTGCAAGCTAATAATAATACCTGGGACCTCTCACACAATACCATCTAGTCCCAAACTAAGCAAAGCTTGTATTAAGGGTATCAGACAACTGGTATACATACTTAAATATTCTTTATAATATACATATATAGACATTTCACACCCAATATGAAATTCGAATTTGCCCTAAGTCGTAGACATTTATTTATTCAGTAGTGTCTAAACTGTTGTTTAGATATATTTGAGAACCTTTACTCCATACATGACTTCGATATTACTTGAACGATTTAAGCAGCGCACTTCAGGAAAACTCATAAGAGGCGTGTTTTTTTCGAGTTGATCGATAAACATCATGATTAACTTTCTGGCACCTATCTCAGTATCGGTATTGAGATACTGAGATTGTGATACTAAAAGATAAAACACGTATTTCATAATTTTCACCAAAAATCATAATACTGGGTAAGTGATGAAAAAACCACCAGGTATTCACAACTTTCCTCGTGAATCAATTTATCTATTGATGGAACCAGTATCAAAATAGCTCAGTACGTTTTGAGATTAACCTATACAGACAGATAGCACGACTAACAACGGAGGACTTTTATTTATAATATATTATTAATAATAATAATAATAACACACACAATCACAACAACGTCTAGGTCCCAAACTAAGCATTAGCTTGTATTTTGGGTACCAAGCGAAGACACCACATACATATAACAACCAAGACCCGGTGCCAGTATTAATATTCATCATATGAATACTGACCCGACCTGGGATTCGAACCCGGAACCTCCAGCTTCGCAGGCAGGGTCGCTGCTCACTAGGCTAAGCGGTCGTCAATTATAGTGATGATACTCTTTGTCAACTTATTTTTAGTACCTAATACAAATAAAATGTTATTGAAATTATAGCATTAAAATATGTATTAGTAGGTTTATATTACATTATTACCCGCTTATTTATTTTCCTTGTAGGGGTATTGAAAAGTAGAGGGTTTACCTGTGTGAACCATAGATGCAAAATCATCATCACTGTGGGCATTGAATCCTTCGCTCTGGATTCAATATTTCACCCTCGCCAGAAGTACACAATTTTGTCCGCTTGCAGTTAACAATCTATTAATCCTAAATCATAAAGTATTTTTTATTTTTTATTTTATTTTATTTTCTGTATTGAAGACAGTTGCAAAAGGCATAATAAAGTATAGACAGTATAAGTATACAAACTTACCTAATTACATTTGTTCCCTTACATAGTCTCACTGAGAACATAAAAGGAATTATGAAGTTTACACTGTATGGCTAAATCATATTCACATGCCTAAATTATTCTTAAAAACTAGATTTCAAAAGGGAGAAATCCGCAATCTAACAATCTGGGGGCACGGCCGTGCCCCCACCAAGTCGAGAAAAAAGCGTCACGGCCGTACCATCCTTTTCTCGAAGCAATTCAGACCATTTTCGACCCCCTGTAACTTCGTTGTGGATAAAACTAGAAGACTGAAATTTTCAGTAACCATGCAGGCATATTATATAAGCATATTTTCAAACTTCATTCAATTTGAACCAGTATTTTTAAGAAATTATAACGGGTCAAATTTCTTAATTTTGTCACTCACTGACTCAACGATCATCAAAATTCTAAGGCACTTCTAGCAGACCTAGAAGCTTCAAATTTGGAATATAAGTAGTGTTTGGTGTATGAATCAAGGAAAAACTAAAAAATCTAGAAAAGACTGCAAAGAAAATTAAGCCCATACAGCCAAGTCTTCAGTTAAATTTTTCAATATTGTTGGCTTTATTCGTAACGATCGCGAACAGTTGCCCATATGTATAGCCCATGCTATAACTATACATAAAAGTCAAGGACTAAGTCTACATAATGCACTGATAGATATCGGTTCTACAGTATTCACATCCGGTCAAGCTTACGTGGCACTTTCGAGAGTTACAAGTCTGGGCGGTTTACATCTAATTAATGTCGACCTTGGAAGTGTTAAAGCGCAGGAATCCTCAATTTGTGAATACAACAGACTAAGAAGCATTTACCGTCCAGATTTGTCAAAAATTGTAACATCAAAGCCTCCCAGAAAAACGCATAGAGACAGGGAGTGGGCTCTTAGAAAAACTGTAGCTGAAGCTCAAGAAGTAGTACCGGAAAAGAGAAAACGGAAGGCTACCTACAAAAATAAGAAAAGTTCATAAGTCAGAGAGAGGGCTTAAAGAAAATTCGTTGCTGGTAGATATACATATATACAATAAGTAGAAGGTACCGAAAAGGAAAAAAGTAGAACTGTCTACAAAATACAAAAAGAAATGAGATCCCATCAAAAACAATACTTGTCAAAAAAACCAAGTCTCGCAACTCAGTTGTTCTGCGGTAAAAAGTTGTGAGATCCATGTAATACCAAGTCGGGTATGTTAATGTTTTATATAAATATATTGAGACTTGGCCATCGCACTAAATAATTGAATTTACATGTGTTTTCAGGCGATTGAATTTACACGTGTTTTCAGGCGATGGCCAAGTCTCAATATATTTATATAAAACATTAACATACCCGACTTGGTATTACATGGATCTCACAACTTTTTACCGCAGAACAACTGAGTTGCGAGACTTGGTTTTTTTGACAAGTATTGTTTTTGATGGGTCTCATTTCTTTGTGTTTATTTCAACAAAATACTGTTACAATTCATGGTACATCTTCCATTTAAGACACAATCTTCGTTAATGACTTTTTAAAATTCTATTAATGGAGAATTTCTTTTCTTCTATATTAATAAAATTGGAGTGTCTGACTGTCTGTCTGTTCCGGCTAATCTCCGAAACGGCTAGACCAATATCAATCAAATTTTGCAAACGTGTAGAGGGCATTATTAGGGGTGACATAGAGTACTTTTTGTCTGTCTGTCTGTCCGTCTGTCTATCTGTTCAAATTGACCTCCAAAATGGCTGAACCGATATTAATCAAACTTTGCAAATGTGTAGAGGGCTTTATTAGGTGTGACATAGAGTACTTTTTGTCTGTCTGTCTGTCCGTCTGTTCAAGTTGATCTCCGAAACGGCTGACCCGATTTCAATGAAACTTGGCAGACGTACAGAGGGCATTATTGAAGGTGACATAGGGTGCTTTTTTCTGTCCGCCTCTGTTCGTCTGTCTGTCTGTTTCGGCTAATCTCCGAAACGGCTAAACCGATTTCAATAAAACTTTGCAGACGTGCAGAGGGTATTATCGGGGTGACATAGGCTACTTTTTGTTTGTCTGTCTGTCTGTCCGTCTGTTTGTATGTTCAAGCTGATCTCCGAAACGGATGAATCGATTGCAATGAAACTATGCAGACGTACAAAGGATATTACTTTTTGTCTGTCTGTCTGTCTGTCTGTCCGTTTCGGCTTGTCTCCTAAACGGCTGAACCGATTTCAATGAAACTTTGCAGACGTATAGAAGGCATTACCGGGGGTGACATAGGCTACTATATCAATAAAATTGGATTGTCTGTCAGACTTTGCAGACGTACAGAAGCTATTACCGGAGGTGACATAGGCTTCTTTTTGTCTGTCTGTCTGTTCGAATTAATCTTCGAAACAGCTGAACTGACTTCAATAAAAAGATTATCACGAGTGACATACAACACTTTTTGTATATCTGTCTGTCTGTCTGGCCGTCCGTCTGTTTGTTCGAACTGATCTCCGAAAAGGCTGAACTTATTTCAATGAAACTTTCAAAGATGTGATTAAAAGATTGTCAGGAGTGACATACAATATTTTTTGTTTGTCTGGCTGTCCGTTCTCTGTTTGTTCAAACTGATCTCCGAAAGGGATGAACTGATTTAAATTAAACTTCACAGGTATGGTTACAAAATTGTCAGGAGTAACATACAATACTTTTTGTTTGTCTGTCTGGCCGTCTCTTTGTCTGTTCGAGCTAAACTCTAAAATACTTAAACCAATTTTAATGAAACTTCGCAAACGTGCAAAGACGGGTGTGAGGAGTGACGAACGCTACTTTTTGTTTGTTTATCTGTCTATATGTAAATTTGAGCTAAACTTTTTAAAATTTTAATGAAACTATGCAGACATTAAAAATAGGTTATCAAGAGTGACATAAGTTGGTTTTTAGGGCTAATCGTAGAAACGGCTGATTAGATTTTACTGAAATTTTGCGAACATAATGCGTTGTCAGGATTGAAAAGCTTTTTTTTATATCCATATAAAAAACTGTGGTGTTTGTTAGTATGTCTGTCTGTTCCGGTTAATCTCCGAAACGGCTGACTGATTTTGGGACCAACTTGGGGGATAGCTATTCTTCATGCTAAAATAGCTAAATGAATTTTTATGAAATTAGGTATAGAGATTTTTTAGGTAGTTAAGTTTCAGAATGTTCTAGAAAGTGTTACAATGTTCTGGAGCGTCGCGTTCCTGTAAGTGTCCCGGTACAACTGTGTAGTCCACGCAAGCGAAGCCGCGGGCGGACAGCTAGTTAAATATATAAAATAAGTTACACGGAAATACCTTTAATTTCTATTTTGTAATTTTCTATCAAACGGGATTAGAAAAATTGTGAAAATTTTTATTACACTATCATATAAATATGGGTGGCGTCGTGAAAGCCGAGTGGTGACGAGCCTGCATCTTGTTTAGAAGGTCGTGGTACGAACCCCAGAAACTGGCATGTACTAATGAATTTTTCTCTGATTTAAGTACCACTACCACTAACTACCTCTGACTCCGTGCCTCGGAGAGCACGTTAAGCAGTCATCAGATGGCAGTCACTAAAATCAATTAACAGCGTGGTAGATTAAGCTCAAAGCACCCTTGTCCCGAGGGGAGATCTAAGCCCCTGCAGTGGGGCATAATGGGCATTTTGAAACAGTAGTCATTTTCATACAATGGACATTTTGAACCTAGTCTTTTTTTGAGTCTTCAATAATGTTGTTTTTGACCTCTTTCACACGATGATCTTCGTTTGTTTTACATCAAATAAATATTACTTACACCAAAAGAATTTGAAAAAAATAATTTTCTGCTTGCAAAAGCAAAGCGAAATAAAATGTTTATTGTGTTTCATCCATAAAAAGGTAAACATATTTTCATGAACTTTTTTAGATCTACGCTTCTGTATATTAAATTGTTATTTCGGAAATATTATTTATTATTAGTTTGTAAAAAAAATACATTTTGGGTACTTATATCATATTCACGCTAAACAAATGCAATCCCAGGCAGCTAGTGTCAAGCGCGGTTGATCGGCGTAAGTTGGGGTGCTATTCTATCGCGAGGGCTATACCTACGTGCCGTGATTACACCCCTGTATTCGTAATTCGATAAATAGAGCTCCGTGGTCACCCAATAACGAAATTTATTCCGTCGCACTGATTGCTGACTGTTGTACAATTCCAGCTACCGTCACTTTTACACATTTAACCCCACGGCACAACTTCATATACGACATACTAAAATATATCTATTTACTATAAACTGTTATTAGTTTGGATTTCAATAGGTACTAATTTGGATTTGTATAGAAGTCCAATGGACCGAGATTCGCACTTCACCAGCTTTTAAGTAAAAATCAGGACTTTTGTAACTCTCATATACGTCTGTCACAGCGTCACAGACAACCATGTAGTATTATTTAGATAATGTTTTCTTTACGCCTCCATTCTCGCGCGGGTGCGTGGCGGCCCCAATATCATCCTGGACACTATCGCTGATACAGATCGCGCGGCGAGAGTTTGGCTTTGACCTTCGGGGTGGAGGGGATTACTGCGCATGGATACTGTCACGCACACTATACTTTTCCTTTTGTAAAATTTATTTTATTTTTCAATTTTTAGTTATACGCATTTATAACTTAATTGTAGGGGATTTTATTTGTAATCTTTCATTTCGCAGTGCATTTTGAGATTTTGATTGTCAAGAAGAAATGTTATGAAAAAGATGGGTGGTAGTGTAATGAGAGAGCCGGTTCTTTCATCACCGGCTCCTTCAAGACAAATTAATTTTTGCATTGATACAAAAATTAAAAATTGTAGATTTTTATGGTTTTATTTTCTGTAAAAAATAAGACTTCTATGGTCTCATCAAAATGTTAACAAATAAAAGTCAAAAAACTTGTAAAGGACTATATTCGACTACAATCGTACAAACCGTCAACGAAGTTTTACAAAAGGCCCAATCTATTAAGAAAATAGCTATGTTAACTTTGAAACTTTTGTTTAGATTTTTAGAATTTTCATCTGTTTGTTTTGTGAATACGATAAACTGCAAATTCAACTGCATTTCAAAGAAACAAATTCAAGTGTTTTAATTAGGTCGTATATTATTGACAAATCAAAGAATAAAATAAGATATTTTTTGTTTTGTTTCATATTTATAATAATGATAATAATAATCATTTATTCTCGGGTGCTAGCCCCTTAGTCATTTTTACATTTTTACACGTTATTTACATATTATTAAACAGTACAATAAAATAAAATATCAAATCATAACAATAAATAAATACAATTAAAAATTAAAACTAAACAATCATTCAATTCTTTGACATGTACATGTATCCAATGGGCCATAAATGGAGAGTCCCATCACTGTACACCACTGTCACACATTTCATTCAATTCTTTTCACACTTCGAAAAGTGAAGAACTGACATTATTTAGATTTGTATATATTTTAGTACAAATATAAGTTACAATACATAAATACAAGGCATATTTGCGTGTATTATATACACCGCTATGTGGTTATAAGTCGGCATCGCTTAGCAGAAATACCGATACAATCGACCACGTTTTGGCCGAATGATGACTTGCAGCGCACGCGGTGGTCGGCCGCAGACGTGCTTCTAAACAACCGATGCGTATCTAACCTTATATCGAGTGTATACTAGAGCACAGCATATGCCAGAGGCAGCAAAAATCCCCTATAATCGGACCACGACTTTGTTTGTATGACGTTCTAGCTGTAGGTGGCATCTGAAATATTCAAAGTCCCAGTTCAATGCTTTAAAGGCGTATGTAACTAAGTAATAATAAAAAATTGAATAAGAAATGGCCGTTCTAGCTGCTACTGACAATTTTGATTGACAATAAAACCTGCATGGTAATAGTTTATAATTTAGGACTTCGTTCGAACAAACGTCACTGGAATCTTAAAATGAATAAAACTATTTGATAATTGTTTTTTAATTTTTTTTTACATTTGCGTCGCACTCAAACATGAATACGTCAAAATTCGAGTAATATTTGAATTAGAGCTCCTTCGTGACGTTAACGCACCAGATGTAGTTCATGCATGGTTCATACCAATGATAGGTCTGGAGAAATCATGGCTAATTTACGCATTGTTTTCTTTAATCGTCCAGATTTTGACTTGCACAATGAACCAGGTAAGTGCCAATTAAGGAGGTAATTACAAAAGGTGATAGCTCAAAAATAGGTTTTACTTGACAACTTGCTTACTACTACACGCACATCTGCACCACGCACACTTACTTGGCGCTATTACCAGCAACTAATTAGTCTTGATCATTTGATTGTGCGTGGCGTATGATCAGGCTGCAGAAATCACGCCCAGAGAGATCCATGGTAAAGTAGCTACTTGTGCTCAAGGCAATCTGAGCTACATGTATTCATTATGTCAAACGGGCATAAATTTTTCATAAATTCAAAAAATTTTGTTAATATTATAAAATCTGTTTCAACTTCTTTCAATACATCTGCTATTTTAATACGGTCTTTATGACATCTAAACTTGTACCTTAATGTTATATTTTACAGTATTAGGCCTTTTTTACTTTACACCAATCACAAACAAGCATTCTGTTTGTAACGCATGCGTAAACGGCGAAAAGCAACCCGCTTACATCTACCTAATTTTAATCACAAATGTATTAAATAAATATGAAGCTCGTACTCAGTAAACTGGCTATTATAGTCATCGGTTTATTATAAGCAGTACGAGGCGAATAATATGCAGCTTATTGCATCATAATGTACTATTTAGATTCATATGCATACAGATGTCACATACTTAAGTATTTTTATTTATTTATTACAAAATAAACATAAACAGCAGACATTATTAATAAAAAATCATTAAAATCGCACCACCGCACGGTCGACACGGAGGGGAGCGCGGTGCAAACGATATCAGCTGTGGCGAGCGGTGGACCAAAACTCGTTCGTTTTGTGTCGACTCAGTTAGCGAACCAGTTAACTTCCCTATAAAAATAAAACTTAATCGGCGCCTATACGAAGCCGCGACAATGACTGTCCAGGACCTGAGAACGGAACCTATCCAATTGCTAAGAGGAGTACCTACGACAGGGGGATGTTATATCCCCGAAACTGTTCACCAACGCATTGAAAGACGTTTTCAAGACTGGAAATATTGTAGCATTAATATCAACGGCGAATACATCTCTCACCTCCGTTTTGCTGACGACATAGTCATCCGCTTCCGCTGGAGGAGCTCAGCGGAATGGTTAACGGCCTCAATGTCGCCTCTCGACGGGTGGGGCTCGGGATGAATTTGGAAAAGACGAAAATCATGTTCAACGAACATATTCTACCGAGACCGGTAGCCGTTAGAGAGTGCGACTCTTGAAGTTGTGTAAGACTATGTCTATCTAGGACAGAGCGTCCGACTCGTTATTGGTTAAAAGATACTTGAGTTTGTTTTACTAACTAGAGAGCACTTGAACGTGAGATTCAGCGTCTAAAAAAGATACTTTTTAAGTTTTGCTCGTCAGTCGCTCGCCACCGCCATGACACTATGGGGCATCTTTCATATATATTTCAGCTATATATATATGTCATATATATTTCAGAATACCAATAATTAATGGTGACCTATGCTTTTAAGTTTTGCAGAAATCAATCGATTTTGATATTTTGTCTGTATATTGTTTTATGGCTCAATTCATTTACTATAGTTATAATCTCATTGTAAATACATACAACAATCGCTGAAGTTGTGCCCGATAATGCACCAAAAAGTGTAAGAATTTTAAACACTATTGTCTCCATTTTGAAAAGTGACCTGTACCCGTATCATTGTTGACTTCTGACATGAAAAGGTTGGAAACACTTGAAATGTACCCGCTGGAGATGATATATGAAGAGGCTCTGACGTCCGGCATTGATTCTATGTCAATAACTATTAATGGGTGAAGTGAAATCTGTAGATGGACAAAATTCTAAACCGACGAAATATGAAACAATTTAGCACTATATTAGGAGAGTGCTTAATTCGCTTTCGGTGACGCTCGATGACTTTTTGTCAATCTTAACTATGTCAAATCAACACAGAATTTCAGAACCAAGTGTAATAACTACGAGGTAGATGGTTCAGATCGATGAGGCTTCGCCTAAAATATGCGGAGAGAATCAACTTAAAATAAATCGCGCAGTCGATCGACAGCTAAAGTAAATTGTTTTAAAGTTTTAGGAATATTTTAGGTAAAGTAGATTTGGTCCTATAGTATAAACATCATCTTCCACTGCATACGACGCGAGTGACATATTTATATATTTATAAACTTATTTAAAAAAAAAAATCTTAATAAAAATGCCGAAAACGTTAAAATAAGTAAACATTTTTATTTCAGTTGCGTTGTAGGTACTCGTCTCGTATTAAATCTACTATCATAATTCTTGAAGTTTTGTTATCCTGGGTTCAGATTATTATCTTTTTCCTGTTTAGCACATTCCTAAGGAAAACTCCTACTGAGTCGAACAAACAATAACGCCCTTTTACGCTAGTAATCATATATCTATGGATTAGGATCGTCTCCAATGTAAAAGTTCACAATCAATTTCACAATATTGGAGGATCGCTAAAGTAAACCCTAAACCCTGTCAGTAGAGATGAACGATTAAATTCTTTCGTTATTTTAGTTGATTACTTGTTCACTACATTTTGTTCGAGTTTATATCTACGTGCATCATATAAACAACCACCGAGGCTTATGTCATAGTATCGCGTCATACCTAATGACAACACTAATCTACGGCACATTTAAAAAGAATTCTTATCAAATGTGCCCATCTTTCTCTCTCTCTGTCTGTCTCGTTGGTAAGAAAGATTTAGTAAGTTGCGCCATGACTGATGGCCGAGTGGCCCTAAATGCGGAGCCAAGGGTCACGGGTTCGATTCCTGGACAAATATTTTGTGAACATGAACATGTCTATTTGTTCCATGTTGGGTGATTAAAAGTATCTATATTTGTATATATGTATTATAAACAATATGTTTGTATATCAGTTGTCTGTTAGGTACCCATAATACAAGCTTTACTTAGTTTGAGATAGTGGGATGGCCCAGATATTATTATTATAAAAATGCTATATGCAGTTAAAAAATGCTTGATAAGTTATTTATTGTTCTGTGACCCTATCCTAAGAATCGAATGAAAACTAGAAATAAAAATCGAATTGCTTCAATATGTCGTCTGTTCTGACTACAACCAGACCGCAGTTTCTTCCAAACCATCTTACACCTACGCATAATTATCTTTACAGATCTCATGCGGCCTATACCTATTATAACAAATGGGTAATGACATTCTTTTTTTTTGTACTTTAATAGAAAGGCTTTTCAAATCTGTCGTAGGTATGAGTCGTTATACTAAGCGATACGTCAGAAAAATAGCTTAGGACGTCTACTAAAACCGTGATCGAATCCGAAATAAATGTTAGGAATTATTGAATTCATTTCGAAAAATTGTGTATTACAACCATTATCCGAAACCAATTCCTTATCCTTGATTAAATTTTGTTAATATTCAAGTCATAATATGCATTCAAATCCGAAGTAGGTATTATATCCTTAACAACCCTGCTGTAATTTAGCACAAGGTTGAGAGATGATGCGAATGCTTACGGAATAATTAAGAAATTAGATAATAACAGCACCCTGTGGCGAGTCGAAATTACAATTACGCTTCTATTTTACTTTTTATGTGGTAGCCTACCACATTGATGCACATGTCATGCACACAAATAGCAAATGAAAGTGGTAGGTATCAATGTCCTTATGCAAATTATAAATATAGGTATACGTGGCTTATGTTTGTCGTGAATACGTTTTGCTATCATAACATTCAAGTGAATACAGAATATCTAATGATAATAAAAATTAGGGTACCTATAGGCTTCACTATTGCACATTTAAGTCTATCCCTACATTCAGAATACAATTTTGTCACTCGTTATAGTCAAAGGACCGGTTGGCCGAGTGGTTAGAAACCCTAACTGCGGAGCCAAGGGTCGCGGGTTCGATTCCCGCCTGGGACAAATATTTGTGTGCATGACATGTTTATTTTTTCCGTGTGGGTATAATATAAAAAACCGCAAAAAAAAAAACTAAATTTTAAAAGGTGTGAAATTAAAAGTTTTTTTTGTGTCGGCGGTTTTTTTAAATTATAAATCGAATTTTTATTTCAAAATTTTTAAATTTAGTTATTTAGTTAAGTATTTTAATTCATACATGATCAGACAAAAAAATATTTTCATGTTTTTAGTTTCCATTTCGTTAGTTAATATTCATCATTCCCTTTCAATACAGTGTACGTTATACTAGTCAAGCTCTTTCATTTGCTACCCATATTGAGGGATTTGTGAAAAAAAATGTAATTCGCCATTTTGTGGTGGCAGCCATCTTGGATTTGAAATTTTTCATAGTGTATAGTATTCTACTAGTCAAGTCCTTTCATTTGATACCCATATTGATGGACTAGTGAAAGAATATGTGATTCACCATTTTGTAGTGGCAGCAATCTTGGATTTGAAATTTGTCATAGTGTATGGTATTCTACTAATCAAGTCCTTTCACTTGATATCCATTAGTGAAAAAAAATTTAATTCGCCATTTTGTGGTGCCAGCCATCTTGGATTTGAAATTTATCATAGTGTATAGTGTTCTACTAGTCAAGTCCTTTCATTTCATACCCATATTGATAGAGTAGTGAAAAAAATATGTAATTCGCCATTTTGTGGCGGCGGCCATCTTGGATTTGAAATTTGTCATAGTGTATATTATTCTACTAGTCAAGCCCTTTCATTTAATACCCATGTTGATTGAGTAGTGAAAAAATATGATATCCGCCAATTTGTGACGGCAGCCATCTTAGACTGATTATCATCAGACATAGCTAAGAACACTCCCGACTAATTCACGTTTCATATGAAAAAATCCGCTTTCAAATCGGATCATCCGTTTGGGAGCTACGATGCCACGGACAGATACACAGATGCACACACAGGTCAAACATAACACCCCTCTTTTTGCGTCGGGGGTTAAAAAGTATCTATATGTGTATTATTATTAAAAAAAAGAATATTTAAGTATGTATATCAGTTGTTTAGTACCCCATAAAAAAGCATATACCTAATACTTGCTTAGTTTGGGACTAGACGGCGCTGTTTGGGATGTCCAAATATTAAAAAAAATGACCAAATAATTTCTTATTATATCACAGGGCTAGTAAAAACTTCATTATAGCTAGTAAGACTTGGTAAGTAAAAATTCAAAACTGCAAATGAATCTATAATATTCTTTTTAACAATAGAAATTAAATTAAATTTTAATGGTTTTTGTTCCGTATAATATATCTTAAGAAAGGCCATACCACGTTGAGTAAATACACTGGGTCATTGAAATTAGGTAAGCAACGTCGATTGTTGTTAGTATACGGATGGCTGGACACTATTATACTCGTATAATTACATT
Organism: Luffia ferchaultella; assembly: GCA_949709985.1. Classification (NCBI taxonomy): domain Eukaryota; kingdom Metazoa; phylum Arthropoda; class Insecta; order Lepidoptera; family Psychidae; genus Luffia; species Luffia ferchaultella. The sequence continues at coordinate 1,421,757 of OX453243.1, forward strand.
ACATAACTACATTATTAATTTTCTTAATTTATTTTAGTTGATTTTCATATTTCAGCTCCGAACGCAGTCCACGTCTACTTCCATGTCTAAGCTTTTCTGGTTTCACACTTCCTTTCTGGTTTTCGACTTCCGTTCTAGTTTTCACCTGTTTTAACATTCAAAATTATAATTAGAACTAAAAAATACATCTGACAAAGACAACGCATGTCGTTAATAAACAACGCGCCATGCTAAGTAAAATCTATACTTAAATCAAATTAATAAGTCAAATCGCATGTTTATAAAAGTTTTTGCACTATTTGCTTCTACTATTATATGAAATTCTTTATATCTTTTACTGTAAAAAGTATTTGATGGATTACAATTAAAGTTTCCTTAAAATATTATTAACTTATGGCTATATTTAAGGGTTAGTAGGTACAAGCCATTAGAGGGCACAGCATGAAATGTTTTTTGAAAACAGCTGAGCGTATGTTCATGCGGTTTATTGTATTATGCATTGTATTATATAGATAGATATCATAACAGAGCGACTTCTTAGGTTAGTGTACGTTTATACGCCACCAGGTAGTAGTGCAATAGATGTTCTTCGAAACGGCTTTTTCGTCATATATACAGGCAATTTTTTCACTATTCGCCATTTTTTTTTTACTTAGTAAATACTTCATTATGAAAGAAAATAGGTAAAATTATAACGTAATAATATTTTCTCAAAAGAATATTATTGCTAAAGTTTGATTTTTAAGTCAGACCTACGCAAATGACAGTCGCCCGCGCATTTCTATTGTAATTCTATAACTCTGTGGCGCGATATTTCAGTATTTTAGTACCGAGTGATATTAAAAGAAAAAAAAATACTAATTGATTACTTTCACCAATTTCATATTAAAATTTGGCAGGTGATTACTATTGTATAAAATTCTATGTAATATTATATGTATGTACGTTTGTTCAAATTTAAGTTAAAAACCATTTGCCGGATTTTAATGAATCTTTTTTGCATGTATTCCTAATGCACCTGGAAAAGCTGTAGACTACATATTATTTAAAAGTCTGTCCGTTTTTTAACGTTGTCCTGTTTAAATCCCTATACTGCTTTTAATAAAACTGTAATAGAGATTGCCCGAACACCGAGAGAGGACTTGGGCAATTTTTGAACCGCTGAATTGCTTTTGATGACAATTGGCTAGAAGACAGCTTGCACCTTGAACGGCCCGGCCTACTTTTCACCCCGGAAATGTGTTTGTCACCTTTTAGTGGCTAAACCGCTAAACCATTTTGATGAAATTTTGCAGTGAGATAGATAGCTTGCATCCTGAAGACGGCCATGAGTTACTTTTTGCCCCAGAAATGTTTCTTTATATTTGTTACCTTTTCGCGGCTAAACCAATGAACTGATGTTGATATAAATTGCAACGGACATAGCTTGTCCTATACATGTAATATATATGTTACTTTTTACTACGGGAAACATTTGTGCTTGTTACGTTTATACGGCTGTACTGTGATCTTTACCTTGAGATAGTCATAGGTTACTTTTTACAGTGTAAAATGCGTCGTAAGTTTGTAATTTTTTTAGCAAAAAGATAGCTTAATCTTGTAGACGGAAATAAGCTACTTTTGAATAGGAAGAAAGCTAAAATAATGGAGTGTTTCATACATTTTCAGTTTTCTTTACAACCACTTACGGTTGTGGTAGTAGATACTAGATAGACCTTGGTCTTCTCCAACCGATTCAAAGGTTTGGCTATGCATGGGTGGTATAGTGAGTGGCGAAATTGTGTGACCTTACAAGAACTACAGTAAAAATGTTTCAGACGTTTCACAATGTTCTGGAACGTCCATTTAGCATCCCAATTGATTGTGTAGTCTACGAAGGTAAAAGCCGCAGGGAAAGCTTGCTTATACATGTAATATTGTGCATTCATGTAATTTATGAATACAACAAAGGAATTGCAATTAATGCTAACAAATACCGATTGCGGTATACATTCTATAGTTCGCATAGAGAAAGTGTAGAAGACCAAAAATGAAGTTCTAAAATTTATGTATAATCACAGAACTAACATAAAAATAATTGAATAACTATACATGAATCATCATCATCATCAGTCCTTGTCTCTCCACTGCAGGATACAGGCCTCTCCCAAGTCTTGCCACCACCGGCGGTCCCCCGCCTTCCGCATCCAATTATCCCCGGTGTAGTGCTTTAGGTCATCAGTCCACCTGGCCAGGGGGCGCCCAATGCTTCGCTTTTCGGTACGTGGCCTCCACTCGGGAACTATACACGAATAGTGCCTACTAATGGAGTATACTTTCATGTACCAAAGCAGTTAAGAAAATGTACAAGCACACATACCGAAATATATTCACATTGTATAGAATCAAGAACAAGTAAATATTCTGAAAATATACAAGGTCTAAACATATATAACAAAAAATTTAACATGTAAAAATGTTAACAGCAATTAACTTGTAAAATGAAATAATTTTCTAGGACAATAATAAATGAAAAAATGGGGAAGATTCGTTTCGTTCTCTATTTATCATCATTTCGGTCTTAGATCAGAGAATAATAAGATTCAGTTTGATAAAAAAAAGACGTGTGGCACTCGAGGACTGCCGCGGTAAAGCTATTGCATACATTTTGTATCAACTTATGCAATTATAATTATTTATTTATTTTATTTATGCAGTATTAAATCTGAGTTACTCCTAGTCGCGCCTAAAGAAGTTTTACTTCAAAAACAAAGAAAAAAAATACTGCATAAATAAAATAAATAAATAATTATAATTGCATAAGTTGATACAAAATGCTATGCAATAGCTTTACCGCGGCAGTCCTCGAGTGCCACACGTCTTTTTTTTTCTTTTTAGCTCTTTACGCTTTTCTTCTCTATAAAACGAAAATATCTTGGTATAAATAATAGGTATAAATAATTAGGTATAAATAGTGTAATGACACACCAAAACAAAATTATTCATTTAAAAAAAATAATGATATTAAGAAGTGATTATCGAATTTCGCGCGATGTACATTTATATAGATATAATATCATATATACTTTCTCTGCGCGGCATTCATGTGCATTATCTATACACCAAAAACAAAGGTACTGAATAGTACACGTGCTTGGTTTGATGGTTTCTGTTATATACATAATGAAGAATGAATTTATTCATTTATTTATATATATATATATTTTGAGAATCTAAATTGAGAATTTAAACTATACGCGTGTGTGTGTTTGTGCGTATAAAAGAGGGCTACTTTTAATATCGCTCATTTTAATATCAAAAATTTAGGTTATCTTTATAGCAGTATTATATTTTCAATTCAAAATTAATACTGCATTTGTGATAATAATAAAATGTATGTATATAAATTACTCACTCATTTTCTTTCACTATTTTTTCGTGACTTTCTTCATTAATAATAAATGTACTTTGTTCATTCATATTCAAAACACTTTATACACAAAAAGTATATTATTTGACGTTAATAAATTATGTGGGTCCCAGTCACAGACAATTTTGTCTGTGGTCCAGCGCGACAATGGCGCGATTCCGTGCGTAGTGGTATTATAAGCGCAGTAAGTACCAGGATCGCATAAATTAGAGATAGTTCGGTCGACGTGCATGAAGTGACGTAATCACTTTTAACGATTTATGCACTCCTATTTTCTTGCACTGATTATGAGCGTGAGGTTTTTTTCGTTACGGAATTTTTCGATTTGGTCCCCGCGCTCAAAGGCCCGCGATAGAAGCTATGCAATAGCTTAATAAAAAAAACATTTAGGCATTCCTAAAAGGATAGGTTAGATTAGATTTGTTTAAGTCAATGCGAGAAACAAAGCGTAGTGGAGTTCCATGGCACCCAGAAATCGTTTAATCAATTTGAATTTCGGCTAAGTTACGTTGATGGTCTGTTATTTTTACAAGGGATGGCTAATAAGTTTAGAGCCTTTTAAAAATGCCGATTAAAATATATAATTGTATAAATATTTAATTAATATATATTTAAAATATATAATTTCTTTTTTATTATATTTATCTAGTTTAATAACTCTTACATTATAACTTTTTAATTACTATTACTAACTTTTTTATTGATCTTCCTTTTACATAACTAGATGAGAAAAAAGCGATAATTTCTGTTTTATCTTAACGCGGAACAAGAGTGCCGAGAGCTGTCCAACTGTCTAAATATTTGTTGGTATAATCATGTTGTCAAAGGTTTTTTTGTTGTATAGCAGGTAACAAACATTAAAAAAAGTGTACAGGACACAAACAAACCTTTGCCTCGTTTCGATCTAGTAAGAGTGCCTTTTTGATCTCCCTTCCTAGAGCAGTGGCCATCGGCGGCGGAACGGCGTTCCCGATCTGTCAAAAAACGCAAATCTACTGCAACTTTACATATTTTTGTTAGAGCATTAAAAACTTTCTGCGCATTTTTTTTCAAACTATTTAACTAGCTTATCGCCGCGGCTTCCTCAGAGTGGACTACACGTTTGAAGTATAATGGCGATAAATTCATATAAATTGTCTTCACTGGACCGAGGACCGCTAGACAGTCGTCCGGGAGATATTCTGTTTTATTAAACCCGTATCAAAATCCTTTACGAGGTTTAAATTAAGTAACCAGAGAAACAGAAATGAGGACCTCCGTAGCGTTGTCACTCCATGCCCAGGCAGTGTACGGTGTTCCGGCAGCGCAGTGCTAAGGGGGCGACGGCGGTGTTGGCGTAGGTAGAGTGCGATCCCAGTCACCCCAGACTTACTTAATTTTAAGAAAGATGAAATTTTTAAGATCGGTAGTATAACATAAATTTCAAAAGGAATGGATACTCGCTAAGCTGAAAGCGGGGCCGTTTTACAGGTAGCAGGTATCAAAGGTGAAAAAAAAACATGCTAACTTATTCAAGCGCATAAGTACAAGTGAGATGCAATCTGACGCGTGAATATCTCTCTCTCTTACAACTCGTAGCTACTCTGAGTTAGCGTGTTGTTAGTTTTTAGTCTATATGACTGTCTATTAAAGATGGGCGTTTTTGAATTTTTACGCCAACGATTTGCAAACCGATGTCGCAAACGAAATTCATTTTCACAAACAGATGTCAAAAGTTGATTTCTTTTCTAAACCGGCGTAAACAGTTTACGTGATTTTCTTACAAATATACCTGCTATCTGTAAAACGGCCACGCTTTCAGCTTGGCGAGTTTCCATTCCTTTCTAAGTTTATGATATACTACCGATCCGAAAAATTTCATCTTTCCTAAAATCACGTAAGTCTGGGATGACTGGGATCTTGGACTATAATGAGAGAGAGCCGCGTTATATTGATACCTAATCAATCACGCACATAGGTGTACTTTATATTGTTTTTTTAGCTTAGACGATGGGATATTTACCTGTTTGTATTTGTCTTTAATAGAACCGTGAAAACGATAATCATCATGAAAGCCTTGAGAACGCGCGTATTCGCGCACCGATAGCACACGGTTCTGGTCTGGGTGCAGTACTCGACCCTGTTTGTGCATCGGCTCTGGCTCGGTGACCGTGGTACTAAAGTAGCCTTCCCAAGACACGCGACCTGCAACACGCCAACCGAAACACAACGCGACGGGCTTAAATACAGTTTTAATACAATACAAAGAAAACAGCAAAACAGGTACACATCTTTTTAATAATATTGATTTCAGAAAGTTGACTATATTAGATATAAAAAGTAGAACAGGAGTCGAAGAGTAAGCCATTTCTGTCATGAATTTGTCATCTTTTCAGTTGCTGCTTACGTGTTTCCTTCGGTGGTAGTCTCGTTAAACCTAGCTCATGGCAATCCAGTTTCTTTCACGTATTTATTTTCTATTTCGCCACAACACATTAGGCCACAAACTAAGCATTAGCTTGTATTTTGGGTACCATATAAGACACCACATACATAAAACTACCAAGACCCGGTACCAGTATCAATATTTATCATATACATACTGACCCGACCTGGAATTCGAACCCGATACACCTAGCTTTGTAGGCAGGGTCACTACCCATTAGGCTAAGCAGTCGTCATTGTATTATGTTGAGGACATAGCTAGATTTTGTTTATTTTGTGAAACACGTTAATTGCGTTGAAAAACTAGTCGTTCATTTCCGTCTAGCTTTGCTTTGCAGACGCTGAAAAAAATCTAAACAAAACAGAAAACGAATATTATAATAGAAGCAGACTTTGTTCCATATTTAATTAAAATTATTGAAATAACCAATAGGTACATACCGAAAAGACCGGCCCAATGGCCATTACGATCGGCGGTGTGGGCCAGACACCATGGTATTAAAGTATTCGACTGGCGTCCCTCCGCCGAGCAGGCACCGCTGTTTGCACAAGGACACACGCTGCGCGCATGATACAGCGTCTTGGTAGGGCTTTTCTGAGACCTCCGTTTGTGCTGTTTGTATTCTAGCACCTAGAAACAGAACGTTGCAAATTTAAAACGTCTGCCAAGTGTTTCAGTGTAACGACTATGCCAAAACATTCACCTCGGTATGGGTACCATCGGGGAGCGTGACTACGATGTTTGGCAGGTCTCTCCAGTCGCTGCCAGGCGCGGTGGGGATCATGTCGACCCGGACCTGTGAGAGTGGCGGTAATTTCTTGCAGATGTGATCAATAACTTTGTCGTTCGATCCTTGTCTCAGGAAACGCTGGTAGTGCGTGATTGGCTCACAAACATGCTCTATCTCGATATCGTTCGCGCCACTGGCAATTGGCGGTAGATCGAATAATGCATCGTATGCGGTGCAGGTACGGAGGGGTGCTTGATGTCGCCACGACCAGCGCGAATTTGTGAAAAAGAGTTTGTCATCAATCTTAACGGAGAGTGAACAAGCACTTTTATTGAATACGTGAGAAGGCAACGGAAAATTAGGCAGAGTGTGCCCAGGCGCCACCGCATACATGAAAAATCGGCGCCTCGACTGAGGCAACCCAAAATTGCCTGCTTGCAGCACTCCGAATTTGGCTTGGTAACCCATGTTCAGCAAGGCGCGTAGCATCATTTTTAAAGCCATCCCCTTTTTATAAGAAACAAAGTTTCTCACGTTCTCGAACACAAACAGTTGAGGGCGATAGTAGTCGCAGTATGAGAGCATGACCGGAACGAGTGTGTTCACAAGAGTGGAGTATTGTTCGGTACCGAAGCGATTCATCCCCGAGAAACCTTGGCAAGGCGGGCCACCGCAAACCATTTCAACCTCGCCTTTGACGGGCAGAGGCTGACCAAAAGAATTATGGGAGGCGCGCGAAATCACAGCCGCCAACAGCGTGTTGCAGTCCTCGTGGTAGACGATACAATTGGGGTGGTTGGCGGCGTAAGACTGTGTGGCCGCCGCATCCCAATCGACAGCCCAACAGCAGTCGGCGACGCCTGCACGCCGCAACCCTTCCGCGAGGCCGCCACAACCAGCGAAAACGTCCAACGTTCGCAAAGGTCGTACATTTGCTTCCGAATCCAACGACCGTAATCCGACGCTGGTCGCATGCAGTGGTACAGGTCCGAATTCCTTAGTTTTCGTATTATAAGCTCTCTCGAAATAAAATCTTGTCGGGTGTTGATCTAACCAATCATTAGGTGACTCATAGTTAGGTATATTTCCTTTATAAAACAATTGGCAAAGTCCTCTAACATATTTAGAAGGAATATATACTACGTCATCGCTCCAATATAATACGTTTAGGTCTTCGTGATGCGGAAATCTAGACGAAGTTTGTTCAGGTCGGTACAATATGTTTATTTTGAAGTAAATGTTTTGTGGAGGAATGGTCATAGGGTCTGTCCCTCTTCCAAAAATAGCCATAATGTAGCCAACATCAAATGGTTGTTTTGTTTGCTTGTTTGATCCACGTATATATTTTTTATTTTTCCTATAGCGTTCTGTATAAATTTCCTCGCTCATTCGTGACCCTACATCGTTTAAATTGTCCTGATCAGGTATTAGTTTTTCGACTTTGAAGGTTCCAGGTACTAGAAAGAGTCCTTTGCCTTTCACATATTCGTCATCGCCCCACTTGACGCTTGAAAATTCTGTTCTGTTTCGTGTGTTTTTAGTTTTTTTTTCTATATTCATAAGTCTCGGACCATAAAGTATGGGAAATGATTTGAAATCCCTGACAGTTTTTCGCTGACATGTCATACAGTGTTTAAATTTCTCCGGTATTTTAACTAAAAGGTCTTCAGGTATGTTTTCAAACCTACCTGTAAATGGTTCATAAAACATTTGACAGTAGTATGTTTGGCCGTCATCTTCTTTCAACTGTTCATCGGATACTCTATTTCCATTCGAACTACTTAGATTATCGGGTACTTTTACAAATTCCACATGTGCCTTTCTCACGACGCTAGATAGTGGCACATCTTCAGAGCATGTTTCAGAAAGAAAGATCTCTCTAGGATAGCCTAACTCTCCCAAAACAGTATCAGATGAACGAAAAAAAATTTCGGCATGGAAATATCCAACATTTCGATCTGGGAAGATACCCCACATATATGAAATTCTAGCTATCAGGGCAGGCTTGTTATGGTATTTTGGTTGCAGCATAACGAAGTCGCCAACTTTCAGCTTTATGTCGTCCACTTTGACCGTAGTGTGATAATGTTTGGTTTGTTCCACGTAAAACGCATCTGTAGGCCATGCGATTTTACGTCTCTTTGATTCTTTATATTCCAAGAAAGCTTTGTCATTCACTGGCGCCTCGAGACTATCTTCTTCATCTGAATCTGTGTCGGAAGAAGTGGTTGAACTACCTTCGGATACATTGAGACACGTTTTCAAATTGCAGGATTTTTTTTTGCCGGAGCCACCAAATTTAGGCATGGACCTGCAAGAGTGGCACTCGCCACAATCTGGCATCTGACAAGCAGTACAGACTCCACATCTTTCCTGGTCATGGCCGGCGCACGTGTCATTTTTGTGTAGGATGTGGGGAAATAGCTTTTCAAAACAATTTCTAACTAGGGGAGTTGTGGTCACCTCTGACGCAACAGTATGCAGTTCTTTGTCTGTAATCGGTTTTTCCATTTTGATCTGGTGTCAGTACTCGACAACGTGGTATACCTGCTTGTACAACCAATAAGCGTGCTCCTCCAGTAGCTCTGCTTCAGTTTGGAGTTGGTTGTCAATCAAAACCTAGCACAGAACAAATTTTGAGATTACTGCCTTGTACTAATTAAATTCGGCATATATTTAATGATAGTTTCAATTTTACAAAACCAGCAAGCAAAAAAATCTAAACGGTCATTTTTAATGATTTATTCTCTTTCTCTGAGACATAAAATAAATCAAATCAATTGTTATTTTAATCTGTTTAGAACAACGCAAAAAATGTTTGGGATTTAGAAATTATGTCTGATAGTAATTTGTTGGACCCGAAAACAAAAAGAAATTAACATTAAATACACAAAAATTTTGATTTTTCTCCTTCCCTACTCCCAGATCTGAAAAATAAAGTACCTATTAAGTAAAAAATCAAGTAATCCCCTGCTTTCGTACGAACTTCTTACGACATTGGAAATGAACCTAACGGGATAAAGTAAACACGCATATTTTGGATAGTATTTATCGAAAAAAAAAATTTCGCAATAAAAATAACAGAACTGTATCTGAATAAGCTTAAAACTTCGAAATATAACATTCTGTACGACATTTCGATCGAACAAACTGAATTAGTACGAAATGTAACACCGACGCATATCCGACGTCCAACTAAGGGCACACCCTTAACCACTATTTTCGGTTGTCCGATTCTAACAATTTTAGTCCAAATCGATCCCCCGTTTAATTACCCCGAGCCGTTATTTTATTTTTTTCTTATTCGGACCTAGTTCTCGAGATATCGGGCTCCCAAAATGAAAATCGGGGAAAAAATTGCGATTTTTTTTCGTTTTGTGCCGATAACTTTTTTGTTTTTGTACTTTTTCCAAATTGTCTTTTGCCATCTTGTAGATCTCGCCGAGTGGCGTCTTTTGACACCAGTTCATCCCGATATCTCGTAAACTCTTCGTGCAATCTGCCTGTCTCACAAAACTCCCAAACGACCCCCTATACTCCAACGAAATGAAAGTCATTTCCAATGACAAAAGTCAGATGTTGTTTTGTCGCCCAAGTACTGGATATTTTTCGAATTTTCGAACAGTCAACCCATTTCAACAAATCATCATATACGATAGCTCTCGTCAATACGCGCCTTTTGACACCAAATAGATCCCGGCCCTAACCAATTTTCGATGATTCCGGACGATTTCTTTATTTCGTGAAATGGGGCCTATAATTCAACGATCGAAAACACATTTTCAAAGTTTAAGCATACGTACTTAATATATTTAAGTATGCTTTTTACATTTAACATTATTCGATTATTAAGGTATTGCATAGCTTCTATCGCGGGCCTTTGAGCGCGGGGACCGAATCGAAAAATTCCGTAACAAAAAAAACCTCACGCTCATAATCAGTGCAAGAAAATAGGAGTGCACAAATCGTTAAGAGTGATTACGTCACTTCATGCACGTCGACCGAACTACCTCTAATTTATGCGATCCTGGTACTTACTGCGCTTATAATACCACTACGCACGGAATCGCGCCATTGTCGCGCTGGACCACAGACAAAATTGTCTGTGACTGGGACCCACATAATTTATTAACGTCAAATAATATACTTTTTGTGTATAAAGTGTTTTGAATATGAATGAACAAAGTGCATTTATTATTAATGAAGAAAGTCACGAAAAAATAGTGAAAGAAAATGAGTGAGTAATTTATATACATACATTTTATTATTATCACAAATGCAGTATTAATTTTGAATTGAAAATATAATAATAATAATAATAATATGATAATAATAATACATGGGACTTCCCACACAGCGCCATCTAGTCCCAAAGTAAGCAAGTATTATGCTTGTGTTATGGGTTACTAGACAACTGATATACATACGTAAATATTCTTTTATAATATATACATATATAATTTTTTTTTTTTTTTTATATATAACAACCAAGACCCGGTACCAGTATCAATATTCATCATATTAATACTGACCCGACCTGAGATTCGAACCCGGGACCTCTAGCTTCGTAGGCAGGGTCGCTACCCACTAGGCTAAGCGGTCGTCAAATACTGCTATAAAGATAACCTAAATTTTTGATATTAAAATGAGCGATATTAAAAGTAGCCCTCTTTTATACACACAAACACACACACGCGTATAGTTTAAATTCTCAATTTAGATTATCAATATATATATATATATACAAATAAATAAATTCATTCTTCATTATGTTTATAACAGAAACCATCAAACCAAGCACGTGTACTATTCAGTACCTTTGTTTTTGGTGTATAGATAATGCACATGAATGCCGCGCAGAGAAAGTATATATGATATTATATCTATATAAATGTACATCGCGCGAAATTCGATAATCACTTCTTAATATCGTTATTTTTTTTAAATGAATAATTTTGTTTTGGTGTGTCATTACACTATTTATACGTAATTATTTATACCTATTATTTATACCAAGATATTTTCGTTTTATAGAGAAGAAAAGCGTAAAGAGCTAAAAAGAAAAAAAAAAGACGTGTGGCACTCGAGGACTGCCGCGGTAAAGCTATTGCATAGCATTTTGTATCAACTTATGCAATTATAATTATTTATTTATTTTATTTATGCAGTATTTTTTTTTCTTTGCTTTTGAAGTAAAACTTCTTTAGGCGCGACTAGGAGTAACTCAGATTTAATACTGCATAAATAAAATAAATAAATAATTATAATTGCATAAGTTGATACAAAATGTATGCAATAGCTTTACCGCGGTAGTCCTCGAGTGCCACACGTCTTTTTTTTTTATTTCGAAATCGAAAATTCTATTTGCGTGCCCGTAGTACGCTCGCTTCGCTCGCTCGCTCGCCTCGCGCGAGTTATACTTTCCCGTAGTAGAGTAAATAAATTTGACAGCAGCGTTTGGTTTTAATATCCTCAAAAATATCACATCACAATATAGAAAATGTCAAACGAAATTTTGCGGGAGTGAAGACCGGCACGCGGGGATTTCGCGGGGTTGAAAACCAGCGCGCGGGGATCTCTAGCACCAGCTAGCCAGACATAGAGTATGAGTGGTAAGACGGTAAACGTAAAAAGGACTTTTATACGTATTTTGCTAATGGATTGGAACAGCAGTGGGAATGCCCATATATTCGGTTTTTATGGTAGTCGGTGGTTTTTTAGTATTTTTATATTAAACTAGCAACCCGCCCCGGCTTCGCACGGGTAGTAGAGCATAATAGACCGTAGTGTATTTTCTGTCGGAGCGTCGTATATCTGCTTGTTACGTCGAACATGTGGATTCGATTTAATTAGATTCAAATGTAACGTAAATTCATCCTACCTGAAGTATTATATTTCCAATTTTGTAAATATTTGAAAAATTTAAAAATATTAAGAACATTGATAACTTCTGTCTAACTTTACATTACGTAAAGCAACATCATCGCGTGGGGCTGCCCGGCCGCTTGTCCCGCGATAGTTTTTATTTCGCGATAACTCCTGAGAAATTAATTTAAATTGTATGGTGCAAAGAGCAATAATAATGTGCTTGAAATGCTGTAGGTAAATATTGTATTTAATTTGATAAGGATTAATACTGTATCCATATAAACTGCTTTCCAATTACCTCATCATCTGACACAATTTTTTTTTTAAACATATAAATAGGTATAGTAAGTTATCCTTAAAAGGTAGACATTTTATGCCATAGCGTACTTTTCTTTAGTCCTATAAAAGAGAAGCAATTCCTCCATACATTGTTTTGTTATATCTCATTAGGCAACATTTTAGATGAAAGCTCCCAGTCGGTTTGATTTTTTCCTACTTCTTGAACAATAATCGTCATATTGCAACTAATTTGCACAAAACAGTAATGAATTATACACATATACTTTTTTCTTGAATCACTCCGTCCATTAGTGTCAACTATATGAAAATCCATTTGGTGGTTTTTGAGTTTATAGCATTCAGACAGACGCGGCGGTAATTTAGTGAAGTCATATGGAAGTCATTCCATTCCATCAGCCTTTTTTATACCCCACTGCAGGGATTTAGGCCTTCCTTCAAGATGAGGGGGCTTTGGACTTAAATCCACCACGCTGCTCCAATGCAGAATTGCGGATTGTAACGACCGCCATCTATTGACAGCAACCGGGACCGACTGCTTAACGTGCTCTCCAAGGCGCGGAGTCAGTGATAGTTAAAGTTATTAAGTCAGATAAAGCTCATTGGTATACGCCCGGATTCGAACCACGCCCACATGGCTTTATAGATATGAAACAGGTTTGCTGCGTTCGGGCTATCCCAACACAGATGGAAGTCATACTTGATATAAAAACCATCAATCATTAAAAAAAAGGCTATTAACAGCTATTAATTGAGTATGCTTGAACATAATTATCATGTTACCTTGAATGGAGTTCATTTATAATTTACCGGTAGAGAAACTAATTTATATGCAATAATTAATATTGAGATTAAACATACGTAATAAAATACATCATTCATTTTAAAAAGTGCTCATTAGATCATCATCATTATCAAATCTATTAGATTTTAGAGGTTCGAATAATAATGGTTGATTAAATTCCATCATTTCTATAATATATATATATTTAAACTATTAGCTAGGAATTTAGTATATTAACTATTTATTTTTGTTTTTAATTAAATAATTTTAATACATCAAAATGGCTTTTATGTGTGTTTTGATAATTTTATCACATTCAGAATGTTATAAAATTAGGCAGGGAATTTCAAGAGTATTTTCAAGTGTAAACTGGGCTATGACACATGGGGAGGTAGAGGAATCATAAGGGTTCCTACTGCCGTCGAACGCTATACATAGGCACCTGAAACATTCAAGCATAACTTACATACTTATAAATAATAAATAATCATTAAAATACTTATAGCCTATCAATTATCAACTTAGGTAGTGCTCGGCATATCCTGTAATGTGAGTTTACAAAACAATAATGGAAACATAATCAATAACACTTTCTATCTGTCCTAATATTTACATATGTTAACCATCATGTATGCCAAGTGTAATTACTAAAAATATGAAGTATCACTAGTATTTAGCTAGAACCTAATATTAATGAACAGTCACAAAAAGTAGTAGGTAGCTTGGTTGGTGTATGATTTGATGGTTATCAAATCTAAGGGGAAAAGTTTATTTAAAAAGTGTTTGGAGGAAGAAAAGGTAGAGGGGAGAAAATAGAGAGATAGAGAAAGATTCTACAGAGAAAACGTCTACAGCGGAGAATAAGTGAAAAGAAGAAAACAAGAGGGCAGAAAGGGTCTACAGACCTATAAGAACAGGTTCGACCTAGTTTAGGCTCCAGACTCCCATAATTACCTGTGCTATTATGTAGTCTGTCTTTTAGTTGTGAGAAATAAATAAATAAAATAAAATAAATTGAGAAACCGATAGAGAAGCGAGAAGTAGACAGGCAAGGTCAATGGGAATAAAATAGGATAATGGAGACAAGATATAATAGAAGTTATAAGGAAGTAAGGGTTGACAAGAGATCCATGTACCTGGAAAAAACGGGGGAACAAGGAAGTCAAAAGATGTTGGCAAGATTAACATGTGGGAATCTGGAAGAGGAAAACAAATATTGGATGACAGATGAGGATAGAAAATGCAAAACATGTGGGAGTAGGAGAGATTCAGAGCACTTGATGGAGCATGTAAGGTGGGAGAGAAAAGAGAAAATAGGAGAACTACTCGAGGGAAATGAGGAGAGAGAAGCTGTAGAATGGGTACGAAGGATATAGAAATCAAGAAAGGGAAAAGTAGGGAAGGGAAGGAAATAGAAATAAATAATTGTATAATAAGTATCAAGGTGAAGAAAAAAACTTATAAATTGTAATACAATGAAAAAGTATGGACAAAACAGCCAAAATAAAAACAACAGTACAAATAAATAATACTTATATGATTTTTTAAAAATATCATTCAAACTTATCATTATTCATTAGGCAATACTAACCAATGAGTCACTGCATATGGAAATGATGGAACAAACAAATTTACAAAAGATGTAATGTTTTGACAATCAACAAACTTAAATAGTTTGAAATAAGTGACTAAATATTAACTACATAGGTACCTACTAGGTTAGATGGCAATGTTGATGGGTTGGACATCATTCAATATGCCTCAAGATAAAGCATAGAATACTGATTATTCCTACATAATTTTAAATTCTCTAACTACTTACTGTAAAATCAAACTGTATGCATAATGTCATACTTCTTTCCCATAAGGGGTAGACCGAGACTTACACTTGACTTACGCTTAGCCTAGTGGGCAGCGACCCTGCCTGCGAAGCTGGCCGGGTCAGTATTTATATGATGAATATTAATTCTGGCACCGGATCTTGGTTGTTATATGTATGTGGTGTCTTCGCTTGGTACCCAAAATACAAGCTAATGCTTAGTTTGGGACCTAGACGTTGTTGTGATTGTGTGTGTTATTATTATTGTTATTATTACAAATCACAGAACTAACAAACAAGGTACTAAGGGTGCCGCTTCAGTCCATTAAACTTGGGATTCAGAAGGTTAGACGTACCTAACAGGTGGCAATCACTCATCCCAGCATTTGAACCTAATGCATTTTCATCCCCATGGTCATGTTTGATATTTAATCTCAGAGTTTTTCTTCTATAGAGAACTTTGAGATCACAGAAAAAGAAAAACTCTGAGATGACAGTCTCAAAAAAGGGTAATAAATAAGACAGATAGTACCTAAGTAGTTAGAGAAATGAGTTATAACACCCTTATACAAAAAAGGAAACACTGAACAAAATAGAATGATGTTTTGAAGTTTGGAAGTTTACAAGCCACTGAAAGCCTAATTGAACATTGCAATAAACTAAACATTCAAAAGAATTTAGCTTCAATTTGAGATGTGACAGAAGGCTAGAATACCTAGAGTTTGTTTCTAGAACATAATAAAAATAGCACAAAACATTGGCACAAATGAAATTGATCTTTTAAGGTATCTACCATTACAATAAATCAGCTTTACAAAAAATTTGTTCCAATATGAGATACCTACAACACTAGAATGCCTAAAGAATTTGTTCATATTTTTTATTTTCAATAGGTATTGTAGTGTACCTACCTACAAGCTTCTAGTAGGTACTTACAAAATAAAATTTCCACAAAAATTGGCACAAATGAATATGTTCTCTTACTTTGAGAATTCCTATTTGTCTACTAAATTACTGCCAGTGATTTAGTATATATGGCCTTTAGTCACTTAAGTACCTACATACTGTAGTCAAAACTTTATATGGCACATGGTTATGTTCGGAATGTAGCCTTTTTCCACAACTATCGAAATTTTATTATGTCCCAGTCGTAGCCGTTTGCCACTTTATATCTCAAACTGTAATATAATTATGCTGTAGTTGTTGCCTTATGTGAAACCACAAATTATGGCAAAGTAAAAGTAGGTACCTACTTTCTGCCTAGATAGGGTAGACAGGGAATTTCAAAAGTATTTATTTCATCATAGAGTTAAAGTTGCTTACCTTATTATTGAAATCGTCCGAAATTAGAGTGAATAAATAAATCAGTTCTGCACCTCTTTTAGGGTATCGTCTACGACTTCGAGATAATCGACGATGGTTAGATTTAAATTTAAATGCTTTCAAATCTTGTATCTTCTAGTAGGTACCTACCACAGATATCTAGTACCTAGGTACAAAAAAAAGTTCCAAGCAAACTTTATGGCGGATGGGAACATGGCACAAGTCGCGTCGCAATAACCAGTTTTT
Organism: Luffia ferchaultella; assembly: GCA_949709985.1. Classification (NCBI taxonomy): domain Eukaryota; kingdom Metazoa; phylum Arthropoda; class Insecta; order Lepidoptera; family Psychidae; genus Luffia; species Luffia ferchaultella. The sequence goes on from OX453243.1 coordinate 1,438,658, forward strand.
GGGTGTAGCGGGACGCAGTGGAGCGAAGGTTACCTTATGACTGTACCCGCGCAAGCACGTCTATAGCGTTGTTTCCGATCCACCTTAAAGTTTGATGCGAACTTATCTTGAAGTGGTTCCAAAGAGTAGTTCAATTCAAATTCCTGGTTCCTGATGTTTGTATTGTACCATAGATTTTACGATTCTCACTTAGATTGGGTTGCAACAATTCCGTATTGAAAACCCAAAATTGCCATAAACTTTGAAAAACATTCTTCAGACAATGTCTATAGAAGTATTTAATTACAAGGACGTACCTAAATATATATACAAGGCTACTCAAAGGAAGGGAATGGACCCTAGAGAGATATTATCAAAAATTAAAAAAAAAATCACATTTACCTACAGAATATTCAATCTAGATAGAAACAGACATTTTGGAATGAAAAGACAATGGGCGGTTTCGTACCCAGTGGTGTATCAAGTTGTGACATATGTCATTTTAAAGATCATAATAATAGCTTTATTTTATTGTATAACACCAATAACGAGAAATGTGCAGAAAAGGAACTATGAATTATTTAATTTTTAATTAAATTTATTATTAAACATTATTTCTGGCTTATAAAGTTCTTTTGCTTATATTAATTTATTTACGATATTATTTTACATACTGTGCGGTGCGGCTACCTGTATGTACCTATCGCTCCTACACCGGCCCGCCTGCAAACATACATACTACCATAGTCACACATTAACCAACGTAATGTTATATGCTGGGCACAACGCGGTGGCGACAAGGCACTTTGTAGATGTATCAGGTTACCACGTTACATGCGCGTGACATGAAAAACAGATTACGAGTGAAATGAAAGAACGAGGTAGCAATAATAGATAGACAAGGGAGATAAACAGGTTTACGGGACAACTGAAAGAACGAGATAGCAGTAATACGGAGGCAAGAGAGATAAAGACAAAAAGTGATTTTTTTTTATTTAAGCCTTGATCTCAATGTGAAAAAAAAATTTGGCTTCATGATTAGACATTAAAACACTTTTAATTTTTAAAACACTAAATTTAGCATATTTTATAGAAATTTAACCCTTTAACGGTAAAAATAGTTAAAACTGGTACCTATTTAAACTTTTGATTGGAAATTAAAAATATTTTTGTGTACTTATTTGTTAAATAACCCTCAACAAATGTACACAAACGCAACCCATGCGAGCGAAATCGCAAGTAACTAGTCGCTATCGGCAAGTAGTCGCTGCAAAAATAAAAACAAATAATTTAGTAAATAAAATAAATAACAAATAAATATATTTTTTTCTGTTACCTATAAGTTAAATACGTATATTTTTAATATTAGGTGTATTTGGGAATGTTAAGGGATACCGAGTTTTTTACTTTTGAAAATAATCTTTAATATCTACGGTACTTTTCCTAATTTTTATACCTATCGTTCATCAAACGAATGATTAATTTCGTAAATTTAGTATATGTAGGTACCTACATATTTACCGTACCGTAGATATATTTAATTAATTTTTGGATAATTAAGTTTCAATAATCGACGAAGTTATTACTTATAGGTAGTTCTCAGAACATTTTACCGTAGGTATCATTCATTTAAAATATCTAAAAACTGTACGATCTGTCCAGTGTGTTATGCCGTGCATGTCCGATGTCGGAAAATCGAAATATCAATCGACACTGATTTAAGCTGATAATTATTACCAATCACATTGGTATTAAACGAAAATAATTCAGTAATTTTATAATATTCGGCCCGGCACCGGCGTATGTTTGTAGGTATACACCAAAACCATTCAGTGTATTTTACGTACACCAATTCATGTATAGATAAGTTATAATGATGTAGGTAAATATTCTACACTATTTGTTCGGAAAGTGTAATAATGATTGCATGACCGCACTTTTTTTAAGATTAACCATACCGTCGTGGTGTATACTTATTAAAATATTTCCAAGTGTAAAGCCGAAATGATTATAAAAAATTACAATAATAGGTAGGTACCTAAATCATGCAGTTTTTAAATTTGTCAGCGCTTGTTTAGAAAGCGTAATAATATGGCTGTCAAAAGTTTCTGGGTGTCTAATAGGTACTCTAATAAACCTGATAAACTTCTAAGGAACTTAATCTAAGTAACTTGACGACGTAACATTCATAGACGGTGGGCTATCAACCTATCTCCGCCGAATATAAAATTGATCAAAAGGTCCGTCACTCGGCTCCGCTTCCTTTCTCGCATTGATATACAACTTTAACGTAATCTACTATTCATTTAATAATAAACTATTTTTTTTTCAACATTAACCAAGACATCCAATTTCAACAAATTGTTAAGACTAAAACAACCAAGCTTGGTGAATGTTAACATGCATGCGTGCATTGCATAGTGGATGTTTACACACGCAGCTTTCCGAATACCTATTCATGGTGACATATACCTATAATATAACCCAGTACCTACACATTAACCCAATTAGGTCAGATCGAACATTACTAGCCATTTAACTGACACAGACAATTGATTGCCAATGATTGATATAAAGTTAATGGGTTAACCCTTGATTTTAACAATCGATTTTCACAAAGTATATTTGTATAAACGATATTTATTTTGGTCGGATAGCTGTATATTTTAGTACCTATGGAATATTTGTTACAGTATTCCAACTTCCAACCGTGGCATATCTGAAAACTGTAATTTACGGCATTTATCCTATCGGAACAACACTGTTTCCATATTGTTGTCTATGTTGGAATGTCGTGATGCTGTCCACGTACACTTGTCTATGATGCACTGTATTTAAATTTGAATTATGTTCTTTTACTTTTGATGTGCGATGTCATTACAGTTGTTATTGTAAAAAAAACAATGAAAATAAAAAAGTCATTTTTCTCATATACAAGAATACACAATGTTTTCAAGTATTACGTTTTAATTAATTACTATAGCCGCTAGTCCACCCTATCAGTGGTAGCAGAGCGTTACGAATAAAAATAGTAAGTGAAATAAAAGTGAACAAAAATGAGCTCGAGTATCAGAAATATAGAACTGTTAAAAAAAACAAATTACGATACTTGGTGCTTACAAGCACAGGCGATTCTCATAAGATACGATTTGTGGGAATACGCTAGTGGTGAAAAAACGTTAGCGGCAACTGCGACTGCCGAAGAAAAGAGTGCGTTCCTAAAGGAAGACTTAAAGGCAAGGTCAGAGCTACTTTTACTTATATCTCCACCAGAACTTAAACAAATTAAAGGGTGTAATACATCCAAGGAGGTATGGGACAAACTAAAGGTTGTACATCAAAGTTCAGGGCCGGCAAGAAAGGCTACGCTATTAAAGCAACTAGTATTGAAGAAAATGACTCCACAAGAAGATGTGAGAGACCATCTCAGTAATTTTATGGATGTAGTAGGTAAATTAGAAGACATGGATGTCAAAATTCATCCAGAGTTGTTAAGCATAATGATGTTGTACAGTTTACCTACAAATTTCGATAGCTTCCGAACGGCAATTGAGTCGAGAGATGTTCTACCAAGTCCTGAAAATTTAAAAATAAAAATCGTAGAAGAATACGAAGCAAGAAGGCAAACCGAAGTGAGTGAACCTCAGACTTCAGAAGCATTCTACGCAAAGACGAAGAAAAGGGTATTTTGCAAAAATTGCAATAAGAAAGGGCATTCCACAGAAGCTTGTTGGTCAAAGAAGAGACCCAAAAACCCCAATAAAACTAAAGATCAAGAAAAAACATATAACATCTGTTTAAAAACAGGACCGTCGAAATGTAAAGGCAATCTATGGTGTCTTGACAGTGGCTGTACGTCACATATGACGGGTGATAAAAGTATACTCCATAACTTAGTACCCGCGACTGACACTCTAAAGCTAGCTTCAGAAAAGCATACGACTGAAGTTAAAGGAAAAGGAAAAGCCGAACTTTATACAAAGGATCGACGTTATAAAATTAGTCTTTCTGACACATTATACGTACCTGATTTGTCGAATAATCTAATTTCTACAAGCAAAATTACGGATCATGGCTATAAAGTTCTATTTGAAAAGGAACAAGCCAGTGTCACAAAAGGCGGTAAAACTATATTAAAAGCTAACAAAATAAATGGATTATACTATCTTGAATTTGATAAAACGGAAGAGACAGCAAACTTCACGCCTAGTGATGAAAGCGAAATTATGAAATGGCACAAGAAATTAGGTCACATCAATGAAAGAGACTTAAAAGAAATGGTTAAAAATAAAATGATGCGAGGACTCGACTTTAAAGAAAAAACTTTGGGTATCTGTGAGACTTGTATCAAAGGAAAGTTTTCCACTCTACCATTTCAAAGCCATGTACAAATGATCTCTACCGAAGTGCTCCAGATAATTCACAGTGACGTGTGTGGCCCATTTGAAAATGAATCAATGGCCGGATCAAAGTATTTCGTAACATTTATTGACGATTATACAAGATACTGCTGTGTATATTTCTTAAAAGAAAAGAGCGAAGTAATCGATAAATTCAAGGAATATAAAAACTATGTTGAACTGTTTCATAAGAAGAAAATTCAAAATCTACAATCTGATAATGGAGGCGAATACAGGTCTAAAGCATTTGACAAATTCCTCAAAGATAACGGTATAAGCCGAAGACTATCTGCACCTTATACCCCACAGCAAAATGGCATGAGTGAAAGGAAAAATAGGTCGCTGATGGATAAAGCCAGATGTCTGATGCTAGATGCCAATATCCCTGCAAAATTTTGGGCAGAAGCAGTAAACACTGCAAATTATTTGATAAATAGAAGCCCAGCAAGAGCTCTCAAAGGCCATTCCCCATATGAGAAATGGGTACAACGAACACCATCAGGAAATCACCTACACGTGTTCGGAAATAGAGCGTTTGTGATGAAAAAAAACCGAAGAGGAAAATTCACAGCCAAAGCCACAGAAGGAGTATTCTTGGGATATGCGGAATATGCAAAAGGTTTTAGAATCTATATACCTGAAAGGAATGATGTTGTTATCAGCAGAGATGTAAAAGTAATAGAAAAGATGCATTATGGCGGTACTCCTGCTGAGAAACACGAAGATCTTACTCCAGAACCTGAAACAGAACAGATTGAAGTTGAAATTCCAGAAAAAAGAAACAAAATTAATGAGAACTTACCTTTTCAGGAACCTAATCCCCTTTATTCCAGCTCTGGTCAAGATCCTGTTGATGAACCATCTCCCTCAAGTGGAAGACCACAAAGAGACGTGAGACCACCAGCATGGACCAAAGATTATGAGTTAAGTCGCTGCGTGACCATGTCTACGTCAGAAAATAATGACGACTATGACTGCTCTTTACTCACATACAAAGAAGCTGTGACTGGCACTGACAGACCAAAATTGGGAGAAGGCGATACAATCTGAAATGGAATCATTACAGAAAAATAACACCTGGGTATTAGTTGACAAGTCAGAAGCCAAAGGACACAAAATACTGTCGAACAAATGGGTATTTCGGATTAAAGATGACGGTACGTACAAAGCTAGATTAGTCGTACGTGGATGCGAGCAGAAAGGAAACCTGGATTTCGAAGACATTTATAGCCCAGTAGTAAGTCAATCTGCATTAAAAACTTTATTAGCAATTGCCGCATCTAGATCTTACTACTTCATGACATTTGACGTCAAGACAGCTTTCTTATACGGAGAGTTAAGAGATGAAGTTTATATGAAATTACCTGTTGGCTATGAGACTGACTGCAATACTACTGAAGTAGTTTGCCGATTACAAAAATCGTTGTACGGATTAAAACAAGCTCCATTTACATGGAACAAAACTTTTACCCAAGCGATGTTAGATTTAGGATTCAAGACAATCAAAACAGATCGATGCGTTTTCATAAACGAAGATAAGTCAATAATAATCGGACTATTCGTTGATGACGGACTTGTCATAGGAAAAGACAAGAAAAGGATCGAAGATATTTTAAAGAAACTTGAAACCAAATTTGAAATGAAAAAGAATGAAAATCCAAGTACATATCTGGGTATGGAAATAGAAAACTCAAAAGAAGGAATATTTCTTACTCAGAGATCCTACATAAACGACATACTGGAAAAATACAATATGAAAAATGCCAAACCTTGTGACACGCCTGCAAGTAGCGATTCAAAGTCGATACAGGAAACTGCCCAGGAGAAGGAATATCCCTATAGGGAAGCAGTGGGAAGTTTACTGTACCTGTCTACCAGAACCAGACCAGATATCGCACAAGCGGTCAATCTAGTTAGCAGGAAGGTCGAAAATCCCACTAGAGAAGACATCACAAAAGTCAAGAAAATATTCAAATATTAAGTGGGAACCAAAGAGAAAGGCATTTTGTTCAAACGAAATAAACCGATAGAGAACATCGATGCTTACAGCGACTCGGATTATGCTGGAGACCCATTGACGCGAAGAAGCACTTCTGGTTCCGTGCTAATGATAGCAGATGGACCAATATCATGGGCATCCAAGAGGCAGCCTATAGTAGCGCTATCGTCGACTGAAGCCGAGTACATAGCCGCAGCAGACTGTTGCAAAGAGGCATTGTATCTCAAATCTCTATTACAAGAAATAACCGGTTTGGACATAAAAATAAATTTGCATGTTGATAATCAAAGTTCGATTCAACTTGTGAAATCTGGATCCTTCAACAAAAGGTCGAAGCACATAGACGTGCGGTACCATTTTATACATGAACACTTTGTGCATGGATTAATAAATATTAGCTACTGTCCCACAGAATCTCAGTTAGCTGACGTAATGACAAAACCATTGTCAAAAGTAAAGTTTGAAAGACACTGTGCGAGATTAATGCATGCATAGAAACGTGTCTCGGCAACATGAGTGAACATCAGGAGAAGGTGTTGGAATGTCGTGATGCTGTCCACGTACGTTTTAATTAATTACTATAGCCGCTAGTCCACCCTATCAGTCTATGGTATAATGATTCCCCTTTATGATTTAGCTTTAGTGTGTACACAATGCACAGTGTGTTTTTAACCCAAAAAAAGTGTCACCTTCATATTATTAAATAATTCTATACAGCTTTTCATTATAAATGCACGAGTAGATATCCCAAGGTTCAATTTTGTAAACTTGATATTTTTTTAAATCTTAAAAATGTTCGTGACCTTGAGGTCAAATTACGGAAATAAATTCTTACAAAAAAACCACGCATAGTGGAGTGTTGATTGTATTGCAGATATATAAAGTAATTCTAGGTGCATATTATCCAGTTTTTATTTAATCTAAAATATCAATAACATCAACATAAAAAATATTTTACCAAATTATGTATTTAATTTTTTTTAATTTTTGTGGCCCGAAGTAGAACCTCTGTCTGGAACGATTATATTCTTAATACTAAGTTCTATCACCCACAAAATTGCCACGCTCTACTTGGGCCTATATTTTGAGAAAATGATTTTCAAAAATATGTGTTAGGGTTGTCACTATGTTGACCTTTCTATTTATAACGTGACGTCTGTTTTTAAGCAGCTTGTTTCGTCCTAAATAAAACGGTGCTACACAGGACAGCACTAACAATACATGTTAAAACACTTAAAAAGCGAAATAAAAAAAAAATTTGCTTGGTACCGTGAAAACTTTTAATAATAATATTATTTTACATAGATATCACAATAATATTAAAGTGCAATGGGTTACCCTGTACAACCCTGTTGTACGTAACAAAAACTATGTCAAATATACTAATCACATACAAACAGGACCGTACGTCTTTATTATTTACTTTCATTAAAGAAATTTAATTTTACTCTTTTCAGATAAACGCTTTTGCGTTGTGGGTTTTCTAATTATTTATTTTTGTTTTAAGTGTTCCGTAGCAAATTCGAAAAAAACGGAACATTTATAGCCTACCCCGGTTTCAGCATTTCTGTCTGGCTGTAACAAGCTCACAGAGCCAAACGGTACAAGCTACAGTCTTGAAATTTGACATAGTTAAAGAATGTCATGGCCCAATGTAAGGTTTTGGATACTGATACAAGGCTTAGCAAGATTAGTGCTCGTTACGTGTACAATGGAAAAAAAAGTTTTTTGTTATAATTGAAAGCTAGCGACTTATGTAAAAGAACTGCATTAAAAAAACACATGTGTGCAATTCACACGTGGAGGAAGTGAAACCTTACAAAATTTTGGTTTCAAGATAATGAGACAAATGTAAAATTTCGAAAAGTTTCTCTATTTTGAACAGTAATATCATCGTTATGCGTAATAGACTATAATTTTTCACATTCAACAACACTTTTCGGCGTGCATAAAATTCATGAACACATTCCGTTGATCTTTTTGCTGTCTTTTTAATCATGTTTTCCTTTTTTTTCCGATAATCGCGACAATATTCTGCATTCGTTTTCGGCATATTTGAAGAATTTTATTATAAATAATATGTACACGTATACAAAACACCACGGTTGTGTGATGCTTTTTCTCAAGCTTTATACTACGCATGCGCACACAAACATGTATTAACACACGTACAACGCTGAGGCCCAAGCAAACTCCTACTATGCCTTGGTAAACACGAGTGGAGAGGGTACGAAGCAGAGCACAGAGAGAACCACGGATATAGGGTACTTCTTCGTCCCTGTGTCTCTGGGTCGACAACGCACAGCATGCGCAGCCGACACGTCTGCTCTCACCCATGGCTCGCGCTGTCTGACGTGCGCCCCGCTGAGCATGTGCTGTGAGCACGAGATAGTGTTGTAGCTATTTTATAGGCTTACAGTAATACACAAACATTACAATGAACATAAGAAACACTGAATAATGCTTTTTAACTCGTTTTTTCCCACGTTAAATCTTATGAATTTATGTGTCTGTCTCTTTTTACTGTCGCTTTTTCGTTTCATTGACATTCAAATCACAACGATGCTAAAGAAGTTTTAACTTCAAATCAAACATTTATTATTAAACATTGTTAATTATAATATTAATTAAACATTGATTAACTTATACAATGTACATTTATAAGTAAAAACTTTGTAAAAATTCCATAGAAAATGACAGATTGCATGTTATTTGCATTCCTTTGCAAAGCTTATTCTCTTCACAATCGATACTAAAAGTCAAAGGTTCACTGTAATAAAATAAGTAATAAAAATTGTCTCTAGCTATCAGTGCACTCATGTTATCACTATTGTTTCGGATTAGCCAGAGAGGATCGAGCGCCTTCTAAATAACTAATGAAATAAAAATGAACTATATTTTTTTTATACAATAATTCTTAAATTACATAATAACGATTAATGGTTAAGTACGATTAACGTCAAGCTTGTATGGTGGCACAGAACCCTTCGTGTGCAAGTCCGATTCGCACTTGGTCGGTTTTTTTTATTTTACTAACTATTTATCACTGGGGTCAGTGTACTAATAGTTGACTAATTGAATACTTTTTCGACTTTTTATGCTACAGTAATACATTGCAAATATGTTTATTTACTTGCACTAAATTTAAATACAGTGACCGATTGTGTGACCTTCAGTGTGTTTTGTTACATTATTTTACACAAAGCGGTTTCAGTTCATAAATCAATAAAAAAAATTTTTTCGTGAACCTTTAGATTGGTACATAGTCAATTCATGGTACATTGACCCTAGCGTTGCGCGAATACTAGTATCAATGATATTTATGAAAATCACTTGATTAGATTAATAAAAACTTGATAAACTAAAATAATTTCAACTTGACTTTTATCCGCGACAACCCGGATTCTGAAATGTTGACCTCAGTCAATAAAAATCATTTTCTCGAAAGATAGGCCCAAGTAGAGCGTGGTAATTTTGTGGGTGATAGAACTTAGTATAAAGAATATAATCGTCCTAGACAGAAGTTTTACTTCGTGCTACAAAAATTATAAAAAAATAAATTCATAATTTAGTAAAACTTATTTTCTGTTGTTGTGTGTTGTACATTAATTAAAAACTGGATAATATGCGCCTACAATTATTTTATATATCTGCAAAACAACCAACACTTTACTATGTATAGTTTTTTTGTAGGAATTTGTTTTAGTATTTAGACCTCAAGGTCACGAAAAATTTTAAGATTTTTTTAAAAATCAAGTTTACAAAATTGAACCTTGGGATATCTACTCGTGCATTTGTAATGAAAAGCTGATTAGAATTATTCAATAATATGAAGGTGACACTTTTTTTGGGTTAAAAACACACTGTGCAATGGTCTACACGTATGAGTTCGTAAGAATATAATATTCAATTGTAGCCAGTCCCTCGGAATAGCAAGCGTCCCAAAAGTGGATAGTCCGGTTTAAAGCGCCGAAGTAGCAAGTAGGTATACCCTTTTGGCACGATTATCGAACCATCTATGGACGCTATATAGTAGCTAGCAGGGCATCTCGCATGTTAAAATATTGGACACAACCTGATTGGTTGGGGAAAAATGATACGTGACAGCTTTTTTTAAATATATATGTATATTTCTGACTCGTATTATAATATACGTGACGCTGGCACAAATGTACTACACAAAGTACGATTACATAAAAAAAAAAATAATTCGAATATTATGCATACCTATAGTTGAATCTTATTTATATTTTTATATTTAGAAAGGCACAAGAAAATAAAAATACAAAATTAGCAATGATTATAATTTATTTCAATAATAAAAATATATTTTTATTCAATTAGGCATATAGAACCATTCCGAATCGACAGAAACTACCTACTACCACCCTTTCTAAAACAAGTCTATTCCACTAAAAAGCTGGCAAGAAACTTTGCAATTCATAAGCAGCATCATACTTATGTATATATCTACTCTAAGTTAACGTACCTACATACTATCGACTAAGTCCAAGAATTGCTAAATCAATTTTAAGTAAGTGTTTAAGGTACCATAAGGCCATGACTTGCTTGTGGTCGGTGCCTGTGGTACTACCAATGTTGTACTAGGCATAAAAAAGGTGTAAAACTTGTTTGGCAATATATAAACATAATTAATTCATTTAAAGATAATTGTGTAAGATTTTATAATAAACTTCCAAAGCAATAGACTTGTCAATACAAAAATTCAGGAATTACCTAAAACGGCATGACTAAATCATATTACAATCACCGATAAAAATTTAAAAGAACATATAAATGATAAAAATGTTGGATTCAATTGCTCTAATACACTTAGTTTTTATGACAGTAGTTTGCACCAGTAAATATGAAGTTCCTCATAGTGCTTAACAACTTACTACCTATCTACAACTCATGCACACAAACATACAAACACGCAACAAGCACAAATAAATTGTGATTGTGCATTTTTATGGACATTTTTATCTATTTACCTAAGTATGATGCGGTGTCTTATGTAGTAATTACCCATTTCAATTAATTAATTAACATACAAGTAGGTAGGTACTATACAAGTTAATAAACAAAAGAGCTAGGTATTAAAATTACATCACATCCAAACATTTTATCCAAAAATATGTCATAGGCCTTTTTGCTTAAAATACTTCTTACAATATTCAAAATTTATAAAAAGCAAATTCAAAGTATCTGGAGGTATTCTGTTATAACTGCGTACAAATTGCCCTATAAAACAGCTACATATGAAATTTTTACAATTGCTTTTTATGTCTACTTCAGGTAGGTATTATCATTGTGAATGTCACTGTGCTTCTGAAATTTGTGTAGGGATATTTTGATGTACAAATATAATACATTGTATTGTGATGCCATAGTGAAGATACCAAAATCTATCAATCTGGAAATTGTCTTAAAATTCTTGGGATCATTTCTGTTTCCCGGTTTGAATACATAAATACATTTATTAAATACATTAACCAAGATGAGAACATTTTATTTGAATTAAACTATGTCACATATTAGCGGAAATGCTCCATAAAATTATTTTTTTTATAATCTAGGGTTTTAAAACTTCTGAACATCTATATTGTCGGAAGGGAACCTTTGAAAGACAATGAAACAATAAGTGTTTTTTTTTTCACAAAGTGATTTTTTACATACCTACAGCTTGTTTTTTTTTAACAGTAAAGTTACTATTTCCTCAAGAATTTTATTATGCATGTACATACAGTGGGTCACAAATGATTCTAAACCTTTTGTAGCCGGAAACAAGGAATGATCTACTTATTCTTATTTCTTGTATTTATATTTCAAATATTACTAATTTTTCTTTAAATAAGCGCACTTTTTTATGAGTACCTATACATAATACTCCCATAAACCTACTGTAAAGCTTATTAGAATAACCATTCTACCAACATTTCTACATAAAGGTACCTAGGTACATTTAAGTCGGTGACCCATTTCCTTGAATATAAAATTAAAAGAAACGCGTGAGCCCAGATTTTAACTTGCTTGCATAGGTCATTCGTTTTTGTAATTCAACTAGAGGTGCTGTTTCCGAATTTGTATATTGTCTAATCTTTAAGCAAAAAACTGAGAAACACTTGTACCGCATTCTAAATAAATATCATCAAATCCATACCAAATCAGATCTTGCTGCTAACCTTACATAAATTCGATGTAGGTAATTAGATTATGTAGAAGGAAAAGCTGTGAATTTATCGAACAATACTCAAGTAAACTATTAACTACATGAAACTAATAATAGAAATAGAAGCATAATATAACAGTGAAAAACAGCAGAACATCGTAAACAAATAAACAACTGTGAACAGCTGATTAGCTACAACAAGGACATGTGTACATGCGACGTATGAAGAGGAGGCGGAAGGGTAAAAATGTCAGGTATCATTTTCCTGCTATCATTATTAAAAATTTTGATAATTTAGGAGTAAATTACTAAATAAATTGGTGCGAAATAAATTCGCCACAAAAATTGCTGGTGTTGCAGTAAACTGCCACAATCACAGAGTACTTTGTAGGCCACAATTACAGTTCCTCAAAATCAAAAGAAAATAAAAGAGTTTCGGTCCATCGGTAAGTACCAAATGCCTTTATTTTGCTTTTAAACACTAAATTAACAATTTCATTACCTATTACGTATTTTTGAACAATAGCCTACATTACACTGAAATTATTAAAATTACTAAACTGTGATAAAACGACTTAAAAGAAGTAAAAAATAATTTAATTTCAAAATTATGTTTGATAAAGAGATTGACACCATATGTTTGTTTTTATCGATATTTCAAATCGACATCTTATTAATGTACCAATCGGCCTAATAATCTTCTCATGATAAAAAACCGTCAAATGCAAGTCCGACTCGTATAAACACGGTTTCGCATCAGAAACTATAAAATAATTATGTATAGAATTTTTTTCTAAATATACAGCTTCATTTCTCTGTAATGTGCCCACAATCTCTAACATTTATCTCCCGGATTATTTTAGTTTATGTTCCTGCATGCTTGAAAAATAGAGCTGGTTTTTCTCACTTTATTAAATGCAATTGATTTCAATGACTTCAGTTTCCGACAACGGCCGTGAAAAGTTTGTGCCAAAGTTGTATTTTCTAAGCTACTCCAGGTACCACAATTAATGCTTAGCCAATTCTTTTTGTAGTTTTTCTTTGGATCCAGAGATACGAAGTGAATGGACAAAAGCCCTTAAAAGAGTAAACTAGACGCCAAGTAAACGGTCGTTTGATTTTAAATGGACATATAGGTTTTGCTTGTGCCAATGAGAGGAGCGAAGTAGACCGAAGAAACAAGCCACCCAGAACGCTAAAGAAATTGTGATTTACCTATGACACATGATTTATAAAATAATTTGTTGTATTGGCTGTTACGAAACTAGTAAAACTTTAAACTATGGTATTTTTGAAGTAAAACTTCTTTAGGCGCGACTAGGGAGTAACTCAGATTTTTTTCTGACGGAAGTGACGCTTACTATAGTCTGTGAAGTTTCCGCTATTTAAAAATAGATGGCGTGCAAAGGTAGATATGTCTATCCGTCGATAGGTTATTGAGACGACAAAACTATACAATGGATAGAATTTCTTACCCTAGTAAGGTTAGACCGTCGATAGATAGGTAATTGGGTTTGGCTGGTAGAGATTTTTAAAAAACTTAAAAATTTAAAAAAATAATTATTTGGATTGGTCGTAAGTATATATGGGCGCGGGCATTCTGTGGAACTATTTGATAATCATTGGTATTTGGTTTATTTAGTTTTATCCATATTAACAGATATGGCGCTGTCTTCACTCAAAAAACAAATACGTTAATGCGCTATTTATTTTAAATTGTAATATTTGATACCTCTTGAAATGTCAAATCTTATTTTTAATGCTAAAAATTATTATTTAACACGTTCAATTTATTTTAGATCTTATCAGTAATTAAAATACTTCATAAGTTATGTTTGATACCAGAGTACAACAGCAAACATATTTATCGTAAGAAAATTATTCAATTAACATTTCATTTAATAATTTATTTCAAATTTTCAATGATTAGTTCTAATAATTAACTTTTGAATTACTTCTTTATTTCTTTTATATGTTTCTATTAAGACAGGGTAACCAAATCAATAAATAAAAATATAAATACATTGAGATGACTACAACTTCCGCAATTCAGAGGTTAACCAATAGGCACGCTTTCGTTTGGACAACGTGATCGCTGCCATTGTGGTTCTGCAACGTGAAGTTGCTCTGAATTGATAAAATTATATTCTCCACATATTTTCAAAAATATATTATACAGGTAATTATATTCATTAGAATTATGGATGAGTCTCCACGCGGGCACAGTTTGTACCTGCCGGCCGAGGCCGCGCCCACATATATGTCATATACTCCACGCTTCTTGACTTATACGCCAGCTAGTGGCAAATATCATAATCAATTAGGATTATTTATTTCCAAATTTTCAAACGGATCAATTGTGAATAGCAAAGTGAATAAAAATTCAACAGTTTTAAAAAAAATATTTTAAATTGCAAAGTTTTTTAAAAATCTCTGACAGCCAAACCCAATTACCTAACCTATCGACGGATAGACATATCTACTGTCGCACGCCATCTATCGACGGGAGGCCCCGGGAGAGTCGATAGCTTACCAGAGTTAGATTTTTGTATGAAAATGACATTTCGTGCGTCCCAATATTACTTCTGACAGCTTTTGAAGGATAGAATTTATTACTGAGGATAAACATGCGGCCTATCTGTCAAATGTGATGGTTTACCTATCGATCTGCTATCATCAAATAAAAATTCGCTAAATATCTTTTATCCTAATATTTTGAAACCAATATGTATTTAATTTAGTTGTAATTTAGTGTGAAAATGTCTACGTCCAGTGAAAGCGATTCTGACTTCGAACTTTTACGAGAATTGTCAACTGGGATAGTAGCCGAGAATCATCTCATATTTGTTATTATAAAACGTACAAAAAAAACTTCAAAGTTTTACTTCAATCGCGCGTAAAGGTTACACGCACACACTTTTTTTTGACACTTTATATTGTTTGGTTTAAAAAGTTGTATATATTCATATTTCCCATACGTATCCTTTCATTTGGTGTATCACAAAATGGATTTGATTTTTTTCTAATTTGCGTTCCAAAATGAGAATTGATTTATCTTTTAGAATTTTCTGTTACTAAAACTATGCATTTTTCTAAACAAGTTTTTTTTAATTTATTATTTCACATGATGAATGCACTTCCATACGTTTTTTTTTTAATTTACCATCTAAAATTGATCCCCAATATCAAAATGGTTTATTAATTTTTTACGTTCCTAATTGAGCCACAAAACATTTCATACCAAAACATACCAAAAATCAAGTTCTTCTTGTCTCATAGATTCACAGAAAATAGGCTGTGATCGACGGATAACAATGCACACCAAAAGAGTGATCCTTAATGGGCTCCGTTTTTTTCAAATCGTATGCCCGGAATCTTAAAAATTTTAATTTACATTGCCTCAATTTTTTGGCTTGCTAATTTGTCCTTCTATAATTTATTCATTAGTTTGTCTGTTTCGTAAATGTTACCGCTCAGTTATTAGTAACTCTAACTTAGGATCTGGTTTCGAACCTCAGTATTTCGTATATTTTATAAATATTTGTGCCGGGTCATAATCAGTGTTTGTGTTGTCGTTGTTTGTACCCATAATACTTATAACTAATTTACCGTACCACGATCCTTATTGGAAACGAAAATAATGTACAAGTTTAAAGAAATAAACGTATCTATATATATTATTACTATAACCAATAGAAATATTTAACTATATCGATAACGTTGTTGGCTACGCAAACATTTACTTTCATCGTCTGGGGACTACGTTCTGATCATAAGCAGCAATGATTTTGTATCAGCTATTTTTTTTTCTAATGCTTTATTCTACATTTTAGAACAAGTTAAACATATGTAAAATTTACATTCCTTTTAGTAGGTACTTCAGTCATTATTCTGAGGTGTCATTATAAAAACAGTTCATATAATTACAATATAATATAGAACAATATGGGTGTAAATAAAATATATAATAAGTAGTTTATCTTAAACTTTCTTTACATTTTGCTATGAGCAGAAAAAGGCAACGTTGTACAGTATCTGAAAATTAGACATTTCGAAAAATTCCTTGTCAAGCAGATAACAATCAGTGGCATAAAATAATTTGTACTCTATGAAATTGTGTCATAACTTGCCATGACTGGTTTTATCCATGACCATCTTGAAAAATTAATAACTAAAAATCATGTTTTTAAGTATAATAAAGAATGATTTTTTTTTAAATATTGAACAATATTTTCGATAGAAAAAATAGCAAAACGGTATATTAAAAAAATACTGAATAAGATGTTTTCTAAGTTTAGTTGTTAAAGCTGAAAGGGTTGTCAATTGTGATTGGTTGGATAGAAATATTTTTTCTCTTTGGTTGTCATCACAATAAAACTGCTTGTCAACTTAATGTTTTAACCATGTTTTAACGTTTTAACACATACAATATTATTATATAGTCATATATTTTATTTTGTAAACAAAAGCAGATAAAACGCGAACATGACGCGAACTAACAGTACGTTAGGTGGTACGTTAGTGCCATCTAGCAACGTCATTTAGTACTTTTTTTTTAAGAAAATCTCATTGACAGCGACCGATGCTGAGGGGGTATTGATCCTTGGTTTTGATTTGTTTTATCGTTTAACTAATGATTGACTATGGATTTAATATACCTACTGCGTAGGCTCAGGACTGTGCACTCTCGAAACTGTAGTACACAAATGAAACTTTTGCGTTATGCATAAAATACACACACTTATACAATCTGTAATAATAATAAAAAATAAAACTAATCCAATAATCCACCCCTCGTCGCCCCCGCCGTCTCATAAAATTAATTTAAATTGTAAACTGTAAGGAGATCAAATTAGTTTGTAGGAGATAGCTACCGGTGAGTCGTTTGTCTCTTTCTAACACTTTCCATTAGAAAAAATATTTTATCTAGTAGGTTCATTATCAATTTTTATATATACGAATAAACAGCTAAAATAGTCTTATAACTATTTTCTGTAGCTTCTGGTTTTTGATATGTCTTGGTATTCGGATGATAATTTTATTTTTAAAAGTTCTTACGTTACATTTTACAAATTTATAAAAATGTTCAGTTATAATTAAAAAGAATGTCTTAATTCATGGTTTTATACTGGCAACTAAAACGAGAATTTGGGGAATTTTGACGTGTGTATTGTCAAAGTTAAAGTTTTTGCCGTCATATTACTAAGGTGACTATAATATTTTCTTAAGTTAGTAGGAATTCTTTATGAAATTAAAAAAAAAAAAAAACAAATAATGAATTCAAATTATCCAGTTTCTTTTGCCGTGCAAAGAATGAGAGCCACCTTCCACATACTACGTTTGCCTTGTCAAAATGGTGCAATGGTTTGTGAAGGCGATGGACGAACTGATGCCTATGAAAAACTTGGTTCTTAAATAGGAATAATATAATTATAATAATTATGTATAATGTGGGTTTTTATAGATATTTGTAAAAATAAATTAAAATTTAATTTTCTTCTGCCTAAATAAAAAAAAATGGTACGTCAAATTATACTGATTGATACGATATTGCATTGATTAAATCTGTGATTGAATGCACATGTGTCTGTTTCAGCCATTTAACAGCTGTATTATTCATGGTTGATTGAAATGTTTACAAAAATATCAAAGAAACCCCATTGTACAAATAAAAATTGTATTTGTATTATTTAATGATACAACGTATATAACTAATTTACCAAAAACTAAGCATCGCCGTGATAACCCTTTTTATACTTGATTTTACTAGGCAGATTTGACACTCATTCTTTAAAATACTATGTTAAAAACAAAAACATTCTGATATAGTAAAAAAATATGTTTAAATTTATAGAATAGCGTAGTACTTACGCGCAAAAATACCTGTGGATCGTCAGACGGAAAATCTAGCGTAGACAAATGTTTCAGCGTAGGATGATATAGAAACACAAAGATATAAAAAAATACATTCATTATATAGATAGATGCCCCACCATAAACAGGACGATGATCATTCGACCGATCGCGGCATGTAGTACGATTTGTTTCCCATCACGAAATTTATTACGGTTGTTACATATATACCTAGTACACGATTCGTCTTATTATATTGATATCGTATGATGACGAAGGATCAAAACTTCCACCGTACCAAATCTGACCTAAAACGTTATCACGTTAGTACCAGCATTAAAAAGTGTTACTTTTGGTTTTATTAGTTAGTAAGCTAAAATCAACTTGTCGATTGAAATTACTGGGTTCGTGAAAATTTCTGCTGCATTGGTTTTTTGGTTTAAGTTTTCAATATGTTTTTCATATCTTCATTAAAAAATTGTTAAAAAGTGTTGTATAAGATACTGTGGAAGAGAATCAGTGGGTGGTTGTGGCAAATATTTTCACAGGTAACTTCAAATATAGTATAAAAAAACTGGTCAGTAATAAATCTTACATTATGGAATTTAAATCAGTCCTGAGGAGAGAACCAAGAACGAGTTATTGACAGGTTTCAAATAATAAATTGCAATTTGCTTGTAATTTATAAAATAAAAGTGTCAACGTCGTTACGGAAACTGTATTCTCCCTTAGTTAAATGCAAGACAAGTAGTAAATCCATTTTCCATGTAAATAAAATCATTGTGTGTGTCTGTCTGTTCCGGTTAATCTCCTAAACGGTTGATCCGATTTAAATGAAACTAACAGCAGACATGAATAGAGCGTTGTCAGAAGTAACATAGGGTACTTTTTATCACAAAACTTCTTTTCCTACGTAATAAATATTTCTCATCTCTGAGTCCCGCACCAGCGCTCAACTGCAAGACATTTTGGCCCTAGAAATACTGTTTCGGAAGCTTGAGTATTTTAAATTAGTTTTTATCCGCCGGCTCAATGGGGACTTTTGGGATAGTTGGGTTTTTTTTGGAAAGGAAAGGAGCTGGTCATCTGTACTAAGGTAATTTTTCTAGGTTCCCACGTTCGCACAAGGCAGTAAAGCGTGACAAAATTTATGAAAAATATATTTCAAACATTAATATTTAGAAAATTCCCAATGTTCTGTGCAGCGTGTTTAGGCACAATCCTTTTAACGAAATATTTTTTAAGTGATGGGTCCTGGGGACCCGGGCGTGCAATAATACGTAACTTGTGGTTGGCTTTTTACTCATGATGGACATAATTACTTTGTAAATATAGGCGGTCAGAAATCTAATTATTGATCACAATCTAATTACATTTATTTCTGTGATCGAATCGGAGATTTGTATTCAAAGCGATATTATATTATAAGGGGAGCCTGTCGCTAATTTATTAAGGTGAATAAGGTATTTGTCTTTGAAGCTTTGATTTTTAAGAGTTCTAACTGTTTCGCAATTTATTTTGGAGGAGATAATTCTCCGCCCACGGATTATATTTCAATACGGGTTAGCACTTTTAGTGACTAGCTTTCTTGAACTTTGTTTTGAAAAATATAAAAAGTTTCCTAACAATAATAATGGATAGCGTAGATACTATATACCAAAACTTATGATGAACCAAAATCATAAGTTTGATCATAGTTATTTATTTCTGATTCTTTTCTGGATTACGCACTTGACTTGATGCACTTTTTGATAACTTTGTGATTACTTTTTGTTCTTGGTATGGCTGCGAAAATACGTTATTCAACACACAATTGTTGTTATTTGGCAGTTTCTTAAGGTGTAGGCAATTTGATTTTAAATAAAATTTTTCATTTACCTTTTTGTTTCTTTTATGTTCAAAAATGTTTCTTTACCTGGCAACTGCCGGGTTGGCTGTTGGCTAGTGATGGTATACGGTTGGCCCTGAACAATTAGTGCAGATTAGAATTGTACTGCACAAAATTTTGTTTAGGTATTTGAAATTTTTAATTCAATTATTAACTAATTGTTTTATTACTTAATTAGATTTAGCTATACAGTGTAAACTTCATATTTCGTTTTATGTTTTCAGTGAGACTATATAAGGGAACAAATGTAATTAAGTTTGTATACTTATACTGTCTATACTTTATTATGCCTCTCGTTAGGTCCTGTTTGTCTCCAATAAATAAAGTAAATAAATAAACTTTTCCAACACGCATATTCGCTATTTAGATATTTGCCATCTTCTTACGTTTATTCGTTCTTTTTTAAAAAACTTGTTATTATAGAGCACTCGCAACAAAAGTCAAGATGAGAGAAGAAAAAATAAAAGTAAATGATTATCACCCCAGAAGAAAAAAGATAAAGGGACTTGGAACTCGCTATTTCATCTCCTCTTTTCGCAAAGCTGAGTGCACCATCCTGAACCTAGTATTACGTCTGAGATTACGTCTGACAGTTGACAGTTCCTTTGACAATATTTGACGTTTACTAACCAGAAAAAATATTTGAATCTATTTCATTCATAGCATAGTTCCACACAGTTCTGATCTGGTTCTGTTCTGTCCTTAATCGTAAATCCATATTCCAACTTATTTTAGACCAATTGCCACTAAATAATTACTAGAGCAATAAAGTAACATATTCTATGAGTGGAGTTATAATTTGAGGCCTTTTGGTTCATTTGTTTGAGGAAGTTTTTAGGAGCCCATGGAGTAAGCGTAAGATTAGAGATTAGCCATGTTAGACTGTTGGTTCTATGATTAGGGCGCCATTAGTTAACTTCAGTCAGCCATTGAAACATTACACTGGTTCACTGTTAGGCGAAGGTTACAGTAGAACTATGGTATTAAATCAAACTGTCAATGAATGAATTGGTAAACCGGCTCTTGTTTAACACTTGCCGGAAGCCATATACGAAAAAAAGAAAGAAACGAAAGTTTCGGGCCTTGGCAAGAGTGTACAGAAGAATTTCGATGTGTAAGAGTCTCTTTTGCGTCGGACTTTGTATCGGACCGATGAAGACACGAGGCGAAGTAAGGTGCATGGCCCGATACTCTGCCAGCTACACCTGGCCATGAGCAAAGCTGAACTGATAGCGCGTGCGGCCGAGGAGCGTGATCGGATTTTTGAGCGGTACGAATGCGGTCGCGACCGACTGCTGGCTAGCGCTCAGATCGACTCCTGGGAGGACCCTGACCATGACACCTACCTTCGCACCGACAGGTATATCCATCCTGTAACCTCTATAATAAACTCTTTCACCACACAACATACGCGTTGTCTGTTTATCTATAGCTGTCGGGGTATAATTATTGTATCAAATTAAATTATATTGAGTCTAGGTAGGTAATTCATGTAGGTATTGAAAAATCGAAAAATATGTGATATCACACAAGAAATAAAAATACAAGTCAATTAAATAAAATATGAAGTGTCTTTTCTGTGATATTTGACAAAATTGGTGAATTCTCATTATTTCTGGCAAAAATATTAGTTTCTTGTCAACTCACATTTAGTTTATATTGTTTTTCTTTATTCAGCATTTAGAATTTCTTTAGCAGGGTTTTATTCTCTTGGGTGAGATGCTCTTTTATGTATATAGGATGCTGATCCAATGCTAAGTTCAGACTGGTCATGGAGATTACCACATGTCTGAGATACACCTGTCAGAAGCCAGTTCCTAGGACATGTTCATATAATTAAACATTAATTTGGTCCAACTATACTTCTGGGACAGCATGTGGGTTTGCAAAGTCAATGTAACCTGCTATGAGATCCACTCCTACTTTGGAACCATATAAACCACTATTTGTTTGGCCAATTTGTGAACATGATGTCACATTTTTTTTTTATGAACCTTCTGGCTATGGTCTGGCCAGGCCATTCTAATATTCTAGAATACATTATGAATTTTTTCACTTATGTCTAGGTTGTGGAGCCATGTCCAGTACTGCTGCGGTGACATTTAAGCTCACAGATATGTCAAATTTTGATCTGCTTCATGGCACTGAACTCAATTGTCATCCTAAAGTTGTCCTTTTGCATTTGATATTGGGTTTCCGAAGGGTTTTTGAACAGGGAGACTTCACTGTCTTTATTGAAAGCAGCCTCAATTACCATATGTGTGTGGCTCTGAAGTATAAACCTTATTAAGTATTGCAAGAGATACTTCCCGCTGCAACATTCCTATGAAATAGGTAATGTGACATTTTTGGTACTAACTCCATAACCAATGCATAGCATATAGTTATATGGCAAGTATTGTACCTATTAATTATTGTTTAAGCACTTTGTGGTGATGTTATTTTATGAAGACAGCTTATCTTTTTGTAAAACATTTTATTTTTCATCATTTAGTAGTTCACATATGTTCAAATAAAACAGAAACTGTAAAAAGCTTGCATACCTTGATGACAATTTTATAAACATGTTTTTTCCAATTTTCTGAATATCTTAAAAAAATATATGGGACAACCTCGGCTTCTACCATAATAGAATACAGTTCAAATTATCCATAATTAACCTGTCTGCCATATCTTAGTTAACCTGTTTCTGAGAAATTAGTGATACATAAAAAAAACCGAAATGTGCTGGTGCAAGTCGGGCACACACCCTGAGAGTTCCATTTTATAAATGCATTTTAATGTGTCTATTGCTATTTACCACCAGATTTATGTCTATGTGAATAATATTTTTAACATAACAAAAAAATATTTTTATAAACCACCAATACCACCAAATTTAAAAAATATTTTTAAAATAAACATTTACCCAAATTGATTAATTAGTTGTTCAGAAATAAGTAAGTAAACATGCAAAATAACATTTTGTTGAATAAAGAATCTCTTTTTTTAAGTTGGTTATAAAATAAGAGTCAAACAGCCTGTAATGTTATATATCACGTTGAATGCTGTGGCACCCACCAGTGGGTGACAATAGACTACTCCAGTAGGCCACGCGAAAAATAATAAAATGTTCAATCATCATCATCGGTGGTTTTTTAGTGTTTATCAAAAGAATAGATAAAAATAGTATATTTAGATTTAGAAAAAACAAAAATCACTAAATATTTCGAGCAGAAATCGCTATTACCCACCGGTGACTGTCTTGGCCCCATAGAGCAAAACCCACGTTTATCACGCTAAGGCGCCACGCGTGTCATACTGTCACCCACATATTGAACCCTATTTTTCAAAAATATATTTCAGGGCTATGAGTATACTAAACAACCAGAGTTCAGGTTTGCAAAGTTCCAACTTACTGTGACATTTGTCCTGGTACTCCATATCTTTGCCTAGACTGTTTTAATTTCTTGCATCATTGATCTCTTGTAAAAGCCTAAGAATATGTTATAATATAATGCAATAATAAACTTTGCCAAATCGTAGTAACTACTACTAACTATAATGCTATATAATATAATATCCGATCTTCTTTCAATATTTGTTTCATTTCTTTCTAATTTGATTTGTTTATGTTTCTTGCAATCAATTTACATGAAAAAAATACTGTAACCACACCTTGATAAGTATTTTTGCTACGATTTATTGCGAATTTCGAGTTATTGTTTTCAATGCATCTTAATTTTAGTGGCTGTTGTATAAAAACTCAATTTCAGAATGTCATAGTTTCTGAAACCAACTTTCTTAGTTTTATTTCGTCTACGCTGTTGAAGTCTGATAAGAATTTCTATTCCAGTTAAAAAAATGGTGATTTTAATTTTATTTTTAAATATTGCCACGTGCACTTTGTTCTTTGGAGTCACGTCGATCTAGTTTGAAATTATTTTAGACAATTTACATAGATATTTCTGAAAGACAATAGTTTAAAGTTAGTAATCGTTTGCGGTCACCGGTGGGTGACGCGGCGTGATGGAAGCACCTCGTGTCACCCAACGGTAGGTGACGCAGCCTGTATGGGGAACCCACTAATTTTTGCTCGGCGTTTAACGTGATATAGAAAAAAGTATTAAGTTCCCATTTGTCTATGAATCTTTAAAAAAAATTTTTTTAAATATTTTACTGTTATACCTTGCATGCTAAAGTTAAACTACATTATTGGTTAAAGTTTCAACAAGCAAAACAATAAACCTTAAGGCTCTATGTACAGTTGAGAAAGTATCATTTGCTAGGTATGGGTTCATCCACGCGTCTCCATTGCCAGCTCGAGAGACAAGCGCAGCGATGCGGGCGCATCTCGAGGTTGAGCGTGAAAAAAAGTGGGTAAAAATGTTGACACAATGGGAAGGAACGTTGACTATACCGCGTCGGCGCGAGAAGTTGCGGCGGCGTATGTACAAGGGCGTGCCTGACTCTCTGCGTGGTCGTGTATGGGCAAAGCTGCTGCGCGTGGAGTCATCGCGTGCCGCCTCACCCGATATGTATGCACACGCGTTTGCTGCAGCTCGTCGTGCTGCGCCGCCCGCAGACGCACGTCAGATAGATTCTGACGTGAATCGACAGTTCCGGGACCATGAACTGTTCCGCGAGCGCTATTCACCCAAACAGTGCTCGCTGTTCCGCGTTTTAACTGCGTACGGTGCGTACGACCCTGAAGTAGGCTATTGCCAGGGTATGGCAGGGCTGGCGGCCGTGCTGTTGCTCTACATGGACGAGGAGGACGCTTTCTGGGCACTGGCCGCGCTGTTAGGTCAGCCTCCATACGTGATGCGTGGCCTCTACCTCGAGGGATTCCCTAAACTGGCGCGCTTGCTAGCCGCTCACGACCGCGCGCTGGCCACATTGCAGCCCGCACTCAAGCGGCACTTAGATGCATATGGTGTCGATGCAGTGCTGTACGCGCTCAAATGGTTCTTCGTGTGCTTTGTGGAGCGGCTGCCGTTTGCGCTGGTAGTGCGCGTATGGGACGTACACCTGCTGGAGGGCGAACGCACGCTCACTGCCATGTCGTACACTGTGCTACGACTGCATCGTCGGTCTTTGCTTGCTCTCAAGGACATGGATCGGCTACTCGACTATCTGCAGGTACGGCTGCAGCGTGATTTTGGACGCTCTGAGGATGATGCAATGATGCAGCTCGAGCGCAGCGTGGAGGAACTACGCCGTGCACGCCTAGATTCAACCGATCCAGCCACACCACATGAACTTCCACGTCGATCGCTTCGTGCATTCCATGACATGGTTCCAACTCGGACTGGTCTTCGCGCTGACAACTTCTCTGCTGCTGAGGAACGCACGCGAGTTGACATTTTATTGCGGTGAGAGCAG
Organism: Luffia ferchaultella; assembly: GCA_949709985.1. Taxonomy (NCBI): domain Eukaryota; kingdom Metazoa; phylum Arthropoda; class Insecta; order Lepidoptera; family Psychidae; genus Luffia; species Luffia ferchaultella. The sequence continues at coordinate 1,464,313 of OX453243.1, forward strand.
CTCTTTTTATTCTTAAAGTTTTGTCATTATTATTTTTGGTTTAATCGTGTTTGTGTGATTGTCTATGTTTCACACCAATTTTAAGTTCAGTTTTTAAGTCTAGGTCTGCCTCAGAACGACTTATAACAGGATTTACGCTTTATAAGGCCCTACGAATCCCGGTAGCTTCTCGTAGCTATTCCGCTTTTCCGGAATTTTCGCGAGTTTGTTCCAAGCCTAATGTTTAAGAGGCTACATACTCTACCGGCTTGGTTCACGCAATCGCCAGCACTGTCGATGTCGGTGGTACCACCGGGTACCATTTTCTAGTACGGTACTATTGGTTTCAGTTTTGACATCGTCAATTGTTGTTTTACTACATGTGTAAATGCTGTTGGTGTTCCGAATAAACACAAATAATAAAAAAAAAAATCGTCATATTTGTGTAATATGAGATTGAAATTATTTGCTAATAAGTTACGGCCACGATACGCTCTATGGTCCGTACGAAAATAGTAAATGGAGCACTGTCTCTGTTCCAAGCGCTGTCTCTCTCTGTCTCTGACCAATATATGGGATTTTGGTGTTGCTATGCTATTTCACTGTCAGAATATTTCATTTTGTTCAGAGGTAACAACACGTGTTATTGTGATTACAGGCACAGGCTGGCAGCGGTTGAGGTGCGGCGAACCCACTTTGACGATCACCAATCGAGCGATGCGACATCCGGCACCTCGACTGGCCGACCCGCCACACCTTCTGACACCTCCTGCACCAGCAGCACCAGCGGGGATGCACGGCTTTGCACCCGCTTATGAGAGATCTCAGCTCTTCTGGTGATAACAACTGCCATTAAATTTTAGTTTTTGAGCCGTCCACTGTAGTGATCCAAACAAGACTTACTCATAACTTGTTTATGATACTGTATTAAATAGCAATAATAATATATTTACATGTATTTTCAATGGGAAGCGCTATTCCAATTCCAGCCAAGCACAGTCTAGTAGTCGGCTGTTATGAATATGTCGTGCAAAAAGTGTTTTTTTCCGAAATTTGATAAATTATAGTACATCTTACGACTTGCAGCTTACGCTTTTTCACAAGGGCATATCGTGCACTACAGCAACTGCGATCGTCGCCCAAGATGTAGTTAGTAGGCAGCCATTATTCTTATACTCATACGAGACAACGCGTATCTGATAACCACGGTCAGTCGTTCCTCACGGCCAATGTTTGTCATATGTGATGCGAGCGTCCATGCGGACGCGATGTCTAGCAAACTACACGATAGAAGATGGATAATTTGATATTAATATGTCCCATATGATCCCACAGCTAATGACAAAAACAGGATCTATAAAAATCAGTTTTCTATCTGTTTGTCTGAATGTCATAGGCTCATAATATTATGAAATGTCACAGGTAGAAGTCTTATATGTACCACTTTACAATTCGATAGTGAAACTATGAAAAATAAATAATTTAGGAGTTGAACAGATCTTTGGAAGTGCGATGAAAGTTTTTATGTGATTTTTTTATTTGGATTGATATTTAATGAGATATGAATTACTAAATCCATTAACGCGGTGTCAACTTTAAAGGTTTTTGACATCACGAAAACTTTGATTTAAAGACAAGTTTGGTATTCGAAGAATGCTACAGAACCCTGCGTTAATGCGTGTTATATGCGCACTTGGCCGGTTTTTTTTTTTAAATATAATTGATTGTACATCTTCTAAACCTATAACGTAGTTCACGGGTTTCGAAGTAGGAGAAATAAAAAACTAAAGGAAAAAAATATGTTAATGGATGGATAGATAGGTGCGGCATCACCATAGCTGCACAATAAAATACCATGTTCTATAAATGATTGTGATAAATTATCACAAGATACATTGTCCTTCTCACATAGTCTTTCTTCTTGTATGAATGTTTGGCCCATATCTAGCCATGGTGACAATAACCGTTCTATATGTTATCTATAGCAAGAAAGGGATCAACTTACAACTTAAGGTAATCCTTCTTTGCTTCTATACAAAATTTTTAACAATAACCAAAATATATTTTATCCCCAAGTTTGATGTGTGTGTATCTGTCCGTGGTATCGTAGCTCCCACATGAATGAACTGATTTGGATGCGGTTTTTTTATATGAAAGGTGAATTAGTCTGGAGTGTTCTTAGCTATATTTGATTAAAATCAGGGCAAGATGGCCGCCGCCACAAAATGGCGGATATCATATTTTTTCACTACTCCAGCAATATGGTTACCAAATGAAAAGAGTTGACTAGTAAAATACTATACACTATGACAAATTTCAAATCCAAGATGGCCGCCGCCACAAAACAGCCAATATCATAATTTTACACTACTTCATCAGTATGGATATAGTATAATAATGTACACTATATTGAAAGGGAATGAGGAATATTAACTAACCAATGAAAACTAAAAACTAGAAAATTATTTTTTTGTCTGATCATGTATAAAATAGTTTAACTAAATAACTAAGACTTAGTTACTTAGTTTTTTAAATTTAAAAAAATTCCGACACAAAAAAAAACTAACCTTTAAAAAGTGTGAAATAATACAAGTTTGTTCATTGTCAAATGATTTTTGATTCTTAAAGGCGTCTGGGACCGCTAATTATTAGGTATTTTAAGTTCACTTAGCGGTGCCAGACGCCTTTAAGGATCAAAATATTTAACAATGAACAAACTTGTATTATTTCACACTTTTTAAAAGTTAGTTTTTGTTTTGTGTCAGGGGTTTTTAAATATTTAATTTAATTTATCTAATTTTTATTCTTCCTCGCCTATACTACTACTAACATTCAACTTTGATTTATACTGTAGTATATTTTACTCAACAAAAAACGAGTGCACAGTTTGTTCTACATCGCTCAAACAAAATTTCTGTAGAGTTTTCTATTTTCATATTTTTTATGCAATTGGTTTTTTTTTGCTAACAAATTACTGTTTTTTTACTGTGTAGAACTGGATGTCACTACATACATACCTAAATAATGTTGAGCGCCGTGTACGTTTTGCTATGACAACTTAAGGCAAATTTTGAAAATTGGATGGGTAGGTAACTCATATTTTACTCATGGTTTTGAATAGCCTCTGCAAAATGTCAACTAACTATATCCCATTCATAGCTGAACGAAAAATCAGCAATAAATAAGACATTCTATTTTAGTAGTATTAATAACAATAAACTTCAGTAAGGATGAGGCACAGTCTTATAGCGCGACTTCGAAAATCAATCGGCAATGGCATACATACATCGTTATCATATTCATAGATCATAAAACTGAATGTAAAATATGATACGAAATATATAATACAGAAACAGATGTACTAGGTTCAATATGGTAACGTTCCTACCATAATATATTAAAAATGTTTTTTGTATTTATTTCAACAATTCTCCCTAGTTTTCCTTCGATGGTTCGAAAGTCCGTTGCGATGTTAGGCGACTAAATTAAATTACTACAATTGTAAAAATTTCAGCTTCTCACTTTCTGCATACTAGTGTATTTACTTTTAGTACATATCATGAATAGTTGTTCCTAGTCATGACAATGATGGGTGATAAGAACTTAAATGAAAATCAGGACAAGTATTGTGTATATAATTTAATTCTTAAATTGACGCAGAGCGTGTATTATTAGGAACAGCCAGACGCCAGGCACGGCGGCAACGCGACTCAGCGTCGTTTAGCACCAAATCACAATTACAGTCGTGCCATTGCGTTTTGGCGCCAAAATTGTTCAAGCCAGCCTTTTCATTTTGTACGCGAGTGATGTACTATTTTCTTTAATTAAAATAATCCTAAGTATTGCATTTTATGAATTATAATTAAACCTGTATATAAATAAACCATAATAGTGTAAATTGTTAATGCATTTTACACTAAAATATAAGTGTATATTTTTTTATAAAGACCTTTCATAAATTACGTCACCGAAATTAAAATTTAAAATATACAACTGGTTTTTAAGCAATATGTCATAATATCTTTTTAATTTTTTCTTTATATATTAACAATTTGTTGATTGTGAAACAATATTTATAAATTAAGAAATAACCATCTAATTCAATTTTAGGCGAGGATGTCCCCCATAACTTTAGTTAAAGGATATCAGATTCCCTTGTCTTCCTTAACTTATGACATAATTTATGAATCCTTTTTTTTCTTCCGTCTCTTACTTACGCCTTCTTTACTATCTATTTCGTACTATTTCATTATTATTTATTTATCGACGAATACATTCTTTATCCCAATGTAACCCAACATGGTTACCTAATACGTATATGATACATTCACTCGCATTATAAATGATGTCTTTTATACAAAACAAATTTCAATTTCATTACTAAGTACTCTTATTAGCGACTAAAACGAAATGGAAAGTCAAAGTGTTGTAAAACCGCATGTCCGATTGGGCGACAGCGGGGCTACCGCGCGGGCTTCGAACTATATTCCCGTATTATGCCTATAATCGCGTCCTTAGTTCCGAATACAAGTGCCAGCATGCCGAACGCCAGCACAAGCGCGTTTTTCCAGAGCAGCCAGTTGCCGCGTCCGAAGCCGCGTTCCCAATATGTGAACAGCTCGATGACTGCGGGCGCCAACAGGCCCAACGTCGAGAAGCAGAGTGCGCCGATAACGCCCATGAAGGGTCCGATGGTGGGTACCGCTACCGCGAGCAACACGCACGCGCTCGCCAATGCCGTCCGTAGCGCATACTCTGCCAAAATCGGCCGGGTGCAACCCTCCGCCGGCAACCACCGCAACGCTATCTCTAGGCAGACGTAGAACTGGAGCCCGAACGTGCAATATACGGCTATTGCGATCGCCACTCTAACCACTTGCGCTGGTATTTCCTCAATGTTGAGATCGAGCGTGACGGAATCGTGCACGCTTGTGCCGTATCGTAAGTAGCCGAGGGCGCCAAGTAGCGCGTACACAGCAGCAACAGCAGCGGCGCCACGATTCAGTACGCCGCACGTCCCAAGGAGTGCTTTCGGCGTCGACATCGCGTTCTCGAGCGGCATGACCACGCCGATAGCCTCTATCGCGAAGATAGTCAGCGAGAAGAACTCGGGCCATAGCGAGGGCGGCCACGTAGCCAGGCTGGTCTCGGACCAAGTACCGGTGCCTACCAGGTAGTAAACCGTGATGCCGAGTCCGAGTGCCATTAGTCCATTAGCCACCATCGAGATGGGCGCGAGTCGCTTCAAATCCCGTACCCACACCATGAGCACGATCGGTATCAGCAGCGCTGCTATAAACGCGCGGATTTCCAGCTGATCCTTGTGTACACCTAAGTGGTGCGCCGTGACTTCCTGCAGATTTTTGGCTGCCAGCACCACGTACACGGAGCACGTTCCAAAGTACGTCGCGAACAGGCTCACCGTGATGAACAGCCTGCAACACGCAAAAAAGTGAAAAGTATCAGTTCGCGTACAATGAATATTCGTGTCTACATATTTCGATGTGGATATGGAGGGCCCACTTACTTGAAGCCTGAGGCGTAGGGTCGCGCCCAGGGTGGTCCAGTGGCCAGCGCCGCTTCGCCAACTTCCGAGAACGTCATGGTTGTCCTGTGCGTGCGTCGGTACATCACATGGGCGCATTTGATCTGTAGAAATTGAATGGTTCCTCTAGTCTATTCATTTTATTCAAAACCATACCATTTAACTATAACTGTCAACATAATAGACAACTCAGCGAAAAACTTTTTGACTTAAAATTAAACCTACAAAAAAAGAAACTGAAAGGTGAAAATTAAACATTTTTAGTCCTACTTAATAATTAAGCTTTTAAACTCTCATCAGGACGGGACAGAGTCAGCTTAATCATCCTTTCAGCGTTTATCGTTTATTTTTTTGGCACGCTGCTGTGCTGAGAGAGAGAAAAAGAAAACAAACTTAGAAAACAAACAGTACTTAAAACTTGAAACCAATTTAGTTGACCAAAATGGTTTCGGCTCAGTGAGTATAAGAGCAATCTCGGCTATTGGTACTCTGCGGATGCCAAATGAGGATCCGATGCGTAGCCTCAGCAAACCACATTCATTCACTATACATTTTCATAATTTACATTACAAATTCCAAAATATTAGTAAATAATAATATTCAATTAAATAAAGATTCTCAAATTTACTCAAACTTTTGTAAAGTCAAAAAATAAGATTTGTATTTCACTTTAAAAGTGTAAATTGATGCATAATTTCTTAATAGTGAGAAGATATTATTCCCACACTTTGTTGCATAGCAACGCACAGTATTTCAAAATTATATAACGGGAATTAAGCATACCTACAGAGGGCGTATTAGGTCAGTGATTAGTGATTGTCGTTGATTAAAGTTTATATTTTTGAATATGTATGGTATAGTTTAATTCTTAATCAGGCCGAAAGTGAAGAAAAGTGTAATATTTTTTTTCAGTACATTTGCTATTAATATATGGTCTTTATAGTAGGGAATCCCAGGATGCTAAATCGGGATTTACTCGAGCGTCAAAGAGACCTATTGGATTGCGAAGCTTAGATGATAAGAAGAAAAAAATGTCATATAATATATACACTTTCATCGGTGGGGGGAGCGGCTATAAATTTTCAAAAATGTAAAAAAAAAACAGTTGCATGGACATACTCGAGCGCGTCAGAAATAGCATCCATGTCCTACGTATTTCTGAAAACATACGTATGTTAATCTGATTGTTTCCATGATGGGGGTGGTCGTACGTAAGGGTTGAAAACGGAAAAAAAATTTTTATCGAGCGCGTCAGATTTTCAAAGGGGATGTTAACTGAACCTAAAAGAAGGCTCTTATGTAATAATCTGACGATTTGGATGTGACCCAAACTCGCGGCCATTATTAGAATGTGCAAAAAAAATCACTATTTTGAAATACTCGAGCGCGTCAGATTAAGATATATATGGTTCATTTATATACCCTAAACGTGCTGTCTCATAATCTGCCGATTATCTGGAGAGATTCGCCTAATCTGACAATGGAAAGAATTTTTTTTTGTATTTTATCAAATCTTTTAACTTAACAAATTAAAGAGCTGAAAAAAAGAGTGCAAATAAAACAGTACCTATATATTTTTTGAAGTACAAAACTTTTATTTATGAAAAAATAAGTATAAAAAATATAAAAGGAATAGAAACGCGAGAAGGGGAATACTGGCATCACGGAGCTGCACGCATTAAACTTTTTTGATTATTTTTTCTTACTTCGGCTTACGGAAATCGTCAGATTATATATTATTCGTGAACGTTGAATTATTACCTTCAAAATAAAAAAAAATTTAGCCACGCTCGAGAAAGTCAAGATGACGTTTTTTTTTACAAGTTTGTAACCCACCTACTTTTTATCGTCAATCGAAAATTGTCAGATTAGTAGAATATACACTTTTTAGCATATAACTAACTTACCCTACCTTAATCTGACGCGCTCGAGAATTTCAGATGATCAATTTTTTTTTACTAATCTGATCCTTTGTCCTTGACGCGCGGCCACATATACGGGGCTAATACTTGGTGGAGGTATTTAATAGGATACTAGGTTCCTCCCTGTATGTTAATCTGCCGCGCTTTAGTAAATCCCAAAATCCCCTCTTGGGCTCCCCTACTATTATGACATCGAAACTTGTACCGTAATGTTGTATTTTACAGTACTAGGCCATTTTACTTTACACCAATCACAATCGAGCATTCTGTTAGTAATGCATGTAGCAATGCAGGCATGCGTTTACCGCGAAAAGCAACCCACCCGCGCCCTTAGCCCCACCATTATTACATTTGAAGTATCTACCTAATTTTAATCGCAAATGTATTGAAAATTGTCGTATGATCACAACAATAATAGGTATATTGTTTCTTATTATACTGAATAGAGTATAACTGCGACACTCACTAGCACGTACGCGCAGTGTGTGCACACGAGCGCAACCAACGCAGTGAAGAGAAGCCCCGTCAGTAGCCCGGTGCGTGCGAAGGCATACGGCATGGCCAAGATACCCGTACCCAGGGAGGCCTTCAGCAGGTGCATCAGTGTGTCGTTGTTACTGTAATAAAATGTATGATTTGCAAGTTCTACGCATACTCAGGAAACATTGGCAATGCACTCTATAGAACTCTAGTAATCTTTTTATGATTGATTCACCGCACTAGTAATTAACTAAAAGCCCCGGTGTTGGCATACACCGGTCGTTAGTCGGCAAATGCCCGTTAGCAAGTATTTCATAGCAAAAACGCCTAATTATGTAGTGAAATGTAAAAACACGCGATCCAAATACAGAAAACAACATTCGGAGGTGTAACTTTTCTTGTGGAAATATGAAATTGTGTGGACGCTTCCCTCCACAAACGCGTTTCACATTCCTGCTGAATGGTGGAACTCTCCGTCTCCTACAGTAGGTAAATATCTTACCGTGTCTCTAGTGGGGAGACGGCAGGGAGCTTCGCTATCTCTATGATTATTAATATACAATCGCGTTGGACACTTCACGCGTCGTTCCATGTCCTCAACAAACGCCATGTCACCATCATCATCTTATTTTTATACGCCATTTTATTGATGTTTAGTATTTCGTGCGATTCGCACTCGACCACTACACTTTCACATCTAAGTTTTATGTTGAAAGATAAGGACAAAACATATTTCAACTAAACTTTGTTTAAATAAACTTTTCTGAATTGGGCAGTTAACACTTACGATGTGGGGTTGCTGAGTTTCCGTTCGGCAAAGGGATCGAACCCGTCGGCAAGCGCCGTCGCCGCCTCCGCATCTTTGTCATCTTTTTGCCTGAAACAGATAACATAGATATGCTGATCAGTCAGTGACGAACACAATTGAAGAATACTGTCAGTGGCACTCACTTTGCAGGCACTATCTGCTCTTTGCGGCCGTCGGAAGGCAGAAATGTTTCGAGCTCGTGTGAAGCCATTGTACCGTTTGACTCCTACACAGAACAAGGGCATACATATATAGATTATAGATACGAAGAAATTGGGGACATGTATTGCCTCCACTTTACGATGGCCCATTGTGACCCACCAGCGGTCACTACCATCGTGTAGATGGCGTAGTGATATTTAGTAGCCCTCATGATTGTCATGTTGTCGGTTTTTTATGCACATCTCTTGACTTGTAGTAACGGATAGTAGTTCATACATATGGCCCAGCGTGTGATGTCTACATTGGCCCGTCGTAAAGGCGAGGCTTAACGACTCTCCCGGAAGACTTACGTGTATGGTCATGGAGTGTTTTGGAATGATCTATCTGCTGCAGGACTCTTTCACGAACGACTGAAATAAATATATTAATGCAATATATGACAAAATTGACCAACATGTAATAATATGTACTACAATTAGAAAATCAGTTCGCTATTTATCGTGGTGGACCACGCTTACGGGATACGCGAGCTACATTTGAAAGGAAACGTTGAGCCCTTTAGAATAGGTTCGTTGAACAGTTAGCGGGAAGAGACTTGACGTGGAAGTGAAAGCAGAAGAAATCTTACAAATGTATTATTACTGTAACCGCGATTGCAAGAAGGGATGTAAGCGAAAGCAGAACTCTCAAGAACACGACTTAAAATGAGAGCGAGATAGAGTAGGATCAACTTTGTTGTTATATATATATATAAAAAAAAATATATTTATATATGTATATATTATAAAGAATATTTAAGTATGTATATCAGTTGTCTAGTAACCTACAACACAAGCATAATACTTGCTTACTTTGGGACTAGATGGCGCTGTGTGGGAAGTCCCATGTATTATTATTATTATTATTAACTTTAAGCTGGAACCGATAGCAGGAGTAGGTAATTATAAAGAGGAGTTCCGAACTAAAAAAGAACTGAATAGGTAATTAGATACGAACGGACGAGACCGTGTCCTAAGATCGCCTCCTACGTTCTTGTAAATTGTTAGTTATTAATAAATTGTTTACTACACTCTAATTAGATTGTTATCATATTAAGACTTTGACCGGTCTGAACATATATGTTCTCGGCTTTGTTCGATAATAGTAATTGCTTTATTATAAACTAGATTTTGCACACGGTTCCGTTTGTTTGGACATACGTAACGCTGTAAAATTATATTATGTAATCAGAAATTTCCTTAAAACGTTCATATTACAATTGGGTAATCTTGTTTTTTCCCCGAAGGTACCTACCCGAGTATTTCCGATGGCAAAAGTTTCGTGTGAAATATTGTACAGTACCCGGCAATAAATATTGCACATCGGCAATAATCGCATTTCCGAATACAAACGAATGCCAATATCCATGTCCATCAATTATTAGATTTATCGTTTATCAGAATTTGAATTCAGAACTAAATATTTTATTGTTGTTTTGTTTTGATTCCCGCGTGAACTGTATGGAACTGTAAAACTACTTTTTAAATGATATTTACTCTTTTTCAACATGTATAGTATACCAACGAAATCAATAAAAATGAAAACAAAATAATACACATCTTCAACCGACTTCCGAAAATGAGGAGGTTCTAATTTTCGACAATTAGGTATGCAACTAAAATGAATCTTTATCTGACGACTGACGAAGTTTGCCGAGAGACATTAAGAAAATAGAAGCACTGTAATAAGATTGTATTTCTGTTTTATCCTTTGAGCGAAGCGTATTTATTGTGTAAATGAGTGTTATGTTATTACTTCTACCTAATAGTATGTTTACAAGGTGTTACAAAACTACCTGTGAAGCCGAAAGGAGGTTAAATGGGGCCTTATAACGAGTCCATTCACAATATTTAGGAACCGTAGTAACGCTGCGCTGTATAACATACCCCAAAAAAATATAAAAAAAATTATTCTTTTCACTGATGTGCAAACCCTATTTCAGTAAAATTAAAGAGTAAACTACACAGAATGTACCTACATTTCTATCTTATTCGCAGAACAACAAAAAATTTAAAAGACCTAACCTAACGAAACAACCTAAAAGAACACTTTTTCATAATAAACGTTAAATTTACAGAAACGGCTCAAAGTGTGCTCCGCCTTGCTAAATACATAACCTCGGTCGTCGAGATACGGCTTATGTGGCATTTCACACCGTCGTCGGTGTTATTGATGAGAGAACCGATCTAACACGTTGTTCGGCAACCGTTGGGCAATCAGAGAAATACACTCTGTCCTTTATATAACCCCACAAAAAGAAGTCCAAGGGTGTGAGGTCCGGAGAACGAGCAGGCCATAGCACCGGTCCCCCGGGCCGATCCATCCTCGCGGAAAGCGAGCGTTAAAATGTTCTCGCACGTTGCGAGCAAAATGTGCCGGAGCTCCATCATGCTGAAACACCATGTTTCTTTGATTCTCAAAGTCTCAAAGGAAAGTCGTCAATCGCCTCTTAGAATTCCGTTTGTAACAACGTAAGATAGTTGCTACCGTTCAGACGCGATGGCATAATGACGGGACCGATGACATGCCCATCATAAAGACCAGCCCACACATTCAATCGCCACTGGTGTTGGAATTTGCCTTGCCGTGAAGCATGTGGATTTACGCGAGCCTAAACGTGATCGTTATGCATAATTGAAAGTCCTGACCTCGTGAATGTTGCCTCGTCCGTCCAAAGAACATAGTTTACGTAATCAGGGTTTTCCTCTAACTGCCTGAGGTACCACTCGCAGAAGTCCCTCCTGGGTACAAAATCGGAGGATATCAGCTCCTGTGTACGGCGATAGTAATAAGGGTGACGATTGTCTTCACGAAGAATTCGCCAAACTGCAACATGGCTTATATCTTGTTTCGGCTCGCCTCGTACTTGTGGTCGGCTCTTCTTCAAAATGCTCTAACACTAATTCAGCCTGCCTGGCGTCGACTGTGCTTGGACGTCCACTTACAGTAGACCAATGAAAAGGCCGGTGGAATGTAGTTGTCTTGACATGTTCAGAAAAAACAGGTACGAAGGCAGCCGTCGCTGTTCATCGGGGGGTCTACCATCGATAAATCGTTGCCGATACAGTTCGCGAGCACTATTTAAATTGCTTTCTTCATGGCCTACGCATAACATCATGTCGTAATATTCCGAGTTAGAAACCATCGTTATATTTTGCAAAAAATGTTGGAAAAAAAAAACTCGAAACAGTTGTAGAATATCGATTAGAAAATTTGAAATAGACAACATATTTTTTTTTCTAACTTGACATTTTTTGAAGCCAGTACTTGAGTATAATGACTTCCTAGTAGGTATTGAGGTAGCAAATATTTATGAATGAAAAATATAAAAAAAACTATTAAACTAGACAATTATTAGGTAAAATAGGTATGTAGGCCTTTCAGTTAAATAATCGGGTTTCCTGACATGACAGCTTTCTAGGGTTGACAAAATTTTTGGCTTTGATAATTAATTATATTTTTTACGGGGTATTTTGTAACACGTCGTATAGTGTAAATAAATACATTAATTTTTGTTTTTAGGTCGGGGAAAAATAAAATATGCAACAGGAATAAAAAACATGTTTACATTATGTTTTAATAAGAAAAACTCTCAATTCCTTCCATTTCACCATCTGTGCTCTCATTAAGGTCAATATCATTGTCACTATCAGCTGTATTTATCACTAAAATTATAAATAAATATTGTAAATCATCATTATTTATCAATGTAATCGTCTACACTGTGGTTGAATGTTTCGATATTCATTCTCACATTTTATTGCATGATCGCAAACCTTTTTCCACTCTTCAGGCCCGATCATTTTTATTTTTTCAGTCAATAATTTTTTTACTGAAGTTAAATTAATATCCACGTTACTAGCGGCTACATAGCCTTTCAGTTGAGACCATATATTTTCCATGGGATTAAAATCCGGATGGTATGATGGCAATCGCAACACAGTGTGCTCATGGTCGGCAGGTATCTTGTCCACGGAAACCTCTGTAAACCTCTCCTTGTGCTAGCATATAATAGCGTATATCTGGGGTCTCGTCAATTTTGAATCAACTGGAATTTTTGTGTCTTTGTAACCAATTGATAATTTCCTTTTTAATGGTGTTGGAATTGAGGGAGGTCTTTCAACATATTTATTGTGATATTGTTGTATGATGGTGCGTTGTCGACTACCAGAACAGAATCACGGGGTATATTTGGGATTAATTGATAACCAGCGATTTCTCGTAGTTATCGTTATTTATTTCTTTATGACAATCGCCGGTAGTGTCCGTGGCTTTATACATTAAAAATGCACAGATCTTGCAGTCTCCGCAACCATCGGTTTCATTGAAAATGAACCTACCCAAATCCGATTTTCACAGATTATTTAATTTTTTTGCCACGAAATCGTGGCATTGCTACGTAATCGTTGTTTTGCCACGAAAACGTGGTACTATTCTTTTCAACTCTAAACTCAGAAACAAATCAACGAAAAAAATATTTTCGTTTGTTCAACATATTTGCAACATTTAGGTTTTAAACTGCAGCCTCTGATATCCTTAATGAAGCATTCGAACGAATACAGGCCGAAAGGCGATGACCGTAATGTTTACAAGTTCCCGATCGTCCATAAAATCTAACATGTGATGTCAAATTTGTTGTTCGATTTCCTACCGATTTTCAAAATTTTGGTCTCAAACTGTAGCTACCAACGTCTTCTAACCTTTTCTATAACATTTTAAAGCGATCCGACGAATACCCTCTGAAATATAGTAACTTATATCCGCAAGCACCAGCGATCGACCAAAAAATCTCATCTTTCGGAAATAATTTCTCTTACAATTACCAACCGATTTCTAAAAACTTGGTCACAAATCGTAGCTACGTTAATTAATGGCCGAGATACATTTTTTTTTTAAATTTTCTATATCGGTGTCCGTTCTCGAAATATTTTGGATTTAGTAAAAAAAAATCCGAAAAAATCGAGATTTTTTTACATTTTCCTATTTTTTTCAAAAACAACTAAACTGATTTCCAAAATTTTTATGTCATACGATGCGCAACTAAATTTTTAATCTTTTAAGACCTTAAAATCTTGGCTAGACCCCATACCCTCGGAGTTATGGCCAAAAATGCGTCTCCCGTGAAATGGATTTGATAGTCATTTTCAATGACAAAAGGCTCCAGGTACAAAGCCTTTTTCGTTTCCTGCATGAACTATTATCATACGTTCACCTTTTGAAAACGGCTTTTTACTACTTTTTCCTTATCATCACTACAAGTTCTGCCTTTAGTGTGGAATGTATGTATGTAGGACTCATCCATATAGATTATAATTTTTCCTTCTTCACGAAATTTGCGTATTTTATCTAGGTATTCAATTCGTTTGAGTTGTACATCGTGCATTTTCATAAGAACTTTTCGATTATCTCTCATTTTAGCGAACTGAAATCCCATCTCATGTAGTATTTTTCTCAACGTCTTTTCAAACCCATTATAATTAATAGCCTCAAATAATATAGCTGTTAATGATTTTACTGTCGGCAGTTGTTTAAAACGCAAGTGAAAATCGTACACCATTCTTCGAATTACATCGTAATCAAAATCGTCCATATGTAAACTAAATAGTTTTTTTGGTCTCCCTTTTTTTGGAGAGCTGAACTTAATTGCACTGGAATATGTTTCAGTACTTACTTCGTTTAATACATTGTTCAAAATTCTTCTTGAAATTCCAGTGGCAATTGCAACTCTCTCTTGAACCTTCTTAAAATAATTACTTACATTGTCATCCTCATTTTTTTTTTATCTGTCGGCTTCGGTTACAAAATATTTATAAACATTGTAGATAATTTCGCGTGACTGGCCTCGTAAAAGTTTCCTTTTTTTCCTGCAGACGCCATCGTACATCTTAAAATGATTTATAGTTTGGAGTTTTACCAACTCTATATAGTATATATTTTTAACTGGACGCGGCCGTACTCTATCACATTTGAACCACGACTAACAAACGTCATATAGGTAGTGTGCAATAGAGATAACGCTCTGCGAAGCCGAAATCAGCCGATTGTCTCTTTCCAAACGTCGACGTGCAATATTTACCGCCGGGTACTGTATCACTTCCTCGAAGCTTTTTTCGCGTCCATCCATTCGACATCCATTTCGAATCTGGATTATTTTTGTATCCAGTAGAAATCTTCGTCTAGGACGAACAGTGCTTATTTTATTCGTCGTCCCTTATCGTGCATAAATAACATCTCGTGTCGTTTC
This sequence comes from Luffia ferchaultella, assembly GCA_949709985.1. Lineage (NCBI taxonomy): Eukaryota > Metazoa > Arthropoda > Insecta > Lepidoptera > Psychidae > Luffia > Luffia ferchaultella. The sequence continues at coordinate 1,479,492 of OX453243.1, forward strand.
TTCGTTACAATTTGAAAAAAGGGCAAAGAATCTCGTATTTACAATATTAGTTAGGAAGGATAGTTAACAGTAGTAGGTTTTCATGGATAATATGTCAAGTAATTGGATTGACCTTTCTGGCGATAGAAATACCGGTAGAGCGGCAACGCAGTATCAGATAGCGCGACCGCGGTTCTATTACAGCAATGACCCAAACCGCTTTCGCTGCGACTATTTCCCGAGCCGTTCATTGTATTATTTTTGTAAGAGGAACGCACTTTCCGCTTTAGACTTTGTGAAGGTCTTACATAGTCTACGAAATATTAGATACTACTGCTTACAGAAGGAACTGTGCTTCTAGCACAAATATGACGGCAATAGACAGCGTAAAATTAAGTTAGGAAAGCGTAAAAGAAGCAAGGAGTAGGGGCAATTCTTCGACTTGTTTAGCTTTCCGTTGTAAGATGTCTGTAGAAATAATACGTAATTGCGTCTATTATTGTTCTGTTTCAATTTAATTTTTTCTCAAAGCTCGATTCGCGTAGATCTACCTCTATCTTCCATCAATAGTTGGCTGAGTGATGGATTTGTACTTTTGTTTATAAAACGTTTTTTTAATATATATATATATACCTACAAGAAACGTGGCACCCTTGGTTCCCATACGATTTTATAAACTTGCTTGGGGACCTTCTCTGCTATATTCAGCTTCTAGTGTTGAAGTGTTCTACATTAATGACAAAGAAATCGATTATTTTGCAATTGGTATGCGTTCGATAGTGATCTAAAAGGGAAAGCTGACTTTGTGGAGGCACTGGTGGGTTGCAGTGGGTGGGAACAGGGCAACCCACTGTGGTTGGTATGACACATTTTGTTCTAATATAGGAGCGGTCGGATGGTTATCGATCGCAAAAACCGTAGATAAGTACCTACATATTGACTGAATTAGCTGCTTTCTCTATGGACTGGTTGGATATTGCGACTCAGTTACACGGGGCCGATATAAAAACGATACTCGGTAAACATCGGATTGTGCCGTATATATTACAGACAATGTGGCTATATCTATATGTTCCCTGGTGTGTGGTGGGGTGCGATGGAGGTGAATTTATCGACTGACGTATTAACTACAGCGAACTATGTGAACACTCCCCCCCCCCCTACGTCGCCGACGCCATCTTTACCCGCTGCGTCACCGTCTGTCTGCCAAGGCGGATTATTTCACGTGTCACTGCTTGCTATTTAAATTACCGCAACAGATCTATTTAAACCATTAAACGTGGCGTTAAATAAACCACTGTACCATTTTTAGGGTTCCGTACATCTTAGCTGAAATAAGGAATTCTTAAAAGAGCATTCTGGGATCGGTCTGTTTGTCACAGCCTGTTTTCTCCGAATCCACTGAACAAAAAAAGTTGAAATTTGGTACATATACAGTGACCCAATTACGAGCGTAAATAAAGGAACTTCCATGTTGAGGGTAGATTTAGGTGTGCAATTTAATAATTAAAAAAAAACTTCTGAAGTGATCAGGTGACATATCAAATGAAAATGCTCGTTATGAGAACACTGACATATATGTACTTTATGAGAAACACTTTTTTTAATATTTTAAATTGCATACTTTTATAGATATTGAAGATAACATACGAATATGCCTCCATAAGGCTGAAACTACACAGTCCAAAAAAAATGTCCATTTGTGCAAATTTACATTTAAAAAGAAATTTACATATGCACATCATTTATAGTTTACAGGAAAACGTAAGTCTTAAAATTCCCTGGGAAAACAGAAATTATTCGTGAAGAGTAAATACGTATACAAAATGTGCTGCTTAATTTTACTGAGAAGAGATAAGTTCAGTTTGTTTTGTGGTTACTATGGTAACCCACTAATACGGAGTCGGGTTTACTTTCTAACCTAAAGCTACAGATTAAAAAAACAAACAGTATAAATGTGATGATTTATAGTACGGAATCCTTTCCGCGCGAGCCCGACTCGCACTTGACCGGTTTTTCGCATAGCAAATGCCCGATAGTTTGTGTCTATTATCGTATAGCACCGTTATTGTAAATGAGAGCTAATCTGCGATTGGATTCTATGTTGGCACCATTTAACAGAAACAATAGGTACATATTCCACTGAGTGGCGAAATGTAGCTCAAATAGAATAGACAACACGTAAATAATACGCAGAATGATCCTTTATAGACGAATACTAAAGTAGATTGAAGACTGTAGAACATCTTTCCTACTAGTGCATGTTCATGAAATAACGCAAGATTTCAATAATATCTGGAGCATCCCACACGCTGACCTAACCCCAAACTAGGCAGAGGCCTATACTATGGGTACTAAACAACTGATATATTTACATATTTGTTAGATATTATGTTGTAATACGTACATTTATCAACATATTTTACGCCCAAGACACGGAACAAATAGACATGGAATCGAACCCGCAACCTTCAGGTTTGCAGTTTGGGTCTCCGACCACTCGACCAACGGGTCGGTTACCTACGTGTCGAGTTGTTGATTTCTCATTTAAGACGTTAGTATATGAACATAATAGTTGATTGTTACATAAGGGGTGAAAAGGACCTATTTAGATAGGTACGAGATGGTTTGGCGCACCAAGACGCCAATAGTTCGAGTGCCTAAATAAGTCTTTAACCCGAGGTAAACACTCTGTTTTTCATTACGAATATAAGGAAAGAAAAAAAAATCGTTAAATCCATATCTGAATCTGATGAACTCATTTTATAGAAATATTTAATAATAATAATAAATATGTAAGGATCGAATTGCCGTTTTCTCGCCTTTTTTATGTTTTTTTTTTCTGTGGAATTCTACCCAGCCAGTATTTTTTATCAATGACTAGCGACCCGCCCCGGCTTCGCACGGGTAGCAGAGTATATAAGCCGTAATGTTTTTTCTGTCGTACTGTCATATCAGCTTGTTGCGTCGAAGATGTGGATAGTGTCGATTGGATTTAATTACATTTAAATGTGACGTAAATTCATCCTACTTGGATTTTATTTTCAATTCTATAAATATTTGAAAAAGGACAGTCATAATGTGCATGAAATGCTGAAGGTAAATAACGTATTTAATTTGATAAGGAATAATACCGTATCCGTATATATTGCTTTCCAATTACCTCATCATTATACCAAATACCATTTTTTTAAACATAAAAATAGGTATAGTAAGCTATTCATAAAAGATAGACATATGCTATCACGGATTTTTCTTTAGTCCTATAAAAGATATACATTTCCTCCATACATTATTTTGTTATATCTCAAAAGAATTAGGCAACGTTTTCGATAAAAGCTTCCAGCTGGCTTGATTTTTTCCCGACTTTGTCAACAATAATCGTCATATTTCAACAAATTTCCACAAAACATTAACAAATTATATACTTTAACCTTCCTCTTGAATCACTCTGTCCATTGGTGTCAACAATATGCCAATCTGTTCGGTATTTTTTGAGTTAATCGCGTTCACACAGACGCGACGCGGCGGGGGACTTTATTTTTAATACGTAGTGATGACGGTAAATATTTACGTCAAATCTATATAAATTAAATGTTAATTTAGTTAAAAGTAAATTGTAAGTGATAGTATCGTGATAGCCCAAAGCGCAACAAACCTGTCTCAAATTTATAAGGCCATGGTTTGCTTCGTGTACCAATGAGTTTTTCTGGCTTACGTACATAACTATCACTGACTCCGTGGCTCGGAGAGCACGTTAAGCAGTCGGTCCCAGGCGCTGTCAATAGATGGCGGTCTTTACAATCCCCAACCCGCAGTGGAGCGTGGTGGATTTAAGCTCCAAGCCCCCCTCACCCTGGGGGAGGCCTAAGCCCCTGCATTGGGGTAAAAATGGGCTGATGAAGTGAAGTGAAATTATAGGTATCAAGTCATACAAGAAAATTGTTCATAATATAATTTTACGCTGCGATTTCACAGAGTTGTTGTATAAAAGTTGGGATATGGCTTGCATATCGATGCTTGCATATTTTTTTTTTTAAATTTTCTGGCAGCAGGAAAATAGTTGTCCAGGGACGAAAAGTACCTACTACTTTCATTCCTCTGATTAGGTAATTTCAATCGTACCTACTTTCCAAGCAATGAGTAATGAAAAATATATTTATCAGGTCGATTATCAAACTTCTGTGACTTGTACTTATACCTATCATTTTTTTTAACATGAATACCTCCGCAACTTCAATAATGCAACAGGCGCGCGGCGGGCGGTGGACGTTCCCCGTCAAGTGAGGAATCGCTTGCCGGCAGCACGGTAGCGTCCTCCGCTCGCACCCGCACCACGCTGCCTCTCCACAGTTCTTTCGCCTGTTTATCACATACTTGCACTCACCTTCGTTTGTCCAAGTAAGCTTTTCCAATACCTACGATGTACCTACGACGTTTACGAATAAATACTATGAATATACATATTTCACCGATTGCAATGAAACTGCCACCAATATGTCCAGGCGCGGATACAGGATTTCGTTTAGGCGGGAGCAGTATTTGTGTGATTTTATTTACCTTCCAAAAAATTATCAAAGTTTTGTTTCTATTGGTCAAAATAAACTGCCTCAGTCGTGAGGTTAGGAAGGGGGGCAATGGCACTCATTGTCTCTCCTCTTTGTATCCGCGCCTGAATCTTTTTAGGAGTACCATGAAACTAATGTTACCAAAAACGTGAGCAGTGTAGCGATAAATTGCAAATATACCAAGAATGCAAGCATCCGTCATCGGCTCTATTTATATGCTAACGTAGTAACCGTGAACGAATAATCGTTTTTTTAAGTATCAAATTATTGTGAAGCTCAGCGCTTACCACAAAAAATCAGCGTACCTACCTACTCATAAACGCGTCTAGCGGTGTGTCGCGGACTTAATTTATCCTATGGCGGAATGTTCCCCCGCGAGCTGTCACTTCGAATGCTTTAAAGGCATTTTCGGAATTTAGTTCGGTAGTCTCTGTCGCTCACATACGGCCCATAGAAGAGAGACCGAAATGGATCGACGCTGAATTGGAGTTGCGGACATCTAACAAAAAAAAATGTAACCCCTGCTGTTTATTGTTTTATTTGGAACTAGAAACGAAAATAAGGAACTTTATCGATATAAGAATATTTTTGAATCGTTTTAACGAATTTATAACTTGCTTGTTCCAAAAAGTCATATCTGCTAATTGACATCATTTGTATCTATGTTTGCTTATTTTTTTTTGCCTTTGCAATATGCAAAAAAATAGTTCATAATTTTCGATTTAGTTATGTACCTATGTGCAAGCGAGTTTTTCGAAAATCAGAATTAGAATTGATTGGTGTTAGAAAACACACATTTTATAAATTTAACGACAGGTTTATGATAAATTTAACTTACTAAAATGGTCAACGAAACACAACTAAGTGCAGTTTTTTACTTCGGGTCAAATAAATTTTGTATGTAAATTGGCGGTGTCCTCCATAAAACCATCGTCGTTGATGAAGAAAAGTGGTATTTCGAATTTCATTAGCTATATAGACCGTTCAGAAATGCACTCTTTTATATGTATCACTAAAACGTTCTTCCAATATTTCGTTTCATTAGGTTACATTGTACAGAAACTGTTTACAGACGCACATCATAGGTTCAAAGCAATCGTCAATTATGCAACACAAGTCATCACAAATGCAGTACTTGTATGAATATTTATCTCATTATCAAGGAAAACATAAATTGCACAATCCGGATACCGCTGTAAGTACGACCCATTTAATATTACTATACAAGGCTACATACATTTTATAGGTACTGCAGCTACAATTAACTTGTTCAAGTAGATAATTTTATAACTTTATAACTTGAACTGTAGTTACTTATCAAGGCCATAATAACGCATTGTTAATGCCACCGTACCATACCATTTAGTCATTAATGCCCCACTGCAGAGGCTTAGGCCTCCCCTCGGGATGAGGGACCTTGGAGTTTATTTCACACGCCGCTCCAGTGTGGGTTAGATTTTAACGACTGCCATCCATTTATATCAACCAGGACCTATGACTTAACGTGCTCTCCAGGCACAGTAAGTGATGGTTACGTACGCAAGTTAGAAAAAACCCCCGACACAAAAATGATGATTTTTGATCCGTAAAGGCGTCTGGGACCGCTAAGTAAACTTAATATACCTAATAATTAGCGATCCCAGACGCCTTTACGGAGCAAAAATCATTTGACAATGTACAAACTTGTATTATTTCAAACATTTTAAAGGTTAGTTTTTTTTTGTGTCGGGGGTTTTTTAAATTGTAAATTTAATTTTTATTTCAAAATTTGTAACTTATTTAGTTAAACTAATTCGTACATGATCAGACAAAAAAATATTTTTCAAGTTTTTAGTTTTCATTTCGTTAGTTTATTCCTCATTCTCTTTCAATATAGTGTAAGTACATTATTTTACTAGGCAAGCCCTATCATTTGCTACCCATATTGAGGGAATTGTGAAAAAAATAATTTAATTCGCCATTTTGTGGCGGCGGCCATTTGGATTTTAAATTTGTCATAGTGTATAGTATTTCAATAGTCAAGCCCTTTCATTTGGTACCCATATTGCTGGCGTAGTGAAAAAAAATTATATCTGCCATTTTGTGGCGGCGGCTATCTTGGACTGACTTTCAACAAACATAGCAAAGAACACTCCCGACTAATTCACCTTTCCTATAAGAAAATCCGCATCCAAATCGGTTCATCCGTTTGGGAGCTACGATGCCACGGACAGATACACAGATACACACACACGTCAAACTTATAACACCCCTCTTTTGCGTCGGGGGTTAAAAATTCTTTGGTGCCTCGGGATTCGCACCACGGGCTTCTTAACAAGAAGCGGGCTCGCTACCAGTCGTATCCGGTCAAGTGCGAGTCGGACTCGCGTGAAGAGGGTTCCGCACAATAAACATCACGTCACCTATATGTACCTACGGTTGAAGTTGAAGCCAATTCCTTGCTTCAAGAATATTTTCCGTTTCCTAGAGGAATTTAAGTTAAGATTTTTGTTTAGAGTGTCCTGTAAACTGTGAAAGACATGAAAAATTAATGATTAAACAATTTGTTTGTATTTCACATAACGAGCACTTTCATTTAATATGTCACATGATACATTCGAGAAAAGTTTTTTTCCGATTTTTTTTCCGTGTTATTAATTTGACAGATAGCTGTAACGTCAATCGATCGCAATTGGAACGTAACCGCTGTCCATATTCAAACAAAAGTTAAACTTTTGCAACAACTATTTCTAACTTACTTTCATACTTCGGAGATTAACGACCGCGTTTCGATACAAAGCTTTATGTTACCTCCAGATAGTGAATATAGTCGTGACTCCATACTTCTAACAGTCGGTCAATCGACATAGACCGCAGGCTGTGACCGCAGGTAACCCGTTTTACGAATTTGGGCCAGGTATTTGAAAAGAACAAAGCTTTCGCAAGCACGTTCATCGGTAAATATTTGCTGTTGGCTGCTTTTTTTTTCAAAAACGGAGTGAATCTGAGAGACGCGTGGTAACAAAAGTGTTTGTACCTTTTGTTTGTATACCTACCTACCTGTTTTGGGGCAGTAAATGTACCAAAGAAAATAAAACCAAAATAGGCGGACAAACAAAATCAAGTTACAATAATTGTTATCAATAAAGTAGGGAAATTAAGAAATAAGAAGCTTCCATAAAGATTTGAAGCGATAAAATAATTATTCAAAAAAGTCCTTATACTTACATCATAAATTTATGCAAGAAATACAAAATATTGAAAGGATAGTAATTATTTGTAATTAACTTTCAATGGGCACTGACCAAAAAAATTGACATTACATTTGAAACCTTTTTTATGAAAACATAAACAATTTGGAGCAGGTATCTATTTTGGTAATTTATTTAAAATTTCATGTAAAGGTTTTCAGGGAACAATCGATTGTTAAACATGTTCTACGTATTGCGACAGATTGTATTGCAGTTCTTTGTATGGCCGTCGACTGCTGCATGCAGTAGTCGCGTTATATTAATGTTTCAAGTGTTCTTCTTCTGCGTTACTACGCCCCCAAAAAATTGCATATGTTTTCTTTTGAATAAAGAAACCTATTCCTATAAATATATATTTGTTGGGTTATGTTGCAAAATTGTGAATAATGTTCATTGTCTAAATATTTAATTTGTATTTAGGAGCAAAATTAGAGATTCACTCAATGCTTTACAGAGCTTTCGCCTCGTAGACTCATAATTATAATCAGTCAACAGAAGGAAGTAGTCCATATAGTTCCACTGTTCAGTTCTACTGGTAGGACTAAACCAAAAAATTATGTTCCACTATTTGCTGAGCACGAATATTTATTAGAATAAAGCTACTGAAACTAAAAAAAAATTACTGAAGTCTGACTGAAGTTAAATTTGATATTCTTACAATGAGAAAGAAACGAAAAAGCGTGGAAAAATCAATTAGGCTAACTGAAGATTTAGCCTAATTGCTGTTTCCACGCTTTTTCTGTTCATATTTGTTTCGCTAAGGCTAAACAAATATAAATAGGTACCTACCACATGAAAACAAACATAATTATGACCCCAGAGATTCTAAAAACCTCTAAAAAGAGTGAAGTGGATAACTGGCCACTGACCAGCATCATTTGTTGGTATTTATTACTGTTTTTTTATAAGTTACAAATCGTTAGAAATAAGTAAATCCAAATTATAAGTTCTGTTCAGATGTGCCTTTAATAGACATGAATTGTCAGGGACATGTATTTATTTATTTTATTTTATAATAATTATTAGTAAAATCAAATGGTATTGTAAGCAATGGTAAATTAAGTAGTCTACTTAATTTTTTTTTGTCCATAAATTTTAAGCTATATGTCAGAATGGATAAATAAGTCCGTTCTGTCTTACTAGTAGAAATAAAAGAATATTTCGCTTCATAATAGTCCTACGAGAAGAGCTGAACGTTAGATAGAAGTAGGTACGGATTACTTGAAGAGAAGCGTAAATTGGATAGGTATAACGTCGAAGATGAGGAGCCGCTTCAGTGACCAGTGACAGCTCAATAGCGTACAAAATGTAAAGCGTTTGCCAGACACCTCTCTGTGTGCAAGTCACGGTGACGGACAGTGACAACACGATGAGTGGCGAGCGCATCGTCATATGCAAAGCAAACAAAACTACTTAGGTACCTACATACGTGGATGCTATTTACTATAGTTATCTCAGAAATGATCTACAGTGATCACCGACAAGTCACCGATAATGTAAAACCGTGCATATTCGTTTTGTATAGCAAAAATGGCAGTTTATACTTATTCTAAATCATACAAAGCTATATTTAATTAAAACTCCGCCGTTTATGCGTGATGTGTTAAATGTGTGGTAAAGACTAAAGATAGATCTTCTAGGTCACCTAAACAATATCTCAGTCAAGACTTTCGACAAGTACACATCGCGTCAAACTTTATGGCGGATCTGAATACAACGTTATAAGCGGGATTGCGCAAATACAGTCATAAACCCCTCGCTCCACTGCGTCCCGCTACACCTAAAACTGGTTATTGCGACGCGACTTGTGCCTACTTTCGGATCTGCCATAAAGTTTGATTGAAACTGTACCTAGTTGATATTTGAACATATTTATATAGTATTATACTTATTCCTTAATTTTCTATGAAAAGCATTCGTGTCTGTATGGGGACCCTAATTTAGAATAAGCGAAGCCTGATAAATAGACTATGTTACACGCGAGGCCATCCGTTCAATTTTATATCATTCATTTTAGAGATTACTAATACATTCAAAGAAATTTTATCTCTTTATTTGATATTATGTAGATAACTGATCTGAAATAGAGATATATGGGGTACAAACTTTAAACAACACAGTGAAATTTGTAGATAAATCAAGGTGTAATTCTCAACAGATGAAAATAAACTGCGTAAATATATAAACCTACTAGGGGTTCATATATCAGCCGACTCAATTTCTAAAATGTGACTTTAAAAAATACTTAGTAAGCGACAGCTAGTTACGGGAAGGGGAAATCATTTTCGATCATTTTTCCTTATTAAAATTAATGTTGAACCGGACCTCTAACAGCGCTATTTAAATTGTACTGATTCTCGTAAAGTTTCTATTGTCACACGTAAAATTAAGGACAGTCAAAATTTTGTTTCCATATTTACAAATGATTTGTATTTAATCTTTTTTCATCAACGGGCCATTTTTTTTTTAATTTTTTATTAATACGCTTTTATAAGTTGCACCTGTTTGTTTGTATGTAATGGAATCTTAGAACGCGATTTTTACCCCCTTCCACTGAAGATATCGGGCTGAAATTTGAAAGACATATGTAACTTCGACGAAAATACTAAAATGATAAACATAATCTAATGCTGCACCCAGGAATGTCTCCTCATGAAGACACTCCTCAACGGTTAATAGCACGAACACGAAACTTTGTACGTACGTTGAATTTTGATAGATAACCAAGATTTTCACCACGAATTAATGCTGAAGCCAAGATTGTCTCCTCATGAGGATCCTCAACGGTTAGTAGCACAGATACTAAACTTTGTATTTAGGTTGGATTTTAATAGTTAACCATTATTTTTGCAAGGAACTGATGATGCACCTAGGATAGTATTGAAACTTTGTATACGAGTTCATCGTTCTATAGGTATTTTGTGAGTTCCATCTGTATGTTTTTAAATTTTGATGCAATGTAGTTTAAAACATATTAAGACTAAAAAAAAAAATTATAGTTAATTTTTTGTTTTTTAGTCTTATAATTTCGTTGATCACTTTATTCTTATAGGTACTAAAAAGTTATTTTCTTCTTTTTAGTTCGATTTCCCATTAAAGCGTATTTTTTTTAGTTTTGTTAAACTATAATTTTGAAATGTGTGAATCACAGTTCAGCAGTGCGCATGAACTCCGATGGTGGGCTTGCGACTATCTTATCTACGTATTGGACTAAAAACTTTATCGCGTGTATCTCGGTTGCCGCGCGCAAGTCGGCGGCTCGTATTGGAAGATGGCATCGGAAAAAAAATATTCTTACCTTGGCGTGTAGCATGTCATTGTCTAGAGCCTATTGACGTACAATATTTTTTAAAACCTTTTTGAAGTAAACTTCTTCGGGCGCACTTTTTCTGAACAGTGGACGAAACTGAACATGCACGGCTCCAATTAGTTGGTATTTACTCTCTAACAAGGAGTAGGTACATAATCTCCAGAAATACGTTTTATTATTATGTACTCGTATTTTAGTTCGCGTATGTTTTGTACATAGTTTAATATTTCAAGTATAAATTATATATATATATATATATATATATATATATATATATATATATATAGTGTGTGTATACAGTTAATATTTAATACTTTATTTGAGAGTATCTATGTTATTGTATATTTGTATAGTTTTCACTTCTGTGTGGTCATGGATCAGCACCTTTTTTTTATTTTTACAAATAAAGAAATGGGACGGTCAAAATTTACAGATATCTTTTGTTACCTTGAAACAACTTTCTTATTAATATGTACCATTTAGGTACTGTATTTGAATTACAAATACTGAACATTTCGATTTTTAATGTAGTTTGTAATTGTGACGTGATAATAATGATCAAAACAAATATTTTTCCTTTTACCGGTCCTTACCGTATTTTTCCAACATTGGTATCATAGGGTGGACGTTATATCCGTGTTTACATGTCGCTTTGTTTGTGTAACTAAATAAATATGTAAATATCGGTACATAACATTTGCGCACAATCTATTACTATTGTTTATTATTGAATTTTGTTAATAGATAACAGCGATAAGTATGACGATCTTGTGGGCCATATGTGACCTCGGTACGCGAACATCGCGTATTGTGGTTCCTATGTAATGCAAACAAACTGCATCAAAATCGGCCCGGCCGTTCTAAAGAAACAAGTTTACAGTATCACATGCTACAATAGGTAGTATTTAAGGAAAACTTTATCAGAAATGCGATAAATAAACACACATAGTCCGAGGTTCTGTTGTGGGTAAAAATACCTAAAGCCAGAGGAAACATCTAGAAACAGCAGAAAAATGTCCCATAATCTGCGGCGAATGGAAACACAAGTGTGAATGGAAATGTTTCAAATTGTTTTACTACTGTTATTTTTATTCTTACTTCTGTTTTGAAATTATTAATTCTATTTTGTACATTATTGTTATTAAGGAACTTCGAAAATGTATACTTTAAACGAGAAATTATCCACGTTCATGATTTTGTTTCTCGTCTCTCCTATGTTTCTATTTACCTCAAAACAGTAAGAAAAAATTTACTTCATAAAATTACTATCTTTGAAAATTTTTACTAAGAACACTGAATATTTCGCAATTCGGCAAATAATATGAAAATAGTTTGTTATCTAAGGGACGAAGTGCGAAGTGCTTTCATTCGAGGGTGAAATATTGAATCCAGAGTACAACGAAGGATTCTATTATAGAATCTCCAGCGCAGCGCCACCCGCGAGAGAAACAATTTTGCGCCAAGGTAAAGACTGCTTTTCACTACCCCTTAGTTAGGATATTTTGAGTTATTTGGCGAAAGAAATATTGCAGGTACTAAAATATCGTATTATTCAATTCAATTAATATTTAGTTGATTAGTATATAATAGTAATATTAATATAACGTTTGCAAGGTAAGTATATTGAATTTAATTTAAATTATTTAACTATTAAAGTTTTCATCACAAATCTTTTTCCGAATTGAAATTATATTGAAGCCGGGTTTTGACTAGTGTTATTGTAGCCGGTGCAAATACTCGTATCACATACCTACAACGTATTTGAAATCATGTCATACATATCATATATTTATTTAGATTCGAAATTGAAACCACTTGTTCCTCCTTAAGCTTCGCAAGCTGCGCGGCAGGTCAATAATTACACTTTTCTCAACAGACGGAGAGAAAAGAATACTGTAATTATTGTAACACAATTTAAATTAAAAGTGGTTTTATAGTAAAGCAAAGCAAGGCGTCATCGGTACGGGGTTGTCGGGGCCGAGGCCGCTAGATAAGCGACGATAGCGGTCACCGACGATGCTCAACAAAATGTTGACAGTTCTCCTTCCTCATTTCGACACAACACAGGCGTCCGTACACGGTGGCTGCTGAAATTGGCTGCTCATTACGACTAGCAACTTTCATATGGTACTCAGCTGTCATATTTTTATCTATAAAGTATTATCTTATTCCTCAGAATCATTTATCGGATACACAGTCACAATACCCGTGTGGCAACATCGTCCCTATGTTGTAAAAGCTTTAATAAAATAATTCATAATACGTTTAAAAAAAATGGTTTTAATACGAGTAAAAAGAGTAGCTTAAAAAAGTGAAATAAAAATAAATATATTTTGCTTTATAATCGATCTGAAACAATTAAAATTTAAAGAAAAACCCACGACAAAGTATGAAAAAGTTGGTCTTTTAAAAAGAGTGAAATAAAAATGATTGTCGGTGGCCGCAATGAGACCAGTAAACATAATTTTATAATATATGCGTAGGTATAAGACGGTTCGAAAGAAGCTGTGGTGTGAATATGGTTAGACCAGGCGACACGGAAAATCTCAATTTCCTAGCCAGAGAAAATTCAGAGAGCTACAAAATAATAGTTTTTTATACAGGTTTACTTAAAAAGACAGGTACATTGACGGATTCAGTTCAGGCTTATATTACCTATCCAAGTGATGTTTGAGCTAAGATTACAATTTATAAAACGACATCGTGTGATCACGGTCACCCGAATTACACCTTGGACTGGGATTTTATGCTCACAATAAATTAAGTTAAGCATTAGTATTGATCTGCGTTAAATATACTTACGTTATTAAATATAGCGCAAAAAGAAACGTTGATCGTGAAAAAAGTCGTAAAACCTGATTTTTTTTTGTTTTTGTAATACCACAGTACAGTCGGAACAGAATCATATTTTTTTTCCTTAGGAACTATTAAATTTTCAAAATTGCTGATCCACAAATTAAAGCCATTAAAAACAACAAATAAGCCAGACCAGACCCAAGTGGATTGGATGCCATGAAAGAAACATGAATTTTCGAAAATCATTTCCTAGGGCTGTTTTAGTACCTTTGAATACGGCCTGTTATGCGATCACTTCCGAAGAGATGGATGTAATACTCCCAAGAAAAAAAAAAGGATTTGCAGTTTATCAATTATTAGATGTGATTGAAAAATAAAAACCAATCCCAACTGTACCCAAAACGACGATCTACGCCTTTGCATCCCACGAGAGGTTAAAATAAAGACTTTTAATCTATTAAAAATAAAAATGTATGTATTTTTTTTGTGGTGAGGGCTGCAGTTAGGATAGCCTGCACATAAATGCGGGCATTCGATTTCCGTGACGATGAATGCAAACATGAATTTTGACACGTTAATTTGAATCTCTCAACCTTGGATAGTCGACGGTGCTTAGGTATCGCGACAAAGCCTCAATTGACGCAGTTAACTTAATGATCAGTGTAAACATTCCTCAGTTGGAATCTTGTCTGGCTAAAGGAAATTTAGATACAGCGACATTACGCTATCTTACATAAATAACTGGATTTGTGGCGATGGAGTTTTATAGTATATCTCTTATAGTCCGACGCAACAACAACAAAACCTATACCTAACGGAATATGGTTGTAATGCAAATTGGCATAAATAAAATATATAATAATAAACTCTTGACCTAAACCGTGACGGACGAGTTGTTGTAATAGTGTGTCATAATCATATCACACGTGATACTGAGGATTCAGAAGTATTTTTCTTTGTAAAATAAAACGTAAATTTTTCTTGGTTATTTGTACCGGCACCGGCACCGGCAACTCAAAATATGGACAAAACTATTCAAACAAACCAATTATGTTTACTATAGGTTTAAAATTTTTTTTTCTCTATCATCGAAATTATAGTTCGCCTCAAACTTTATGGCTGATCGGAATACAACGCTATAAGCGTGCTTGCGTAGGTACAATCATATACCCCTCGCTCCACTGCGTCCCGCTACACCTAAAACTGGTTACTGCGACGCGACTTGTGCCTATGTTCTCATCCGCCATAAAGTTCGACATGAACTTTAGCATTTTGCAACATCGTGATTTTTTTCATGCGTAACCATTTTCATGGATTTTTACAAAGAGGTAGAAACTGCACAACAAATTATATAATGTATGCGATGTGTCTGCGATTATTGTCAAGGTTAGCACTTCTCATGTATGGACGGAAGGTGGAGTGTGTTTAGCAACTTGAATTATATATTCATGTGATATCGCAAATAGATATAAAATATAAAAATAATAATCTACCTACGAAAGTTTATTAAAATAGCTGGCAATAGATATGTATATAGGAGATACGATATGGGATAGATGAACGACGGACATAAGTTGTTAATTATTGAACATTAAAGATGGTTTCGAAAGATTTTCAGTAATCTGCTGCTATATTTGATAATAATATCTGGGATATCCCACACAACGCCATCTAGTCCCAAAGTAAGCAAGTATTGTGCTTGTGTTATGGGGTATTATGGGAACAATAATAATACTAGACAAATACCCACAAAAGACTACACTTATATATTTATAACTTTGAAGCTAAACTAAAAATAAAAGAAATAAAATTAACAAATGGCCCACGTAAAAAATATTATACCTACCTATGTACGGTTGCGTCGGTTATTTCATTGTTATTTCGGAAATTTTATTGCAAGAGAGCTCGATTACGATTTCCAAGCGATTGTGGTTGATACAATGCAACCGCAAAACTTTAACTGGTTGTATAAAAGACAGTACTAGAAAAAAAACCAGTCTTGTAAGGGAATTACTGTAAAGAAAATTGTCATCTGCGAGGAAAAATTTACAGCATAAATAAAAGCAAAATCCTTGACTTTATATTGACTTTTCGCTAAATCATGATAATTCATATTCAAATACGGCCAAAGCATATGCTAAGCAATACAACATGAAAAAAGAGGTGGACCCGAGCCAGTTAGACTTTATAGTTTTATTATAGTTGAGGAATATTGTGAAATTGTGTTACTTTTTACTTAACATAACGGGATCGCTATACAAGAGATGAGCAGTTTAGTTAGGACAGCCGGCGTCGGGCGCGATGGATCCAACATGTGTTCCACAAATCAACGTGGCAGCTGGCTAAAAATATAACTCGCAGTGCAGTATGCGGTAAGGTATCAGGCAGTTGCTTTACAAATCCAGAATTCGCGTATCATATATAAACAAATAACCTCAATCGGGGCCAGAAGCGGAGTAGCGGCCGTCCTCGTTTCACCTGGCGCGAACGGCGTTGACTGGCGTCCTAGCGTACCACGTGTTAAGTGACGGCGCGGCGGCGCGTCGTTGCGGCAAAGCGACTAACAGCGGGCCGGTTAAATACAGACTGACTGGCATGAGTGAGACCGGCCGAAACCGAATCACGGCCGGCAGCTGGCAAGCGGGGGGCGTACCAGTTACCATGAGTTTCGAACGATTTCACATGCCGGTACTCGCTAGCGACAGGCTTACAAGATTTGTATAGACAACGCCTCTAGCGGTGCCAAGAAGAACTGAAATTCTCATACAAATCTTTTAAAAATCGCTAAAGAGTGTCGACACGTTAAACCACTTCAAACTCATGGTAGATGCGCGTGATGCAATTTCATCGCATACCGCGTCAAGTTACTCGCTCACGCAATCGTCACTGTAGTTTGCAGGAGCCCGTCATTCCTTCCACTATGCGTCTCCGCCTACACTTGGACAGTACGTCATTTCTGATTCGTGAATTGCCTGACCTGCAAAGCTTCGCAAACTTAAAGCGTCACTCAAGGAGAACAATAAAACTAGACTTTATAACACCGTATCTAAAATAATGGGTATCGTTGAGTACGTTGAAGCTATGGAAAGTATTTTTAAGAAAATATAAGAATACGTTTCGAAAAATGCTCGAATTCTAACATGAATCGGTATTATATTAAAAAAAAAAATGTTATGCGGTTCATAGTTAGCGGGAACCACGTAATTTTAGCATGGCCTTCTATATTCAGATTCATTAATTACAGCTTTTAACATAGGTATATAACATTCGCAAGAACAGGAAAAATTACTAAATGAGCTTTCAAGATACTATTTTATCATACATATAAAATACCAAAAGAAAATCATTTCCCCAATGATTTGCTGGCGAACCTGACCGCCACATGGAGTGGTATGGAATTTGACAGCTAAAAATACTGACCATATGAAATTTACCATTTATTTAAAAAAAAAGTTGTGAACGTCAGAAGAGGTAATTTTCACTGAAAAATTGAAACGTGCTAACGTTGTAATTACATTTTATTGCAGCATAGTTGAAAGAAAAGCAGATGATGCACTTCGTATTTAGTAATTTATATTGCTCTCGTGGTTTCTAGAGCCCTCGTGGCGATTGGGCTCCAAAAAAATAAGCACTCGGTGCAATATTACAATAATAAATTACTTTCTGCTCGGTGCAAGTTCGAAATGAACCTGAACGAAACAATTTTTTATAATTTCGACCGTTACAGATCAATATTATTGTTTTCTTGTAAGTGAGGTATCGTTTGAACGTATGGGATTTTGTGAAATCACTCGTTTGAACCGGGAAACGAACTAACACATA
Organism: Luffia ferchaultella; assembly: GCA_949709985.1. Lineage (NCBI taxonomy): Eukaryota > Metazoa > Arthropoda > Insecta > Lepidoptera > Psychidae > Luffia > Luffia ferchaultella. The sequence continues at coordinate 1,497,197 of OX453243.1, forward strand.
TTTAAAAAAAAAGAAAAAAACATTATTCCTGTAAAATATAAGTAAAGGTTTATTTATAAGTATATATTTTTTAAATATTAAGCATGTAGTTCCGGATATAAATCCATGTGATTGATTCTATCTATTGGTACCCGAAAAATGGAGAAATTTGTGTCGTGTCCGTTTCCGCCTCTAAGAACTGCGTTTTCAAAATTCTATAACTGTAAAAATTCTTATTTTTAAAATACAATGAACGTCCGTCAACTCTTAAAGCCGGAGCAAGAAATTTAATCGAGTAACGTCCATTAAATAATACATATTTAGAGCAGTTGGAGCATAACGTTAAGCTCCAGTCGCGAGATGCTGAAACATATCAGATTGTTGCACCACCATGAGCACCGCGTGCATACTCCTTACAACATTGTTTAGTTTCATAATGAAAATATTCCAATAATGCTTCACAGTACCTATGTTATCAACGAAAATGTTTTTCTGCGCAGGTGGCGTATATAGATCAGAAAACAATTTAGAACTATATTTATTTAGTGGCCTATGCCTGTCGAGCCACTCCGAAATAAAACAGCGGTTATGGAAAATGGAAATACAAATATTAATACGACAATAGATGCTTCGATTGTTATCTCACGTTCATAGCTTACACATACTAATTGGATTACAATCAAAATGAACGCTGGTGAGCAAAATTTTATTCACCTCGGTGCTCTCGAGTTAGTTCTGCTTAAAGATCTATTGAAGAGAACGATTTATCTGACATTATTGACCGTGTCAATTTTATCGGAATAAGCAATAAACAGAATCATCTAGCGTGTGATATGAGCGAAGGGACTGGTCGAACGTTCCGGGTTAAAGTTATGTCCTCAACGGCGAGAACGCGTTAGTAGTAAAGACGTGACGGGCGACGAACGAGGCGGCGACGCGGAGGGTGCATACAGGGACGGCAAGCGGGTATGCAGCATGTAAGCGCTTCCTCATCACACTGTACTTGACGGCAATGGTGGGTGGCAGGCATGCGACGCGCTGGGGCACGCGGCGTGACCAGCTCCACCTCGATTTCGCCGGTGCGTCCCGGCTCGTCTGTCTGCTTGCCGATCTTGAGCACAAACACGTCTTTGTCTGGGTGCAGGCGTTTCGTGGCGCGAACACCGCGCGGCGCGTCTCCCGGCGTCACATCGTATGCGCCGCCAGTGCCACGCACCTGATGCCCAGTAATATACTCAGTTCAAACTATGTTTATTCTAATAATAATTCTTAAAATTTGCATGACATTTGCTAAAAAAAAAACAGTACGTAAGATCCAAAAATTGGGCCTAAAATAAAATCCGGTCGCAGAGCACACAGAGTCGACACTGAATTGAATTCGATGTCTTACATGTACGAAAATAGTAGCGAGGTAACTATGCAGGGAAAATTGAGCGTTAACCTTCTAAAGAAGGGTTCACAGTCATGTAAAGAATTTCTTCCGGAATGGTCACATATGTAATACACTAGCTTGACGGTTGAATTTATTCCACAGTAAAAAACCCAACGCTAAAAGTAAATAAAAATTTTTGAACAAAGGCACTATGTCAAATAAAGTTTTAATCCCCATGAATTACTTAATAAAAATATTATAACATTATTTATTTTAAGATAATGCAAATAGTCAACATCTGTCCAGATGACGTCAGAGGATTATTGTATTAATCATTTTATATATATATATATATATATATATATATAAATATATACTATGTGTAATAAAATTCGGTCCAAGTCCACTGATTCGGTTCCCAGTAATTTGGTAATTTTGAACACATCTATGGCTTCGAGCTATTTCCAACAGTAGGTACCTACTTTAAAATATTTTTTCCGCCCTACCATCTCTGAAATAAATCGTGACTAAAAACATTTCCAGCTTAATATCTACCTTAAGTTTTACACGATACGATGATGAGTTTGAGAAAACGGTTGAGCCGTTGGTGAGTTTAAGAAGACACAAATTTTACACAATTTATCGACATTATGTATAGGCCTATCTTTTACGCGATGAAAAGTTCTTAGTGTATATCGAAATCGTTTGAGCCGTTGACTTGACTGACATACAAACAAACAAAATTTTAAAAATGGTGAATATTGATCAGTGTATCAAACTACAGATATTCGTTACAAAATTTTGCTAGATAATAATATGCACAGACAAAACACGGCATTTACCTATAATGGTATTAAGTTAGCATTTCATAGAAAAATACGCGGCTTTTAGTGGGTGTAACTAAAATGAAAACCAACCTTACTGTACACCATCTCAGAGTTGCGAAGGTTGCGCGTTTCGGCGGTGAGCGCCTCACACAGTTCGTCTGGGATTTGGAAGTAGATCTGGTCGCCGGTGGGTGCCCCGGGGGATCCGCCACTGCCTGGAGGCAGGCCGCATGTCTCGGGACAGACGGGCTCGTCATCGTCACATGTACACTGTTGAGTCATCCGCTGTTGCGATGGCGTCAGCTGCGGTTCCTTCTTGAAGCTTTTGGGCACTCGGATCTTCACCTGGCACAATAAAGACCATGAGCTAAACCTCCACTACAGATCTGTGAACTGTTTGTTATGATAGAGAGCACTGTGTAGCTTTTAAGAAACCTTATTATGATACATAATACTGCGGCGCCGATTACGCGCGGCTTTAAAAATTCGTACACTCGTTGGTACCTACTTTATGCAACCGGACATTTGAGTATGGCTGCAGAGTAATTAGACTCCTATAGCTTTTGGAGGGCGCCCTAGGGGATTGTGTCTCGTAACAGGAATAACTCGGCTGCAGGTTCTCATTTATTTACCTTGTTACCTACTTCTAAGTACCTATTAACAGACAGTTCGGGCTGCTATGCCGTCATGACAACAGCCGTCATCGCTCGCATACCGTAAAGTTAACATGTAGTGGACACGAGCGAGCGATATAATGTTTCATCAACGAGCACACGGCCAAAGTTCGTAACTCTATGTATCCGATTTTCCCGACGTACCTCGTTTCCGTTGAAAGTGGCTGAAATCTCTTCATAAGGCTTGCGGGCGGGAGCCGGTGGTGGTGGCGGCGGCGGCGACGACGATTTTTGGCTTTGTAGGCTCTTACTTGAAGACTTACTCATGCTGACTAAACTTTAATGCTTCCATCAGAGTTAACACTAAAAATTTCCTTAATATCCTAAAACTGTCAGAGAATGATCATCTTTGACGTAAGCAAATGCAATGTTTTTTTTTTTAGACGTTTCGACGTAAAGACGATCTATGTTCTTTCAATGATTCAAAAGCAAGTTTAAAAGCAGTGGTCGCGAGTAGGTACGTACCTATAACGTACTTGCGGATAATACTTAAATCGTGGTATTGGTTAATAAAGAGATTAGTAGGTATGTGTTATATATATTCTTTGTGTAGATAAGTATAATTTGCATATCATGTCGTAATAATACAGCAAAATAAGATTTTCCATAGAATCCTAAAAACTGGTTAAATAACCGAATGTGTCTAAGCGTTCCAAGGAAAGCTGGCAAAAGCGTTTTTCTAACACGTCTGAAGCGTTCATATGTGCGTAATGAAAACACAAAATATAAATTTGTTTCTTTTACGCATATGTAAATGCATGTGTTACAATTTGGCCAATAAATCGTGACCCTGATTGACTGTATATTGTCCCTTTAAGTTCCAATAGTACCATTACTAAGAAATTCCGGGAAACTGTTGTCTTCATTGTATTAAGATAAAGAAAAAAACTGTTTTTACTTTCATGGTTTACTTAAGCATATTTAATTACAGTAGGTATATACACAGAAAAAAAATAATTGTGGTATCAAGTAAATATAGTCTTCAATATATACAAATACCGCATATACCTGGACCAATGCAATTTGCATTGATATAAGATTTTTTAAATGTGTACACAGACGAAAATGAATTCATAAATCAATGCAAATTGCATTGGTCCATGAATATGCGGTATTTGCATATATTGAAGACTATATTTTCTTGATACCAGAATTATTTTTTTTCCGTGTATGTGCTATTTTGTTCGATAATTTGTTGCCATTTTATAGGTAGTGACATGGTAGTGACATGATCCAGTTGCTATAGATATTTTGGCATTTAGGGTTAAAAAAATGCAACAAGTAGTTTTTACATTCTTCTTTTGGTGTTGACCTAACACCACCAAAAGAAATCTGAAGAGACCAAAACAAGTGGTACGAGCGCAAAATCAGGGCTATATGGTGGATGCATTAAAATAACACTTCTCTCACTTTCGCTGAGTAGCTCAAGATTTGGTCTGACGTTATCATGATGAAAGATTACAACCCTTTCTATTGATCGATTTTGGCGGTTTTTTTTTCAAGCATATAATGAACGATGCGCTTCCAATCCCACTGTACACTCAACATCACTTTAATTGCGCGTTGATTCGGGTTTCGCCAGTCTGTGGAGCTTACCGTGATCCGTGAAGTCTTACCGTGAAGTACATTTTACTAGAGAATCACAAATAAGTACTTACATGGTTCATTAAGTTTTTTTCAGTGTATAGCTAGACTTTTTTGAATGAGTCAAAACTGTTTTATGTCCCATCAACTTTATCCGTAGCGACTAGAGCGAAAATACATTTTTAACATTAAAATTTCCTGGTTGAGAACGCGTAATTTAAGCACAGTTTACGTAAGTCTTATTTACATTATGACTTAAGTTTGCGCTACTCTTACTGGCACTGCATTAGATCCCTATAAACAGCACAATTTTTTTGTGTGTCGCATGTTTTATTTATTTTAATAAATTTCAAAATATATAGAATTTCTTTATTAGATTCATTAACTTCGACGACCGCTTAGCCTAGTGGGCAGCGACCCTGCCTACGAAGCTGGAGGTCCCGGGTTCGAATCCCAGGTCGGGTCAGTATTTATATGATGAATATTAAGACTGCGCAGAGGGAAATGTGCCAAAACAGGCAGTACGGTTTAGGTGATAAAATCAACAGTATTTATTCAGTACAAATATAAAATTTACATTTACCATAGTAAAGGATGTGTTAACAATTACTTCGTGGCAAAAACTTAAAATGATGAATATTTTAGCATATAAAATTACATAAGTTAAGACGAAATCTGCAAAAACGTCAGCTAGCGTTAAGGTATTTTTTAGATGCTAACAATAGAAATCTACCCTAATTTTCAGTTCAAGTGAAACATAAATAGTTATACTACAATTCGTTCGTCTTAAATATTTAAATTATTGTCCGACAATTAATATACATATGTATCAAAAAGCGCTTTAAATCCGCCATACATTTTTTCTATGGCGGCCGCGCGCCGAATTGAATGCGAGCCGTTGCGAGCTCTGTAGTTGAACTAGTTGAGTTGAGTCCAATTCAGTTGTCATCTAGCTTTCAAAACGAATCCACGTCACTTTGGAGAGCGACCTATCGATTCCGTTGTTTCGTGTACGCATACCGACAAAGGGATGTAAGTACTTTTTTGGTAGTTTTATATTTCTTGCTAATTTTTGCTTGTATTAATCGAGATTAAATTAGAATAATATTTATTTGTTTCAGGAAAATAGGAAAACTTAAACAAAGATATTATAAATTAATCAGCAGTACCAGAATCGAAAAAAATATTAGTAACCAGTCGGAAATTGATAAATAACAGGTCAGTTCTTCTAATAGTAACAAATATGAAAAATATAGTCTTAATATACAGGCTGAAATTTTTATCACCATCAAAATTATAATAATACGATCTTGAAAATGAAAATGAAAACAATGAAACACGAGTTTTTCTTTTAGTGCCACTCAGTACAAAAATATTATGCATATAGCGCTACAAAGTTGTAAAATTATCTTCGAGATGCGCGGGTAACTGATAATTGCGTCGATCAGCGGCCATCGGCGGAACACTTTTATTTATTTATTTATTTATTTATTTACTTACAGTGACTTTTCTTCTCTTCACTCGCCTTTGCACTTTTCTCATTCACATTTAACTTACTGACCACGCTGTATCGATAATTCTTTCTAGAAAAATATTTTTAATGTGAAAAAACTTGACCTACTTTTTTTCAAAAATGGAATTCTAAATTATACCTAAAACTCAGATAAAATTTGGCTGGTGATAAAAATAAAAATCTCGTGTCACGATTGTCCGCGATGTACTTCAAAACTATTTAATCGATCTTGATGAAATTTTACACACTGTGTGTAATTTAGTGGTATGTATGTATTTATGTAGTGTTTGCTGTCAGGGCGGCTAATGTCCGAAACTGCAGAACTGATTTTGACGAAACTTCGCAGACATGAAAAGAAACTTATCAAGTATGATATAGACAATTTTTTATTTGAGTTCTTTTCTAATGTTTTACATAATATAAATTTCATTTCAGTAAAACGCACGGTTCTTGTAGGATAGCTATTATTCATGCTAAAATTTTTTAGGCCATTAAGTTTTAGAATGTTCTAGAAAGTTTCACAATGTCCTAGAGCGTCGCGTTCCTTTAGCTGTCCCGGTACAACTGTGTATTCCACGCGGGCGAAGTTGCGACGCGAAAGCTAGTTTTCTTATAAATAACAAAACTGTTCTGGAAATTAGTAAAACTACTCTGAAAATCAGTCGGAAAACTACTCTGTTAATACTAATGACAAATAAATTATTTCTATTTCTAACAAGTGATTGAGATAACTAGGTACATATTTTGAATAACTATTAGTAATTCTGTTTTTTGTTTCAGGAATCAGTGGAAAATGCATCTTATTTTGAATTTAATAAATAAAAACCGGCCAAGTGTGAGTCGGACTCGCATACAAAGGGTTCCATACAATAACACAATATGAAAAAACGAGCAAAAAAAATCATGTTTGTTTTAGTGAATATATTTGTTTTATTTTAAATCAATTATTTATTTTAACAGTAAATGTAGAACAGAATATTCTGTGAATATTCCAAGCGTCTACTTGTTGCCGTTATCAATATCAACCAAAACCAGCAAGAAAATCACGTTTGTTGTAAGGGAGTCCATTAATTATTTTTTTTAAATTCTGTTTTTATAGTATTTGTTGTTATAGCGACAACAGAAATACGTCATCTGTGAATATTTTAAAGGTCTAACTATCACGGTTCATGAGATACAGCCTGGTAACACACGGACAGACAGACAAACAGACGGACAAAGGAGTCTTAGTAATAGAGTCCCGTTTTTTACCCTTTGGTAAAAGAAACCCTAAAAATGAAAATGAAGACCAAAAGGACATTATAATAAATGAAAACAGAATTACAGATTTTGCCCTCTTTTATCAATAGATACAAGTTATAACCAATACTTGAATATAATCTGAGTTGTTGAAAACTTGTCAAAGAAATAATAAAAGGGTTTCTTTCATAATGCCATTTTATCTGTCAAATGTGTCATCTAAAATTCGAATTTCAAAAATTATGTGAAATTAAAATACAATACAAAACAAAAAAATAAAAAAATTTTTTTTGTAAAGATTATTTTGGTTTTCAATTTTTAGTTATACGCAACTGTAACTTATTTGTATTTAGTATTAATTGGGCTTCTAAACGCGCTACTCAAATGAGACAGCGCCGTTTAGAGAAAACTGTCGACAAATCGCAGTGTATTATCCCTAGCTCCTAATCGTTAAGGAGTACTATAGCTTTCCTTATCAGCCTAACAGCATGAAATGATGACTTCCAGACGCAAACACCTGAAGAACTAAAAAGTAGAGCTCAAACACACCATGCGTGCCTATAAGATTTGAGGGTATTCCTCGATTTCACTGGCATCCATCATCTAATCCTGACTAAGTGACAATGGGACCACCTTGGAAGTATGCCCTTTTAAAGATCATAGAATTTTTGAATCGGTTGATAAATGACAGTTATTAAGTAAAAATATTTTTTTATGCAGTCGTATTGTGAACATGTGAACGTGTGAATGTGTCCTTCTTTTATTGTAGTCGGTTCAAAATAAGCATATTCGTCGTTCGAATATTAATTCCCTGCATATATGTATATTTACATATATACCTACATGAAAACCTACAAACCTACATACAAGCATACATACCTATATACACACTTAAAGATGTACACAAATACATACTGAAACGAAACAAAATTTCTTAAACATTACGCATATCCATCGTTTGAATCCGAAGTCATGGTTCATATAAAAACGTGAAATCAAATATTTATAAAAATTTTCTACTACAAGACATTATACTACTTCCTATCATTATAAAACTCAATTTAAAAAAAATAAGACTTACATTCTTTTGCGTCCCGCCGGCCGGTCAAGCTAGGCACACTTGACACATGACACATCTAGCGAAATACCTAAACAGCATCCGTGTCAAACGCTCTACCACAGAACAATAAATACTTTCCTACGGGAAGAAGAAATGTAACTCTATGGGGGGAAAAAACGACAAGAATAGCGCCAACTACTGGTTGCCCCTAGAACCATTTAATTGTCAGCAATCACAAACCTCATGCCTCATGCACGTACACTCCTATAACTAAACACACAAACAAACACACAAATTTTTGACGTAAAATTATTAGCCCCCACTGGCCCCCGTTTAAAACTGAATAATCAGTCAAACTTGCAGTGTTACCATGTAGTAATGTGCAATAATATTTTCATGTATTTGAGGTAGAATTCCTATAGTTACAGTTCTTACCAGTTCTTACCTAGTTTAAGAGATACAGATCGCAAATTGATATTATATGTTATTTAGATGGATTATATGATTACGAATAATAATATCGGTACTGAATAACTATGAGAATTTTTAGTTATGTAAAACACCGAATAAAATATTTTGTTATAATTTTCCTAATAAAAAATCATTATTATCTTACTATATAGTTATGTAATGAAAAATTTATAAATAAAATTGTAACATATTCGTATGGTCAACCCTGCACATAAGATATTTTTCCAAAACAATAATTGTTATGGGTTATGACGACAGCTTATCCTAGTGGGTAGCGACCCTGCCTACGAAGCTGGAGGTCCCAGATCGGGTCAGTATTTATATGATGAATATTGATACTGGTACCGGTAATCCTGGTCTTGGTTGTTATATATATGTGTTGCCTTCGTTTGGTACCTAAAACACAAGCTAATGCTTAGATTGCTTAAGCGCCAAGACGTTGTTGTGATCTAGACGTTATTATTATTATTATTATTATTATGTGTGGGTAGACGATACTTAAAACAATCGTTTTGGGAATTTTTATCTATTTGTATAAACACCATAATAAATACAAAAACTACTGAACCTATTTCGGTAAAACTTTTTGTGATTTAGCAGTCGTAATCAAAGGTCTAATCTAATATACAATTTGAAGATAAGGATACAGAAATCAAACATCAGTGATGTAAAATCAAATAAATATATATAGGTAGGTAATTATTATTTACAAAAATTTGTTTGTGTAGTTTATGTATATGTGAGTAAAATATTTACACTAGATTTATTCATCATCTGTAAAACTTTAATATTATGACTAAAATATTGAAATACAGCGCTGTGGCGACGCGCCAGCGCCTAACAATTACATTGTAGCGGTCAGCGGCCATTTGTGGGATACCCCTCACTGTAACTCGCCGTCGCACCGTTCTTGCGTGAATTTATGTTTAACTTAGTAGGTAATTTCGAAAATGTTGTACTTGTTCATTGTCCTGGTGGAACGTAGAAGATAATTTGTTTCTTCGTGAAATGCCGAAGTGTTTCCATAAATATTTTATGAAAACGGTTCACAAATCGAAATAACATTCACTGTTGAGAGTTTTTCATTTCTGGAGGTAGGAAATGTGGATTACACCATAAGTATCCGAAAAAAATTTAATTCATTTTGTTAGACGATAAAAAACATTGACTGACTTATTGGCCGAAAGGTTAGAGACTCTAATCGCAGAACCAAAGGTCACAGATTCAACTCCCGCCCGAGACTAATATTTGTGTGCCTCAACATGTCTATCTGTTTAGTGCCTGAGTGCAAAATATCTATGTATTTATATACTGCAAAGAATATTAAGCATGTATATCAGTTGTCTAGTGCCCATAATACAAGCAAAAACCTGCTTACTTTGGGACTAGATGGCGCTGTTAAGATTAATTGCCATTCAACTTGAGTTCGTTAGATAGAACAAAGTATTATGGAAACTGTCTTATTACTTGTATAATTTAATTTCGTTATCATACACTTATAATTTTTTAATTCATGTTTCATAAAAGTGACTGGGTAAGGGTAAGACCATATTTTCTAACGTACAGTTTTTATGATCAATTGGAAACATATTGGTATAATATGTTAATGTTTGTGCACATTATGCTTTGAATGGTTTATTAAAAGAAGGCAACTTTACAGTTAATACAAACTTTTTATCAAAATGACCTAAACTTCACATGCGCCATTCCGAAAAAAATCTTAATCAAGCAGTCGTACATCAGTGACTGGAAATCTATTTCAACTCTATACTCTCAATGGACTTGTTAATATGTCGTCATTTGGTCGTCAGGTTTCGTTCAGTCAATCGCCTTTTTAAACAATCAAAAGAACTAATTTATGTTTTTTTATTTTGGATATTTTGGATATAAAACAATAAAGGTACACTATAAAAAGTGATCCTATCGAATTGACCATTCCCAAAATTTTTAAATAAATTACAATACATTTTTTTTAAAGAATATGCAATTTTAATAACAAAATAGATAATTTATTTGATTGATGGGACAATAATCAACAGTTTAATTAAAGAGTTCGTACAAATATATCACACAATGATTTTGTTAAATTTTTAATTAATTTGCTCACTGCACGCGCATAGTTCATGAATTGTTCCATATAAATCGTTCATAGTCGAATAAAACACTTTTGTTACAGTCATTCATACATTCAGCTGCGATTATCTTGGGAAAAAAATCTTGAAAACATAGGATAATTGTGTTTCTGGTATCATTGGCAAATAATGTTGCTACAATAAAAAAGAAAAGTTGGCACACAGTAACTGGTATCACTGCTCCTGGCCCCCGTAGGAATGTCATGACCGCGGCGAACAAGTTGCCTGGGCCTGCGCTCTACGCCCTCTTAATACTGGCACCGGGTCTTGGTTGTTATATGTATGTGGTGTCTTCGCTTGGTACCCAAAATACAAGCTAATGCTTAGTTTGGGACCTAGACGTTGTTGTGATTGTATGTGTTATATATATCTATTCAATTACAATATTTCATGGTCCGACCACTTTCCCTTAGAACTTGTATGTAATTTAAGTTTTTTAAAACCTAAAGTACCAGATACAGTGCCTTGTAATAATACTGTTTTGTGGGGGCAAAGGGACAAAGCACAGACTGTTAGGTACTGGGAACTATGTACAGAAAAATTAAGAGAGGTAAACTTTCCTACAGAATTTACTAATTGTGCAGATGTTACTTGTCAAAATGTAGATCATAAAAAAACAATAGATAAAATGTACAACCAAATTATAAACATACTTAGAGATTCTGCGACGGTCACACATTATACCTCGAGTCAAAGCTCTTTAAAAAGGAAGCTGAAAAAACATGTCATTGGATGGAATAAATATGTAAGAGAAGCCCATGACGATGCGCGGCTTTGGTTCCAAAAGTGGGTATTTAACGGTAAGTCTTCTTCGGGTCCAATCTATGAGCAAATGCGAAACTCACGAAAATATTTTAAGGCTAAACTTAGATGGTGCCAAAACAATCAACAACAAATAAAAATGGATAATTTAGCGACACAACACACAAATAAAAATTTTAGTAATTTCTGGAAGGAAACTAAAAAACTTAATCCAAGACCGTGCATCCCAGTTGGTGTCGAGGGAGTTAGTGATCCCGTCCAGATTGCCAATATTTTTAAGGATCATTTTAGAGTACAGTCGTCACAAAATGTCCTTGGGGGGACAGAGAGAAATGAAATACAGAAAAGAGAAAAGCATTTAATTATTACTGCAAAAGAAGTTGTACGGATTATGAAGAAAATGAAGCGAGGAAAATCACCAGGCCATGATTCAATAAGCATTGAGCATCTGCAATATGCGGGTGTTCATTTGCCAAGGGTGCTCGCAATGTTGTTTACATTCTGCATTGGGCACTCGTATCTGCCCAAGGACATGATAAGGACTGTGGTAGTTCCTATAATTAAAAATAGGAATGGTGATGCATCCAGCGTAAACAACTACAGACCTATATCACTCGCAACTGTAATAGCAAAGGTGTTGGATGGTGTGATTGATAGCTACTTAGGAAACCATTTGAACCTGCATCATGCCCAGTTTGGTTTTAGATCGGGTCTATCTACCGAAGCTGCAATATTTAGTCTCAAGCATACCGTCCAGTACTACACTAGTAGGAACACCCCTGTGTATGCTTGCTTTCTGGATCTATCAAAGGCCTTTGACCTCGTAGCTTACGATCGGCTGTGGAAAAAACTTGCAGATAAAAGTAATCTTCCTCGTGAGTTGATTGCACTACTTAAGTACTGGTATGGTACTCAAAAGAATTGTGTTAGGTGGTCGGGTTCGCTGTCGGATGAATACAGTCTGGAGTGTGGCGTGAGACAGGGAGGACTAACATCCCCTAAACTCTTTAATTTGTACATAGATAGACTGATCCGTGAGCTTAGCAGCGCCCAGATCGGATGTTCGATTGATGGAGTTTGTATTAACAACATAAGTTACGCTGACGATATGGTGCTGCTGAGCCCATCGATAAGTGCCCTAAGAAAACTATTGAAAATATGTGAGTGCTATGCGGAAACCCATAGCCTCAGGTACAATGCTAGTAAAAGCGAGATAATGGTTTTTAAAGCTGGTACAAAAACTTATAATATTGTACCATCCGTCAAACTGAATGGCATTGAACTGAAGAAAGTATCACAGTTCAAATATCTGGGTCATTGGGTGACTGAGTCATTCACAGATGATGTGGATATAGAAAGGGAACGCAGGGCATTGTCAGTCAGGGCGAATATGTTGGCCCGTAGATTTGCGCGTTGCACTACGCAAGTAAAAATTACATTATTTAGAGCGTTTTGCCAATCATTCTATACGTGCAGTCTATGGGTTAAACACACACAAAAGGCTTGGAAGGCCCTGGAAGTCCAATACAACAATGCGTTCAGGGTGATGGTGGGGTTGCCGCGCTTCTGTAGTGCATCAGGAATGTTTGCTGATGCAAGAGTAGACAGTTACCCGGCGATACTGCGTAAAAGAATAGCGTCTCTGATGCATAGAGTTCGTGCCAGCACTAACATCTACCTACAGTTACTTGGTAATAGAATGGACTATGATTCACAGATCATGCAATATTGGACAAAAACACATTTAAATGTGCTTGCAAAAAAAAACCTTCTAAATCCTAAATAATTGTAATTCTAATAATGTATATAGTGTATATAATATTGTGTATTTCCTATATGGACTGTAAAGTCTGAAATAAACAATTATTATTATTATTATTATTATCATTATTATTATTAACTTTCCTGGACAGAAAAACATTTGAATGATGTCGGGTACCTGTTTTTTAATTTGTATTTTTTTTTCAAATTCACTTTTGTACCTAATATTATATTAAATAACGTATACATCACAACAACGTCTAGGTCCCAAGCTAAGCACGTTCTTGTAATCAAGAACCGGTACCATACCACAGTAGCATATTCAGGCAAACACATTATAAAAACTAAAAACATTCGGCAAGAAGATTTATGCTGCATTTGGAAAATTATACATTTCTATTTAATATTCAGTAAAATAGTAAATTAATTACAACACCAAAATACCTAATATAATTAACTTTATTAAGTATAGTGTTGATTGAATGCTGATCATATTTTATATACTAGATCTGTTCAAACATGTCCAGGGCATGGCAAACAAGGTTGCGAATCTTAAAAAGAAGCGGTTAAGTGCGAGTCGGACTCGCACGGAGAGGGTCACTTCACCTAGTATGTTTTATGAACCTTAATCTAATTTGTAATTAAAAAGGTGAATCCGACATCTTCATGTAAATAACCTATCACAATAACCACTAGGCAAATTGAACTTATTACTTCTCAGTAAAATTAAGCAACACATTTTATATCTGTGCATTTTCTCTTCATGAATATTTCCCATTTCTTGTGTGAATGAAAAGACTTTCGTTTAGATTTTCCTGTAAACTATGAGTGAGGCAAGGCAACATATTCCCGATTTTTTGATCTAATTTTAGCTATAGTAGTTTATGAGATACAGGGGGCAATGAGAAATTATCATATATTTTCTTTAATATCTACTAAACTATGCATTTTTAAATTATAATTAAGATTATAAAGAAAATCTATATCTCATAACGAGCACTTTCATTTGATATAAATGAACCATGACGCTCTTGAATATTTTTTTTTAAATTATGTAATCGTCCCTCAGTGATAATTTTAATCGTTTATCGTTTAGTTTTTCTGTAAAATATACTTAAATTACGCTCTATATTCCGTATTTTTCAAAATTTTAAACGCTACAGAACAGTTTCGGTGAATAATCAATTTTCTTTAATATCTTTGATACCCTGAATATTAAAATTATAAATGAAATATGTTTGTACTTTTTATAATAAGCACTATCATTCGACATGTCACTGGTAGCCGTTAGAAAAGTATATCTTTTTAATTCTCTACTTTGCTCCTCAAAATAGAAATCTTTCATTTAGCTACGCTATACGTTTGTTATTGTGAACAATTTAAAACGTATATGTATTGTATATGTATAATAACCCTGGTCACCATTCACGGCCGCCATCCCGTTTCGTTTGAAGGTCTCGGGCACGTAAGTACGTTTACTATAGCGTACCAAGCGTTATAAAATAACACTGTAGATTAAATAATTTATTATGATAATGTAACTTATATTTATTTACGTAATGAGGTCTGTTGGTAATACCTAACATCTAGAAAAAGTTTGGATAGTTGTTAAAATTTCAGCCTGTATATAATTTTTTTCGGATGTCTTTATGAATTGACGAAAATTCTCCAGCTTCTGTATTAAGATCGTAGAACGTACCTTGCATGTAATAGCACTAATATAGGCTTTTAAGTTCAATGAAACTTATGGCCCCCTCCTCCAAGCTTGAAAACTGGATACGCCACTGCGGTACCAGTATCAATGTTCATCTTATAAATACTGACCCGAACTGGTATTCGAACGTAATGAAAGAAGGAAAGAAAGAAAAGTACATTTAATCACAACCACGTGCGTAGGTATCAAACTTATCACGTGGAATACTCAAATGTAATAAAAACTTCATCTTTTCCATCGTCGCCGGGCCGTCGATAACTGTGGTTCGATGAGGTATTTTTTCTTTCTTCAGTTAAGTTCGTTTTTGTAATAGCATAACTGAGCAATTTTTACGAGGCAATATTTACTTTTGATGCACTGGGCAATTGATTCGTTTTGGACAATTATTCTTGAATCTTTTTAAGTGCGCAAATATTTTATATTGTGCGTAAATATCAATGAACTGAAATTATTTTCATATTTAAGGAACTTTATTGATTCAATATTATTAGTATTGATTTTTGTTTTTAGCACTTTAATTTCAGGTCATGGTTCATTTGTGTTTTCAGTTGGAGGCCATTGCAACTCATCATTACTCAAAAATTGAGATCCTTTCTACCATAAAGTAAAGAAGTGGACTTGGTTTTGCACCCCCAGAACGCAAGGTTTGCTGGATTATGTTTCCTAGTGTTAGCGATGTTTCGATGTTACGCTGTACAATGCTATCAAGACGTCACATCCCTAATATTGAACAAGGATGAATCACATTGGCGCGGACTGGATGAAGTGTCAATTATTGTAACGTGCGCATTTGTAATGTGGATTCATATCTAATAGAAATTTTAATAACAACATAAAATATACCGTATTAACACTAGTTACTTAGATATGCGTGCCTCTATGAATTTCCTTTTGTGAGCTCGTTGATCTCATTTACTATGTTACAGACAAATGTTTTAAGATATTTAGGTAATATTCGTATCCAACCTAGGCTTATACCTAAATCAGACAAAAAAATCGTTCGTAAACATGTCAGACTCGCGTGAAAAAAGTTCCGCACTACAAATATACCATCACGTTGCCTAGTATGCTTTTCTTAATCTAAATAAATTCTGGTGAGAAGTTGAACACGACAATTTTTCTCACTGAAATTAAGCAACACATTTTATACCTATACATTTTCTCTTCACAAATATTTTCCTTTTTCTGGAGAATTCAAAGGACTAATGAGTAAAGACCTATTTATATATATTTTCTCATTTTAGGCACTGTAGTTTTGGAGATAAAAAGGGCGATGGCAGATTATCGTATATATTTTTTAAATCTATTAATCTATGCATTTTAAAATTCCAAAATAAACATATTTGTATTTTTCATAGCAAGAACTTTCTTTTGATTTTCAGGCTCAACTATGCTGTCTAAAATTATAAAAAATGTACATTTACGTCTCCAAATCGAGCCCTGTAACCATTTCCTGTAACAGTAACTTAAAACTTGCCGACCTCTCCCGGCAACCCGTCACTTTTTGGCGATTTCGTTTTCGTACTGACGTTTGTTAAAGCGTAGTCTAAAGGTTGACTTGTCTGTGATAAATTATGACCTATCTTTCTCGAAAATCTTCAAAATAATACGTCCATGGTCTTCAACCAGTGTGTTCTGTCAGTGATCACATATATGGAGCAGAGACGTGGTCCTTTCCTCTGGGAGTCGTGCACAAATTTAAAGTCGCTCAGCGAGCGATGGAAAGAGCTGTTCTCGGTGTTCATCTGCGAGATAAAATCCGGAACGAGGATATCCGTAGACGAACCAAATTTACCGACATATCCCTAAGAATCAGCAAGCTGAAGTGGCATTGGGCCAGCCACATACCTACACGGAAAAAAATATTTCTTAAACCAAGAAAATATGATTTCATATATTATAACGAAAAGATATTTTCTCAAAATAAGTAAATATTTGTTTCGACCAACAAAAAATATCTTGCAACAATATATGTATTTACCTACCTACATATTACTAACACTACTAACTAAACAAACAGTTTCAAATAAGCATGTGGCGTAAACTAACAGTTCCACAGAAAAAAATTGTCACAACACAAACTACCCAAATGCTTGATCACCCTACTGTTAAGGTATTTAATTCTTTTCTGAGACAGACGGTCAACTGCGTGTCTCGTCAGTTCGGCGTTTTAGATTATCTTCGGATACAGTACTATTTTATTATTTTATATTTCACGTAATTGTCGGCCATTGGTTTTATCAGCTGTTTCACAACTAGTGTTTGTCCAAGTTTTCGATTTGCGAGTGTCTTGGTTTTGCAATAAAAACCGGTCAAGTGCGAGTCGGACTCGTACACGAAGGGTTCATAAGCATCACGCATCACGTGCGCATAATGTCAACTTCGTAGGTTAAGAGGAAATGACCGAAAAATCAATTACACATTTTGAAATAGAAAACTTACACGCTCAACCACGCAGAGACGAAAATTGCAAGGTAAATAAAAGCTTTTACAAATAAAACATGTTAAGTGATTTCACGTTTACTCAAAATGAATGTTATTGAAATCACAGCCAGAACATGCTCAAATAACACACATCACATATTTTAATAAATGCTACATAATGTTCACATAATAGTGGATCAGTAAGGAGTAACAATAAATCAATTAAGTAGAGGATTCTTTAACAGATATACTAGTAGTAAATATAAGATACAGTGATAATATTTAATTTCCCAAACTGCTTATCAATATTTTTACTAATGTTTTACTAACGCGTTCATATGTAGTATATTGGAAAATTTCCGCTGTGTTTAACAATTCATTTGTTAATTATATGGTATATTAAAATATAGTTTTTAACTTTTTGTCGGATAAAAGATACTGTGCTTTATTACGATTTAATAATATATATTAATATGTTTTCTCGAGTTTAAACCCTTCTCTGATCCTTATAAACTAGTTTTAAATATAAAGTTCAAATAAGGCTATAATCACGCGTTTTCAACACCGTGGATAGGCCCGCGGCACATCGGACAATTTTTCAGGCGAACGCTACATTCGTTGCAAAAGCCACTGCAACAAATAAAAAGAAAATTTAATTGATATTTCGTTCCGTTGTTGACTTAAAATTCATTAGATCACACTTTTTTACAACGAATATCACTTGACAAAAAAAAGAAGGAAAAGTCATTGTTCATGAAACAAACAAATTATCTTTAAATATAAATGAAACTGGAAGTAAACTACAATTCAAATGAATTGAATTCGTCGCCGCTATGAATCGGAACGGGATACGCCAACAAATGTTCGTGTATTCTAATTATCCATTAAATACGGTTGGGGCTACCAATAGGCTAGTTCACACTGGCTGAATGAATGTACAGACAAAAAAGCTATACATGAGCTTTGCATTTGTGTGAATGCACACCGAGTCTGTTTTATATAATCGGTTTGAACGCTATGCGGCCCAGTCTGTCCTTTGTGGTATGTTTTTGCCGCATCGTGCCGTGTCTACTTTCGGCGTCCACTCACATAAACACGGAGCTCAGGTCACGTTTAAAAACTGGTCTAAAAACTTAAAATTTAGCATAAAGTAAACCGCCACTAGAGAGTGAAATGGAGATTAAAGTTACCTGTCATTTTCATTAACCCAAAGCTAAATTTACCTATGTGTACTATTTTTCCACTGTCATCTTTACAAACACACTCAACCTAACTAATCTAACTTAACTCGTGTATTTATCATGACATAAAAGCACCTGTAACAAGTGGACAAAACCGTGGGCATATGATAGTATTATAAAACCGTAAAGAGGGATTATCTCTTCAAAAATGCCCCATTCGATTTTCATTTTCAACGCCTCACGTGATTAATATACGTCCCCATACTTACCCGTGTCCGCAGGGTTTGATGGCCACTATGCCCAAGGCGTTGTTGTAGCAAATTAGGCAGGTGTCTTCTCCCACTACTGTCTCATTTATCTGATCCAGTACGATCGTTTTCGGCATCAATCTCTTCTTCTGGTCAGTCAGCACGGCGTGCTCGTTGAGGCTCGCAAATGGCCGGTTTGGGGGGTACCTAAAAGGCTGGCTGCCGTAGTTAAAACGGCATTGTTGCCAAGCCATGAGACTTGCTGAAGCATAATATTTCAGACTAGTGTCCGCGCTGAAAAATTTAAATGTTCTTTAAAACAACTGGTTAACGAACATTATTTTCATTTTATTTTTAGACATTTTTGTAGAAAGAGCGATCTAGCTCGCAACGATGTTTCTGCAGAATTTACGTGTGAAAAAAGTTTCACTCTGAAATCTAATACCATGCAGTTTTAATTTAAATTTAAAGTGGCCGATACGTTAAAACGACAATTTCATATTTAAACCCTTAGCTATTACTAATATGTAATTTGTGGAAACAAAACTCTTGTTCCTTTAAAAAATACAATGAATGGTTAACACTAATCACTTTATGCACAGCATGCAATAAATGTACTTACTTGAGCGTTTGAAAGAGTTCAGTACACGTTATAACGTGCATACCGTTCAGAGTAAAAACGACATGTTTAGCATTTATGTCTAAAAGACATCCGACAATATCCCCAGGTTGCCAGTGCGGAACTTCCGGAGGTACCAAAGTTGGCTGGGCGTTATGCCAATAGTATCTACGGCATCCGTCATATGACAGCGAAAAATTGTCGTCACCTACACCGAAGGCGTCCTATAAAAACATAATACAGATTATTGACCCATTCATAAAAATCTTCTTCGAACGAGCATCTTACACAATCCGGTATAGTTTGACCGAAACCGCTGTACCGCGCCTTAGCTATGTGCGGGGCGAGGAGTGAAAGCAGCTCCTAAGCGTTAACGACGGACTGACGATCCGAACGACGATACGAACTAACGAGCAGATCTGCCTCCCCCCGCGCTATGCACATACCTAAGGCGCGGTACAGCGGTTTCGGTCAAACTACGACAATTGCCGAATCATAGATTTACATTAAGATACAGAATCTTAACCATAGAAAAAAGTACACCGCGCCATAACTTGAAAGTTTTCTCAGGACACTACTTCATTATAATTCTCTCCCTTTCACGCTTATGTAATTTTTTGGAGGAAAAGAAAAAGACCATTATTGACGTATAATCGTTATACGTCGTTTTTGATCGAAACGATGTAATGACCCGGCTCTTTTCGTAGATATTTATGAAAATTCATTTAATGTTCAAAATGTTCAAATTCTTTGTCACGTCATCTGGACGGTTGAGTTTATTATGCTGCTTTCCACAGTAAAAAACCAAAATTAAACATAAAATATTGAGGTTAATTACCATGTCAAATGAAATTGTAATCCTCACGAATCAACCAAAATTTATGAATTTATTGAGTGTAATAGAACACTTTTGGGCGGGTAGAGTTGCGAGGTGGGCTTTTTTGTTAGAGTTTGCTTTAAGATTCTAGATTACATATTAGTCAGTCGAGTTAATTTTTTAATTACATTTAAATTTAGAGCTCTTTCAAAGATTTATATGTATATTTTATTAATCATACAATACTATATAAAATACTACTATATAAAATACATTACAAATAAAAAATAATTATCGAAATGACGCCGCAGGTATTTATTATAGGTATTATAGGCAGGTAGGTATTCTATTAATCAAATTTTGAGAACAAAATTAGCACAAAAATTACATGTTTGTTTTATTTCAAGAGAAAGGGTAGACTAGTCTACATTTTTGAAAATAAAAATAACATGTCGGAAGGTTAAAGTCCATAAAAATATCTATTAATTTCTTCATGAAATATGTCACCAATATAAGGATTATTTAATGTGTTTATTATTTTAAACACAAAACTCATTTTACTGGCAAAACGACATAATATTGTTGTCTGTAATGATCAAAATCAATGAAAAAGTTAGTCTCATTGATTATGTCACATTTTCATGTCACATTCACAAATAAAATTTAATAACATTCACAAAAATGTAATATTTCGATTTATTTAATTTGAAGAAAATCGGCTCCTTTTAAATAAAAATTGCAATATTTAGTTTTATAAAAAAAAATCCGGACATGTTTTACAATTTGAAAATTTCCATAAACAAGTAATTTGTCATAAAGTTTGCCAAATGAGCTCAGTACATTTTTTTTTCAACACAGACCTTCAAAATAAGCTGCTAAAATTTCCATTTGGTAAAAAACTTGAAAAAAAATATTATTTCTGGGAGCTGTTTCACAATTAAAAAAATGTGTTTAATGCATTCAATGCGGTAAGTAATGTAGAGTATTTTCCACAAAGTTAATTTTAAAAATTTGTAAGTTTGGGAAAATGACAGCCAAACTATTGATGCAAGGTAGAGACTCTAGGCAATTTCAGAAAAGTCTGAATTACTCGAAAGCCATAACACTTTTACTACACATACTTTGAGTTATACTGATAGAACATGAACCCAGCTATCAGCACCCAAGAGTCTGCGCACTATTTATGGGACACCTTGTATATATTTAAAAAAAATAATATAGCTACAATCCGATTTTCGGATTTATACCCTTACTTGGACTGCAGATCTTGCTTCTTGCCAAATTTCAAGACACTAGGTCAACGGAAAGTACCATAGAGGCTTTGATTTATTTGCGAGTGTCAAAATATGCGGCATAAATGGCCGTATTTTTTGATTGCGTTGATTTAGAAGTTTTAATTATTTTACCGCTTTAAAGGAACGTAAATTTGTGTTTGATATTAATTTCAACTTGATACAGTTCCATTCAAACTTTATGGTGATGTGAACATAGGCACAAGTCGCGTTGCAGTAACCAGTTTTAGGTGTAGCGGGACGCAGTGGAGCGAGGCGTGTATGACTGTACCTGCGCAAGCGCGCTTATAGTGTTGTATTCCGATCCGCCATAAAGTTTGAGGTGAACTATACCTATACGCGTTTCTAAGAAAAGAAGTCTTCACAGACATAGCGATAGACAGACAACGAAATGATCTTATAAAGATTTTTTTTTTTGAGGTATGAAACCCTAAGCTTATTTTGTGTGTAGTCCTACATGTGAAATTTCCTACTTCCGCTCCTGTGATGATTCTACATTCAAATTTTGGTTTCGGTTTCGGTTTCCAGTTTTGTGTGTTGTTTTAATAAATATTATTGATAGTTACAACATTCACAACATGGTAATGCTTATTATAGGCTATCTGTAACAAATATGGTTATATAAGATTTATACACGGTACCTATATAAGACTATTTTCTCGTAATCAGTGATATTTTGCTTAAAGAGAAGTCCAAGGAAACTATTAAAAAAAAAAAACACTTCCCGAGTCTAATAGATAGTCCGCTAACCGTCATGAAACATTTACACCGACTGACACTGAAAGTCATTTTCAGCCGCTTCCGCCGTGCCCCCATTGTTGTGAAGTTGTCTCTGCTTTTATCAGTGGTAATACATTGTCATCGCGTTGCAGGTGTTACCTTCCGACGAAATGTGCAAACTTGGCATCGATCTTTGATTTCGATTTTTTGTACCGCATCCGTCATTTAGAATTTGAAACAGCAGTCAGGTGAAATATCTTACTCAAACGAATTACACTTAATTTTATCCCTTTTATTTATAAGGGATAAAATAAAGAAATAAAATGCTTCCCTTGAAATATGGTCCGCTTCTCTGAAACAGTATACATCTTAAAATACTCATTGTATGTTAGTCTGCAGTTTTGATCTTGATTTCTTCAGATTATAATCTTTTCTGTAATTAACTGATTTGGACTCTTCAATATTTCGATTTTAAATTTGGTTCGTTTTTCATCACATGTTCAGTTTCGGCACCGTGCAAAATAATCTTGTTAGATTCGTAATCAATGATATAAATTTTTATGAACTGAACTACAGCAGAAACGGGCATGTGTGCGAGTCGTCTAAGTTCTTTAATTTTTAATTGGTACTGTTGGGTGTCCGTATTTTTGTACGATTTAACATTAATTCACATCCCCTTTATTTTTACGTTCTTGGGAAACTTTGCTATTTATGATTCTTTCGGTCATCAAATATTTTGAAAAGCTCATCTGATCGGATCGTTGGTTCGTATTATAGGCTCATCAGATACTGACGTGAACGGCGAATGGCGTGGCCGTTTCCGTCAGTGCCTGAATAGTCAATAATAGTTTCTGAAGAGACGTCAGTCGCTGTAGAATATCCTTTATGACCGCCATATTTCGGGAAAGCGCTTACGCATAAAATGACCAACCCGCCATAGTTGGCATGGCAACGATTTGTTGTAACGCCAGTAATTTTTCTTCATCGAATAAGTCTTTGTAAACTACTTCACCACTTTGTCATGGCATCTTCTTGTATCCATTTTTATCTATTCTGATCCCAGAAAAACCTCCAAAAGTTATGGGATCCACACAGAAACGTCTTAGTTCAATGAATTTATTTTCGTCGTCCTATCACTAATATCAAAGAATCGTATTTCGCAAACAACTGTCTCATAATCTATATGTTGAAAGCCGTGTTTAGGCATTTTGAACTCAGATTTATTACAAAAGTTAAACAAACAAAAATATATTATAAACTTAGAAACTGGAATTAAATCGTACATAGTTTTATCGCTCAGCGCTTTTGTAAGAAACGGTGAAATATATGATTAAATAGTAGACGTCTCACTCGTAAACTTATGCGCTACACGAAAATATCTCGGACGAATCAATTTGCAAACAGTTTTTTTAATGTAATCACTATAGTCATGTAAAGATTGAAAAAATGGGCAACGGTGGGTTTTGGTCTAAAAAATACATGTGCAGTTCCGATTAAATTGTGTAACAGTAAACTAACATCCGTAACGAATCCACTGTGTTCATTCGCCCAGCCGATCTGCATTACACCATTTGTAATGATCAAGCATTCATAATACCAGCAGCCTTCGTGCACGTGGAAAGTGCACCGAACACTTTCGAAGGACGATGAATCGCTTCTTGTCTCCAATCCATCAGGCGATATTTTGAGGTCTTGGCCTACATCGTAGAGGTCCAAAATTACATTTATACCAGTCATATCTACTGATTCGCAGGATAGTGGTCTGCCAGGCACCGGGACTGCAAATTAAGCAAAATAGGTTAAAATATTTTTAAAAAATGTTCAGAAAAAGTTCCAACGGATAGAGTACATTATAAATACTTAAGAAAGCACAGTTTTAATTAAAAAAAAAAAAAAAAAAAAAAAACTAATAAGGGCTACGAAGCTTCTTCTCTCACTAGGCGGGGCTACTTGCGATTCAAATATACTCATTTGTCGAATTCGATTGTTTGCTCTCGCTCATGTTTTTTAACTTTACTTAACATTTTTTTTGTGTATCTTGCGTATCCAGAGAAAAATGGGTAACAAATATTACGCACAAATGTACGCCAGTAATCTAAAGCAGTAATTTGTTCAGTTTAATTTTTTTTACTCACCTTTGGTCTATGGGCAAAAAAAAAAAACAAAACATTGAGACATTGTTATTTCTTATGTAAATGACATAATAATCAGAAAAAGCTTTAAAGCTTGAAATGTTAATAATTAAATTAGAAAGCTAATTTTGTTGCCCTCATTCGTTTAGAATTGATAACAAATCAGTGGCCTTCTACAATCTATATACGATTTGTCTTTAATTTGTGATTTCCATATAACATGCTATCGGGAAATAACGCTTTACTAAGGATCACATGTTATTATTTTAATTTATATAACATAATTATTAAACTATAACATAAATTTCACGAGAAAAAATTTGGTTACTGTATTTCGTAAAATAAATAACGATCTTACTCAATACAATTTGAAATAGCAAATTTAATACTTATCTATATACAATAAATATCGAAAAAAAATTGGATATATCGTCATTGGCATTTTAACTGTAATAACTCTATATTGTTTTGCGTACAAATGAATAACACCATAAGATGTGTAACAAAATTATCTTGCCAGAAATAGTTTATTATAGTTTTAACTCCAAATTAAACAATATTTAGTTTAAAAAATTAAACATACTTAAATGCATAATAAGAAGCACCAAATATATCACAATGTTATTGATGTTTTCATCCTTTGGTTACAGCCCCGTAGGGTTTATTGCTCTAATTTTAGAGAGACTTGGGCCTTAATCTACTATGAGTTGATAATTGAGGAATTACCAAATACGCGCTTTTCCGTGCTGCCATGTCAATACTGAATTGTGAAAAACGTAAGTAGTTTATTAAATTATTTGAGGATTTATAATACACAGTATTATGTATTTACACATTAATTACCAGTATCGGATACAGATCGGAGGCGAATATTTTAATGGATGGTTCTTTTGATAGAAACAAAAGCTTTCAAAGGGAACAACATATGATTAGACCAACAAAAATAAACTATATAAGATTACTCAATTTGCAACGCCTGAGATTAATTTTCAGTGTAATCACAAACACTTGTATTTTATTATAGATGTAGAGCTTACTATTTGATTCGTTTCAGGGGCAGACCTGATGGATTCACGGACAATCGAATTATAATAGTGCGAGCGCTGATAGACAATTTTGAATGGTATTTGAGGCAGCATAAAAATTTGTATAATTACTTAACAATGTCATAATACAAAATCGAAAACGTATCTGAATAGTCGTGTTACATTGTCTATCTTCAATTTTTACAGTTGCAAATTTTCTTTTAGAGTTGAGGCATTTTGAAATTTTATTATACTTTAATACATTTATATAATACGATAAAAAATTACACCTTTAAACATTAAATGGTTTACAATGCCCTTCGACTAGGTTTTCGATTTTGTGTTTAGGCATTGCAAATTCAAATACCTATTGGTTACCTATCACATGTCAAATACCTATCAAAATTTTCTGCCAGCACTCCTACTATGAAGCTAAGTAAGGACCATACGAAGTGTAGAACTATGGTGTCTACCTATGCCTCTGCAAATCAGGCATAATCTTATGGATATGGATATTACTTACACAAATTGTCCATGACCCAGCGTGCGCAGAAACCCACTTGCCTTGAAATGCAATTATTATCATTGGCATATTCCTCTAATCTCATTAACCTCTCTGAATCTCTTAAAAGTACTGCTCTTATGTTTAATTTGTTTTCGGTGACATGTGCGAATTTTTCTAATGCCAGTAAAGAGTGTAGAACCAAAATAGGACTGCTGCTATACATCTGAAATATAAAAAAAAAGTGTTTTTAAAGTATTTGGACGTCATAATCATCAGTTTTCTGTCCACAGTTGAGCACAGACCTCCCAAGGTTGATCACCATAACACACACCACACCACATCTTTCCAAATTCAGCGAGCTAGCTGGGGGACGGCCTAAGCTCCGTTTTACGAGCCGTGGCCGAAAATAAAGAAATTGACTGATACATCGCATGATTGACAGTTTGGCGGAGTGGTTAGAGACCCTAACTCCGGAAGCAAGGGTCTTGGATTCGATTCTCACCCGAGACTAATATTTGTGTGCATGAACATGTCATTGTCAATTTGTTCCGTGTCTAGTTGTAAAAGGACGTATATATGTATATATTATAAAAAAGAATATTTAAGTATGTATTAGTTGTCTAGTACCCCATAATACAAGCATAAGACTTGCTTACTTTGGGACTAGATGACGCTGTGTAAGATGTCTCAGACATTGTTATTATTATTATTATCATCACTGTTAGGTAAAAACCAGATTTACAGGTCAACAGCGTCCATAGGCTTCGATGGTATGTCGCCCTATGGACAGCGTATTAACAGCCGATATGATTGAGACATAGTTCGACGCTGCGTCAACGTTCACTTTTTAGTGTACACTTCAGCTATAACAGTGACTGCTAGGTTCTAAGATGCTTCGTCTGATGGTCTGAGTTTTCAAACTAATATCAACTTTTATACAAACACTGACGACCCTAAGAAATGAAACATCGTTGTACGCGTCACCAAGTCTGCTTTTTGACGTGGCCTGTGAATTCTGGCCCTCTCAGGTAGTGGCTACGGTATATCAATAGTTAGCTACTGAACCGCTATTTTTGATGCTTAGCACTAAAGACAGCGTCGTAGCTATTTGGAGTCTTCGTTTGAACAGATTTTTCTAGTTTCGCTTCGAGCCCGTTTTGTGATATAATTCTTCACGCGACACACGCGACTTCATGCGAAGAGATTTCTTTTTACCACATATAGTAATTAGGTAAATAAAATTTATAATTTTCGAGTTATTAAAAGGTAATGCTATCCTTTTGAAAACGCTAGACCCAAACTTTATAAATTAACTTATAGAATAACTTTTAACAAAATAGAAAACTAAATTATGCATTAGTTATTAATATTATTAGTTATATTATTCGTTAGTCATTTAGAAGGCGCTCGATCTTCTCTGGCGAATTCGAAAAGTAATAACATGAGTGCACTGATAGCTACAGACAATTTTTCTTACTTATTTTATTATAGTGAACCTTTGACTTTTAGTATCGATTGTGAAGAGAATAAGCTCTACAAAAGAAAGCAAAAATTTATAGTAATAAAATGTAGTTTTCATCATAAATGTTTTTTTAAATTGTCTTTTACAATAACATCACAAAGATAAAATACATCTAGTTCTCGCTTATTGGCTAAACGCTGTCTGTCATTTACTACAGAATTTTTACAAAATTTTTACTAAAAAAAGGACATCTTATAAATTAATCTATTACTCGTTAAATAATATAGTCTAGTTAGCTGTGATAGTTTTCCTTTTAACTACGTTATATATACTCTTGTCATAAATTTTTTCCACATATCCAAAAACAACGGTTTAGCTGATAGAGAGGGGGGGCCACATGACTAAAAAAATTAGGACTTTAGGAGTGCATACCTCAAAAACTGTTGAATTAAATTAAAAATTTTTTTTTTGAAACCTTGATATAATTTTTTGAGACCTATTGTTTGGTACTTCTCGCGTTAATATACGATGAATTTTTTTTTCGTATTTCAGTAACATGTATGGCGACCAATCCAAAAAAAAAAATTTTCTTAATTTCACTACGTCGTTGTGTAGCGGTTCATAGATTAAACCTACCTTCCGAATTTCATCTACATATTGCCAATAGTTTTCGAGAAAAACCACAGACAGATAGACAGACAGACGGATGGACGGACATGGCCAAACTATAAGGGTTCCTTTTTTGCCATTTGGCCGTAGCCAAAGCCCTCTAATAGTTCTACGGTTCTAGGTTCTACGGAACCCTAAAAAGAACTATTAGAGGGCTTCATGCGAAGAGATTTATATTTCTTTTTACCACACATTTTTCATGTACGGACAGGTAGAGATGGGTAGAGACCATAATAATAATTATGAGGCATTTTTCTAATATTTAATATCACGAATGCTAAAATTGTGAAGAAGGTCTGAGAGCCACACACAATGTTCTGTTTTAAGAAGTCGAGCTGCATATCTACCTTAAAATAAACAACGCATAGTATTCAATGTTTACATTATGTATTAAGCGTTACTAAAATTAAATAACATAGTTTTACAATAATTACCATCAATGTGATTAAATATTCCAGAGTACCCGCCGTCAGGATCTGTACACTATGCGGACCAGCTAGCTTGAGAGCAACACAACCCAGTACCAAGCAGATATTTCTTTCTATTCTCACACAGTCATGAGCGAGCGCTCTGTCTGACGATAGTTCCAAAATCCTGACGAGCTATAAACATATAAGAAAAGTATTAATAAAATCAATGTCTGCATTATAAAGTACAGCTTGTACCATACTTCATAATGTCCCTGAAGACGAGGCGAGTAGCATCGCAGTAGCTAAAATGGTTATCAACAGACCAAGAGGTGACTCCGTACCTACTCAACTCCGTGCCCGCATCAAATTCTATGACATGTCCATGGTACCACGGTTATACAACCAGTTGGTCAACAGGGGATTTTTTTGCCCTTGGACCTACTAGTACAATTGATTGTACAACAGAACATTTTTCACTTGCCTGTGGTACCAAGTCTTGTGTTAGTTGGAAATTGTATCACCATAATATGAAATTACATGTATAGTATATCCCGCGGCCATAGGATCAGTGTCATGTAACAATTTTCAACTAACTCAAAACTTGGTAATACAGACGCATGCGCTCGAATCTGAACCCTTTGTACTTTGGACACTTTCAAATAGCAGCTAAAATCATGAAAACAGAGATAAACTGCGCGTGCAAGCCCCTACAGTAAGGTGGAGGGACTCTATCTGCTGCAACTAACATGCAGGGCGAGAATGGTAGACTTGTGATGCACTTCTCTGTTCGCCCGTCGACTGTTTTAGACGGTGTTCAGATATGAGAGCAGGCATCTGTACCATGGGCAAGTAAATAATGTCCCGTTGTACAACCAGTTTTACATAGTTGGTCCACGGGCTATAAAAATTTCCCATGGACCAACTGGTAGTACTATAAGTCACGTCAAATACAGATTGTGGGATCAAGATGTTTAGCACGATCTGTACATGCCGAGGATAAAAATTTTCTTCGTATTTCATACGAAACTCCTCTACTTTCTATGAATCATTACCTCATTCTTAATAATAGTACCTACTAAATGAGGATCTACATCCATCTCATTCCTTGTTTACAAGTAGTTAATAGACTTGTACAGCTCTTTTGAAACACCAACAACGGAATGCCAGGAATGTCATCACAAATACTAAACGAGGACGATGACTTACTATATGATGTATCGCATATATTTTGCAAAAATAAAATATATATTCTAGCATTTTTGATGCATCTTATGAACAATATTAATATCTTTCATGTATACGCGCCACTGATATAAAAGGCGGCTATACACATTCGCCGATTGGAGGCAAGCGCCAGAGGCAGCGCTAAGCGGGTAAAAGAGAAGGGCCTCTGGCGCTCGCCTCCGATCGGCAAGTGTGTACAGGATGCGGCCTTTTACATCGGTGATGCGTATTGTAATTATTAAAATTTAAGAGAAGTCAATGATTTTAAATGTGAAAATTATTAAAAAATAACACACTGCAAATTACATCTCTACAAGTTTTTTGCCGTTGTTTTTGAACTTTGGCAGCATTGACAGAATTATAAAGTCAATAGAACTTTTACTCCATAGCTACAACTATAGAATATCACATTTTTTTTTTCACAGGACTAAGATCATTCCTCCTAAGGCCTAAGCCCCTGCAGTGTATCAATAATAAGCTGATAGTAAGGTATGAGATTATCGCAAAGTATAACATCGAAAAACCCATTGCAACTAGGAAAAATAAATATAATTTTATTATACAGGGTTGTCGCTGTCTGTTGTCCCCTGCCGAGCTCGAGGTTAGTTTCTTCAAGTGCGCAGGACGTAATCAAAAATCAAATTATATGTGTAAAGATATTTCAGGTAGATTTTTGCAATTGGCTGTGATCGATAAAAAAGAAAACACCCTAACACACGAATACACATCTATCAATTACTGTATTTAGCTTCCGAAAAATGAGCGATTTCCCATGAGAAAACTATGTAGTCCAAAGATACCCGAATATTCCCGATGGCAATTAAAGGAATATTTGGACATAAAGATTTGCCTCAGGACTGCAAATGACAAGGTACGTACCTCAAGCACTGTTGTTTTCGATGGTATCGGGCTATCATCTATCAGTAAGTTGACAGTCGACGGACCAAAGGGGTGATCCAAAGGGATTGCCCTGATTATCGCCCATACGACTTGTATCCAGTCTTTGTCGTTATCCGAAAGCACATTCAAGGCCATAAGGGCTACTGGCGAATCGTCTTCACTGGAATATTTTTGAAATTATTTAATATAGGTCTTATATGGTTTACAAATAAAAATGGAATATTTCGCAATCGCAACATTTTACCAAGTATCTATTTGCACCTATATTAAATACAAAATTTTTAAGTATTAATAATAATATTGATGTCATAAGAAAAACATACACGTCAGATAAAAAATATAAACTCCAGCAATTTAATTTCCGTGCCAGTTCCCAAAATTAAGAATATAGTTCTCAAGATTGTATAATATGTCGCAATTGAAAAACAGAAAAACATTACAGTGAGTAACATAGTGAAAACTTCAAAAAAGTGTCAAAAACCAAGGTTTTTGTGATTTTTTGTGAAACTGCTGATTATATAATGATAAACTTCGTAGTATACTATTTTGATTAGTAAGAGAACTGCAAATGCACTTTGGAATAGCAATTTGGGGCAGCATAAAACTTTGTGTGAAAATGTTTAGGTATGTTTGAACATAAAATTGAATTTGTCGATGATTAGGCAATGTACATTTTAAACATTATGTTTTGTTAGTGTTTAATAATAGATTATTACCGTCGAACCAGTTCAAGATCTGCGAGAACAAAGAGTTTACTATGGTGAATTCCGTTTTCATTTATATTTATTTTAAACGCAAGAGAAGTGTCAAGAAAAAAATAGCCGAGATAGTGTTGTTTGCTGATGGCAAACAATACTATTTCGGCAATTTTTTTCTATCAAATACTTAAGGCAAGTAATTTTTATATTCCTACTAAAAACAGAAAGAGACCTAATAAAGATCCCTGAGAAACTCACAATGTAACAATAGACCTTAACCCTCATATTTTAGAAAGAAAGAAAGAAAGAAATTACAAGACACTATTACTATTGACAGTTTTGAGACTAACATGGTTTCTATAAATATGAAACGGCAATGGCTAAACTTATAATTCCACCCGTGGCGTCATAAACTTTCAATATAATATATCTAGGTAAATACCGATATAAAAAAAATTTAATTTATTTTAAATTGCCTGTTCTTTCAAAAAAAATTGCAGACATTAGTCAAAAAATTTGGGAATGGTGAATTATATCTGCCAAACTTTATGAATTTTGATTATTTTCATGTATGATGAATGGATCAGCTGTCGACTGTTAAATTCTGAGTATATATTAAGTTTACTTAACAATAAAGAAAATTATTAGAATTTTATTTTAGTATGGTATAGAACACTCGATGCACGCGCCCGACTCGCACTTAACCAGTTTTTGGGAGTAATTTTTTTTAGATATACTTACTAATAAACATATTTTGTTATTCTGCTTTTTAAACAAAAAACACATTTACTTAGTCATATTAAGTTTAAAAGTGCTTTGATTTGGGTGCGAACACGTTAGCCATTAATTGGAGGTGTGGTATAAATAGGTATCATAAGAAACCCATGTAATGCGATTCGCGAGTTGTTATGACTGCATATAAGCATAAATGCAACAAAAAGTAACTCAGTCTAAACAATAAGTTCGATTTCGTTCGATAAAA
The DNA here is from genome assembly GCA_949709985.1 of Luffia ferchaultella. Taxonomy (NCBI): domain Eukaryota; kingdom Metazoa; phylum Arthropoda; class Insecta; order Lepidoptera; family Psychidae; genus Luffia; species Luffia ferchaultella. The sequence continues at coordinate 1,529,593 of OX453243.1, forward strand.
ATATTTGAATTTAGAAGAGGGTAGGTAGGTACGCACTTCGTTTCCTCAAATAGCGACGCAAGTGCGAACCTATATAAATAAATTTAAGTTATTTTAAAATATGAATAACTAAACTGTTTCTAATAAAATTAATTTGCAGTTTCTATACACCTTATATTTGACCTTATATACTATATATAATTTATTTACGTCTAAAATTACGCTAAAATGTATACTACAAAACCTATATTTAAAGACCCATAATTTTTAAATCAATTATCATTTTCATTCACAGAAGAAAATAGGAATTTCAGATCAAGAGCAAAAAACATTTGTAGTCAAATATTTAAACCAAAACATAAATTTCTTAATTCAAAAGACGTTACTTGAATTAAGATTTATAAGCATATTCATCGAAGTAAATAAAATTCTCGATGTCGCTTATTTGGTCTAAGGAAGTTAATTTGTTCCAAATATCAAGAAATTTTAATTAAAAAACAATAGTTTCTAGCCATAAATAATAACAATTACTTGTATGGAATTCTTCCAACCTTTTGCAGAAGACGGCGGATTTTTTGCAGAAGAAAACGAGGAATGCGCTTTCTTGTTTTGCTAAATGAGGGAGATTAGCTTCAAGTAGAGAATAAGAGATGGCGCGTCAGTCATTTTACAGCATGCAAGTACCTTGTCAGATGCTATAGTATAATCGGTCCGTGGACGGAAATAGTTCTAACAAGACTTAAAGGCTTCGGCCGGGCAAGACGGGCTTATAAGACAGCGACGTCAGCATAGCATAAGGGGGTATGTATGTAGGTAGTGGATGCCCGTGATGGCCTGCCCTGCTCGCTCTGGCTGAGCATCAGTCAGGCCACCAGATTACTGCAGTAGGGCCTAAGGCCCTAGGTTTCTGATCATGATCTGACTGTGTAGGTACTTGAACTCGCCTGTATAAAGATATCACAATTTTGATTCAAGACAGAGAACGTATTACGCTCAAGTTTTTGTAGTTCTTGGCTGTAAAAAGACATGATTCTTGAAACAAGAACGAAATATCTCTTCAGACAAACACGAAAGAAAAAAAATAATGAGTTAACTTGAATGTACGAATTGTTATATCTTGAGTGGAAATTTTACGACTTTCCTTATATGGGAAATGCTAAATACGAGTATCTTGGCTCGAGTAAACTCTCTTGGTTCAAAGCAATTTTTATTTTCTGTGTACCCATAGGGTACTAATGGGAATCCTATTACTAAGGTTCCAAGGTTCCGCTGTCCGTCCGTCTGTCACAAGGCTGAATCGTCTGAACCGTAATAGGTAGACACGTGAAATTTTCATAGTGTGCATTATTATAGCCGCTATAACAATTAATAAAAATAAAATAAAGGTAAAAATTAAATAAATAAATTGGTCCCGATTCACGAAACATGTTTTTCTACACGACGAAAATAAACGATTTTGTACTTACCTAACAAATATGTATAAATAATAAATGGTAATATGGATCTAGGGGTCTAAAATACCAAATTTATTTAAATTGGTAACATCAAATGCGTCGACAAAATTAAATCATAGTCTAGGATCAATACTTAATTTTCTCGAAAATATTAGTTTTACCGCAAACAATTTGAATAAATATATTAATTTTAGACAGCTGCACGCTGGAGAGCTTTGTAAGAAACTCCGTTATCGGTGAAATAATTCGTAAATAAATAATAATTTAATGACACACATTCACAATTATGTTTTAATATTAGCATAGTAAACAATTATTGCTAATTATAACCTGCGAAAATAAAGAAATGTTCCAAAAATGGCGGCCGTGACATTCACCTCTTGATGCAGTCATACGAGCGAGCACCTTATAAGGAACTACATTTCTTAACACAACAGCCGCCATTTTCAAACTTTGTTTATGTGGGCTAATAATATTTTTCTGTTTTTTCCAACGCCATTTCATTTCGAATTTCAGGTAAATGAAATAACAAACAGATGTTCGAGTGTAAATGTCATATTACAGCACAGTTATATCTTTCCGGCAAGGGTGGACAAATAGAACAATATTTGTAAATCTACTTACTTGGCATATGGTATGGATCTCAGAGTCTCAAGTACGAGTTTTTCCAATTCGAAGAGATTAATGGTCACTGGTATTCGGGGCTGGGAATACCTTGCATACCTTTGTACAGCAACACTTGATAGCTCGACTGCCTCACCCCCCGGTCTGGCAGTCTCGCGTCGTCCCCGGCACAATGACTTCAGCTGACCCCAGCATGAGCCCATTACCTGTAAATTTTAAAATCAAGCATGAAAAAAATAGATAAGTACACGATCAGAATTCAAAGTTAAATAATTGAAATTTATGGGTAGATATATGTATACAAGGTGTTACAAAACTACCCGTAAAGCCAAAAGGAGGTTAAATGGGGCCTTATAATGAGTCCATTCCCAATATTTAAGAACCGTAGTAACGCTGTATAGCATACCTAAAAAAATAAAAAAAAAAATTATTTTCACTGATGCGCAAACCCTATTTCAGTAAAATTAAAGAGTAAAATACGCAGAATGTACCTACATTTCTACCTAATACGCGGAACGACAAAAATTTTAAAAGACGTAACCGAACGAAACAACCTAAACGAACACTTACTTTTTCAAAATAAACGTCAAATTTACAGAAACGGCTCAAAGTGTGCTCCGCCCTGCTCAATACACAACCTCGCTCGTCGGGATATGGCTTCTGTGGCATTTCACACCGTCGTCGGTGTTATTGAGACGAGAACCGATCTAACACACTGTTCCATCTCGGCAATCGTTGGGCAATCGGAGAAATACACTCTGTCCTTCACATAACCCCACAAAAAGAAGTCCAAGAGTGTGAAGTTCGGAGAACTAGCAGGCCATAGCACCGGTTCTCCGTGGCCGATTCATCCTCGCGGAAAGCGAACGTTAAGATGTTCTCGTACGTTGCGCGCAAAATGTGCCGGAACTCCATCATGCTGAAACATCATGTTTATTTGGTTCTCAAAGTAATCCCAGTCAGCCACAGGAAAGTCGTCAATCGCATCTTCGAATCCCATTTGTAAAAACGTTAGATAGTTTTTACCGTTCAGATGTGATGGCTTAATGACGGGACCGATGACATGCTCGTCATAAAGGCCAGCCCACACATTCAGCCTCGTCTTGTGTTGGAATCTGCCCTGTCGTGAAGCATGTGGATTCACGCGAGCCTAAACGTGATCGTTATGCATAATTGAACGTGCTGACCTCGTGAATGTTGCCTCGTCCGTCCAAAGAACATAGTTTACGTAATTAGGGTTTTCCTCTAACTGCCTAAGGTACCACTCGCAGAAGTTCCTCCTGTGGGCCTAAAATGCACGCCGCGACAAAATTTTGTCGACGGCAATTCTCGTCCCGAAACGAGATATCTCTATATGTCTACTAGTGCTAACATGCAACGTTTTTATCTCGTCGCGCTCCGTCACAATTGGAAAAATTACCCGTCTACGGTAGTTTTGTCTACAAACCCTAACATGCGTACCCCATTTTATCGAATTTTGTCATTTTTAAGCGGTATATTTCTCGTCGGCAATTTTTGTTGACGACAACGGTGAGAAAAATATTGTTATGTAGAAAGTAATTGTTAAATTTTTATTTTCATTTGTATTCGCTTGAATCGGTTGTATTTTATGCATAAAAAAAAGTTTAGTTACCGATTCAGCTCGGAAAACATTTTTTTTTGACTTAAGTAATTAATTTTATTTTATTTAAATATTATTTACGTTATAGTAACGCAAAACTCTGGCCGAGTGGTTAGAGACTCTAATTGCGGAGCCAGTGGTCACGGGTTCGATTCCCGCCCGGGACAAATATTTGTGCACGTGACTATTTGTTTTAGTTCTGGGTGTAAAATATAAATATATAAGTATATAAATATAATCTAAATCCACCACGCTGCTCCAATGCGGATTGGCGGATTGTAATGACCGCCATCTATTGACAGCAACCGGGACCGACTGCTTAACGTGCTTTCCGAGGCATGGTTTCAGTGATAGTTAACATACTTAAGTCAAAAACTCACTGGAACACGCCCGGATGCTAACCACGGCTACATGGCCTTATAGATTTGAAACAGGTTCGCTGCGCTCGAGCTATCACAGCACATTATTATTATTAATACATATTATTATTAATATTAATAGTTATTATTATCATTATTAATATTTATTATTATTATTCTTAATATTGATACTTATTTTTATTATTATTATTATTAATAATATTTTTACTTATTATTATTCTTAATATTAATACTTATTATTATTATTTTTACTTATTATTATTTTCATTCTTATTATTATTATTATTAAAACAATAATAATAAGAATTATAATTATTATTATTATTAAAACAATAATAATAAGAATTATTAGTATTATTTTTAAAACAATAATAATAAGAATTATTATTATTATTATTATTAAAACAATAATAATAAGAGTTATTATTATTATTATTATTAAAATAACAATAATAATGTGTTGTGATAGCCCAAGCGCAGCGAACCAGTTTCTGTATTATTATTATTATTAATATTCATATTATTATTATTATTACTATTATTATTAATGTTAATAATAAAAAAAAATAACAGTAATGTGTTGTGATAGCCCGAGCGCAGCGAACCTGTTTCAATATTATTATCATTACTATTAATATTTTTAATATTATTATTATGGCTTAAAAAAACTAACTTAAAAACATTTTTAACCATGGGTAACACAAAAGCTGAAAATTGTAGTTGCAGAAACGGTCGATGGGCAGTTAAAATAAATTATTAAATATATTCTATGGTCAATCACACAATTTAGACTATAAATTGCTATAAATTGAACGAATAAAAAAGAACGAATAAAGTGTTGCTATATTAGAATATGGCTTCTTTTCATTATAGGGTAACATTTGTTTGTCACGTCGACAAAGCGAAGTCACGGTGACATATTTTCTCGAGTGAGTCTTGCATGTTAGGGAAAACGACAGACAAGTCGAGATCGACTATTTTTCTCGTCTCGTGTGGCAGTTTTGTCGTGCGTCGCATGTTAGCCCAGCTGGGTACAAAATCGGAGGGTATCAGCTCCTGTGTACTTATTTATTTATTTACTTTATTGGAGAACAAACAGATACAGACCAATAATAAGTTAATAAGATTTACATTATTGAAACGTGATATAGTCTATATCCTAAAACATTCTCACTAAGACTTACAAAATTTTAATTTGAGCTTCCACATCACACTCAAGACACACACCACTCAACACCAACACACGTCACTCCAAACCTCATCCATCATTACATTAAATTTTTATTTTGAAACGTTGAAATTTTTTATAATAGGTACAGTAACTTAGGAAAAGGTCCAAACCAATTTACTTAGCGGAACAAAATTCACACTACTTACACAATTGTAAATGTTATAAAATAATATATTTACAGTATTTTGAATGGATGTTAAGGCTTACAGGGTGAAACAATTTTAAATCACGATATTATCATCATTACTTTCTTCATCGACCATCACAACATGATAAACATTGCGTCTAAACACAGCAGGGGATGAACTGAAAATATCGACTGATGCAAGGTTCTCGTTATACCGTTTACAAATTCTGTACAATGGAGCCCGTTTTCCAGCGTTAGTATTGCATTTCGGCAAAGCAAAGAGATGGTCGGAGCGCGTGCGCCGACTGGGGGCTCGAAGATTTATCTGGGCGATGAGTTCAGGACAATTGTAATTATCTCTGCAGATGTTGTACAGTGCCACTGCATCAGCTTGTGTGCGTCTTGAAGAAAGTGTCATAAGATTATATGTGGTCAGCAGGTGGACATAGGATGGTGGTTTTCCCATAGTTCTGAAATGCATCGCGCGCAGAAACTTTTTTTGAATGCTTTCTATTCGATTTATATAAATTTGATAATACGGGTTCCAGACAACCGATGCGTAATCCAATTGAGACCTGATCAATGTCTTGTACAGCAATAAATAGGATGACGGCTTCTTAAACGGTTTGGCGATACGGAGGACAAAACCCATCAATTTATAAGCTTTATTCACTATACTCTCTACGTGCTTATCAAATGTAAGCTTTTCATCGAGATATAAACCGAGGTCTCGTACCATTTGCGTTTTTGTAATTGTTTGGTCTCCTATACTTATAATCTTGTCTTACTTTATTTATATTGCGTGTTACAGATATTTACATACACTTATCATTCGCCAAAAATAATTTGTTTTCATTACAGTAAACTTGAAAACGGTCAAGGTCTTCCTGCATCAAACCAACAATCTTCCTTACTCTTTGTTTTGTATATTTTTAGATCGTCAGCGAACATAATGAAGCTGCAATTTCGGAAACACTTGGAGATGTCATTTATAAAAATCGTGTAAAGCAGGGGACCCAATATTGAGCCCTGAATCACGCCCGATGACACCCTGGCCGCTTCAGATTTGTATCCATCGATCACGGCGATAGTGATAAGGGTGACGATTAGCGTCACGAAGAATTCGCCAAACTGCAACATGGCTTATACCGAATCTTGTTCCGGCTCGCCTCGTACTTGCGGTCGGCTCTTCTTCAAAATGCTCTAATACTAATTCAGCCTGCCTGATGTCGACTGTGCTTGGACGTCCACTTCCAGTAGACCGATGAAAAGAGCCGGTGGAATGTAGTCGTCTTGACATGTTCAGAAAACACTGGTACGAAGGCAGCCGTCGCTGTTCATTGGGGGGTCTACCATCGATAAATCGTTGCCGATACAGTTCGTGAGCACGATTTAAATTGCCTATCTTCATGGCCTACGCATAACATCATATCGTAATATTCCGAGTTAGAAAACATCGTTATTTTGCAAAAAAATTTTGGGGAAAAAAACTCGAAACAGTTAAAGGATATCGATTAGAAGATTTGAAATTGACAACATTTTTTTTTCCAACTTGACATTTTTTGAAGCCAGTACTTGAGTATAATGAAATCTTTGTATTGAGGTAGCAAACATTTATGAATAAAAAATGGAAAAACTATTAAAGTAGATAATTATTAGGTAAAAAAGGTACATAGGCCTTTCTGTTAAATAATCTGGTTCCTTGACATGACAGCTTACTAGGATTGACAAAATTTTTGGCTTTGATAATTAATTATATTTTGTATTATGTATTTTGTAACATGTATAATGAAAACGAATTATATTTTCACCATCAATAATAATAATAATATAGATGACAACAACGTCTAGGCCCCAAACTAAGCATTAGCTTGTGTTTTGAGTACCAAGCGAAGACATCACATACACATAACAACCAAGACCCGCTACCAGTATCAATATTCATCATATAAATACTGACTCGACTTGGACTTCGACCTGGGACCTCCGGTTTCGTAGGCAGGGTGGCTACCCACTAGGGGTACAATGCACAACCATATACAATAAGCGCCACTGATGTAAAAGGCTGCCCCAGCCGCACACACTCACCGATCGGAGGTGAGCGCCAGAGGCAACGCTATGCTACGCGTGCCTTCTCTATTACCCGCATAGCGTTGCGACTCTGGCGGTCGCCTACGATCGGCGAGTGCGTACAGCCGGCGGCGTTTTACGTTGGTTTCGCGTATAGAACTCGTATTTATTTTTTATTGCAATTGATAATGTGAATAAAACTATACAATAATTCAATAAATTCCGGATATAAAAAACATTTGTGATTATAATTGAAATTATAATTTACAACTAGGTACGTAAACTACGTTACTACGATTTGTTTCGTATAAACGTGGGCAACGTAGAGATATTCTAGGGTAGAATAGCCCGCCCATCCTAAAAACAATGTAGTTCAATATTCAAAAGCTTCACGAGCACGTGTGTCAAAGTATTTTCGCTTCGTAACCAAGACCAGCCACATTTGAGATCACATTTTCTTACTGCGCACTTGTCCTCAGCCATAGAAATGCAGTCATGCTCATACCCCAGGCTTAGAAGAATTTGATGAAATACTTGGGTGTCTGAATTGACCGAAATTTGAACTTCCATCACATTCCGACATGGTCACAATCAGAATTCATGAGCTCATGAAAATTTTTAAATCCTTTCGACATGTAGTTGGCGTTTCTATTAAACAAGTTTGCTTTGCTCTTTGTCAGTCCATTGTAGTTTTTTGAATCTCCTCTTGGGAAGGAGCACATAAGCCTTGTGTCATAAAACTGCAATGAGCTCAGAGGACTTCTTTCTTCCAAGATTGATCTCACAAAGAGGCTTTCCAAACACTGTAAGGTTTTAACTGTTTGACTATTGTTTATACTACGAACGGTGTTGAAAAATTATAGCAGCATAACGCATGAACCTTTCTCTCTGTCAAATAAATGAAGGAAGGACATTATTTGTTGGTCTACCCCACTTAAAACAAAAATTGCTCAAATTTTTTTCTTTTTCGTTGGAGGTTACTTTTACAATAAAATAATTGCTCAAATTCCTATCTTTTTACTACCTAGGTACACTTGTAAATGCAAGGTGTTTGCATGACTGCAAGAACAAGATTATGAATAAATAGAAAACATGCTGAAGCCTGTATCATAACTATCCAGTTGTATCTTGTATCAGTTCATATAGATGAACTGCATAATCGTCCACACTGTCACACCTATCTTCACTTGAAATGCACACACCACACTCAAATGCATATACCCTTGTACATAAACCACTACATACATAAACACACACAACCAGCTGCCATTCAAACATTAATGTCGCAAAGCATGTTCAGAAAACTGTATGATTAAATACATCTGCCCTCACACTACCTGCATCTATAATGTATTTTCTTTCTACCAATAATTGTGGGATTTTGGTAGTTCGGAAAACAGTAAGGAGTTTGCCTGCCTTGTCCACTCACCAATTGTGTATTGTTGTGTCAAATATGTATTTTAATTAGTGAATACAGATATTGTTACTAAAAATGAATTATTGCTTATGTGCGATGAGTTTCTTTTCTTATATAATATTATGATAAATAATATGAATAATAATTTATTGGAACTCACACTGATCTTTAGCATTTGGAATAATATTGCTTTTAACTAATTAAACCTTGTATTATGAAATTAAAGTAAGGATAGATACCGGAAATTATTTTTGGCATCTCATTGATAAAATAAGCTACAAATGATCTTTAGCACAGATATAAATATATCATAGAAATCAAAGTAATATAAGATTGACAAATATTATGTTCAAAAATTCAATATCTGATGATATTTATTTTTATGCTTCGATGGTATGCATTTCCAAAAGTAACTAAATGTATAAATAATAATTTAGAGACACAAAACCAACCTTCATAAATTTCAGAAAATCGGAAATGCAAAGTATCTGTTACAAAAGCATTACTGTCATAAAAAACATTTGAAACTAAGAGTAAATTACTTTTATAATGTTCATCTACTGGGAGGTTCGTAGCTGACCTCTGTTCGCTCGTCACGTGGATAGAAAAAAGCCTAACCTAACCTAGTCTATCAATAAAAAAATGGTGGACTATTAAGCTATCTTGGCCGAATTTCAAATGGATCAAAGAGTTTCTGGGTGGCTTGACAATTTCTTCTAATTACCAATCCTAAGCAACATATATTTGAAGGGTTGGAATTTTAATAGCTTCTGACAATAACCAACAAGAGGGGGTGGAAGGAGTGGGGGACAGTAATGATCACATACCATACCTTCCCCCCTCTAGGAACACCTACCCTCTCGACATAAACCTAACCTAATGATTTGAAAGAAATTGCCCAATTAACTAAATTAACCTAATTCGAAATTGACCAATAAGCTTCTGAATAGTTTTTCATTCCACTCCGCTTCACTCCTTGCATTAACATAAACAAACCTAACCTAATGATTAAAAAAAAAAAAAATAGAACCATTAACCTAAGTTGAAATCAATCAACAGACTTCTAAATAGACTATTAACCTAAACAAAACAAATTGGAAATTGATGAATAGGCTTCTAATGGCTTGTCACTCCACTTCGCTTCTCGCATTGACATTAACAAAGCTAAACTAACCTAATTATGTAAACAAATAGACCATTAACCTAAATTAACTTAATTCAAAATTGATCAACATACCAACAAAAAGTAAATTACAAAAGTAAAGTACCTACTTTACAAAAAGTAAATATTTAATTACTACAAAAAAAAATTGAGTTCCTAAAAAAAATTATTATAGTGTTTTCAGAATCGCCAGAAGCTATATAAAATTCCACCCATTTGAAAAACTCTTTAAAATGGTATTTCGAATTTTTTACTTTTTCAATTGTCCACATTTCTAAAAGTTAGGGTGCTAGTTTTGGAAACCCAACCCCCTTCAATTATTTATATTTCTAATAGAGCCACATAATACAAAGAAGACAAAAAGGGGCCAACATTCGCTTATGTGTGAGACTAAACAGACCACATACTCTCGCTATGCCATACTATGTACTATCCATATCTGCGTGCGTGAATTATAACCGAACGGTTGGGTGATATTTTTATATATTTAAACTTTTAATCAATGTGTTAAAGCAGGAAAACGTTCTGCAGGGATCTTTAAGAGTAAAGTGAGTAAGTATATACATTGGCACATTTGACGTTATTTGTAAATACGGATGTACCTATTATTATTATTATTTATACTAATATTATAAAGCTGAAGAGTTTGTTTGTTTGAACGCGCAAATCTCAGGAACTACTGGTTCGAATTGAAAATTTTTTTTTGTATTGGATAGTCTTTTTATTGGGGAAGGCTATATGCTATATGTATAAAATAATTTTGATTTTGATGAAACTTTACAGATATGGAAAGGAAGTGGTCAAAAGTGACATACATTAGTTTTTGTATGTCTATGTCCATCTGTCTATTCGAGGTAAGCTCCAAAACAGCTAAACCGATTTTAATGAAATTTCACAGGTATGAAAAGTAGGTGGTCAAAAGTGACATACGTTAATTTTTGTCCGTCTGGCTTGTCATTTTTTTTGTCGTTTTTGTCATTTGTCTTCACTGATCTATAAGCGTAGATAAATCTGAAACTACTAAGTCTAGGGAGCCAAAATTTGGAACAGTGGTGTATTTTATAACGTGAGTATAAATTTTTTAAGAAAAGAATATTTGGAAATTTAAAATTTAAGGAGGGAGGGATGGAAGGGCTTTGTATGAAAGTCTTTGTTCCTTAAAGTTAGAAACATAAAAATTTTAACATAAATAATGACGTGTTTCAGGGTTTTTGGATTTTCACATTTTAAGGGTGGGAAACGGGAGGTGAAAAGTATGGGAGTATCGGTTTTCTTAACGGAGTGGGGAGAATGAAGATTGAAAGTTTGAATGGGTGTACCCAATATTAGTTTCAGTAAAAAGTACGTATAAACCATTTCGAATGTTAATACTACCTAAAACAGGAATGTGTAGTCTACGCAAGCGAAGCTGCGGGCGGTCGCTAGTTTAAAAATAAGATGCATCTTAGATTACCTATCTAGGTGTTCTAGACTTACCATTAAATTGTAAACATTGGAATTTTGCTGTAAAACTATACGACTAAGATGATGCTCAGAATGCTTGTGAGCTTCGAAAAGATTTGTTTACATGATCACTTCTCTAAAATCACTTCAAGCGAAAAATACACAAAAACAATGTTTTTAGCTGCCCAGATGGTAACTGTCATTCTGTCACTCAAACTTTGGCTAATTCTTTCACTTCATGAGTGACCTGAATGACAGTCAGTCAGTTATGTCAATGATGACAGTAGGGATGGAACGATACATCGAATTATCGGTATTTTACGCATAGAAATATCGATATTTATATTGATATTTAAAAGTCTGATATATCGAAAATCGATATTTACCTGGTTTCGATATTTATATCGATATAAAAAACGTCTTGCATCGTTAAATGAAATCTGATCTCGAGAAACCTTTATAGAAAATCTATTTCATTGCAAATGTTATTTTTAAACGAAACTTGAAAAGACATGAGTATTTCTACGACCTACATAAAATAAGGTTGCACTGATCTTATTTGAAAAATATGCACTGGTAAATCCACGTTTGCAGACCGAAACTTGTCTTCACCGCCTTTTGAAACAAAAAAATTCTGTGTATAGATGTCTCATTCACTCTAGTGAGTCCCCCCGCTCGCGAAAGACGCGCAAGTCTTCCATTGTGCTCGAAGTAATGTTAGTCAGTGGAGGCTGTGGTGGAGATGTGTCGTTTAATCGACGCAGCAAGTGTTATACAAACTTACTTAGTTAAAAAGTGTTGCCCTTTTTGTCCCTTTCTTGTCCTTACCAGTTTTAATGTGTCTATACCATTGATACTATTTAACCTTCTTTATTTATTTCAAATCCTTACATTCATTTAAAAAAAAAGGTTTCTTTGTTAGCCTTGTTGGTTTTCTACCACCTATTATTTAACTTAATATTGTTTTATAGGTGTATGCGCTTTTTACTTGTTTCTGACGTATCTTTACCAGTCAATTGTTGCTAAATATTTTTCGAATAAATGAACATTATGAGTACACTATGGCTTAATAGTTTTGTAAAATACATCTATTATTTTTTTTTAATTTTAAGCTTAATTTTAGTTAGATCCGGGTAAAAAGAAGGGGGACTTACGGTATTTCTGTCGATCACTTCACTTCACCCTTTTTCTCGTTTATTTTATGTTTTTTGCGAATTTATTTACTGCTCCATTTTATATCGCGCACCACTCGTTTCGTTTTACATGTATTTGGTTTGCCGACGCGACCACAGAGAACGCAGATTATTTGGTGGGAATTTCAAAATGAAGGAAATAGGAATCGGCTCTCTAACATCCATAATGTATACAAATAGCCTGTTATCTGAAAGTTTTTACGAAATTGCTAAGTATCCGTATTTCAGAGAAATGCCAACACGTGAAAATGTTTTTTGCTTTCACATTTCATGTACGGGAGGCATTGTACATTTTTTTTATATCGATATTATCGGCTTAGAACGGTCGATATATCGAATATCGATATTCTCTTGCTTTCGATATTTATATCGATATAAGTATCAATATTAAATATTTTGTGCATCCCTAGATGACAGCAACGAAAATATGTACGCCATTATTGAAAAAGTTTATTACCCAATAAACTTATTTTCAGAAATTAAATTCCTTTTTTTGTAAAACTAAAAAAAACTTTCAAAATACGATGTTTAACTATTTTATCAATTTTCGATTATAATTATAAGTCTGCTAAGAAAAACACTAGTTTCATCATTAAAAGGCATTTTTAAAAGTATACCTGCGTAATATTAATATTCTTTTAAATTTCTATTGTACGTAAATTAAATATTTTGAATTAATTAATTAAAAAAAAAATTCTTACCTTTCGTATTCGGTCCAGAATTACGTGCGATGAGAAAATCCTCATAAATGGTAACCCTAATTTGAGTAATAACCATGAACACAGATGTATAAGGCTAGGCATTCACGATCACGGCGTTTGGACCACATCCAAATGGCGCGATCAAGATTTTTCCACACACACGAGCATGCCACGCCACGCCGCAAAACGGCGGCAATGGATTTCGAAAACAAAACGGGGGCAATACATTTCGAAATGTTATTATTATCAACAGCAGTTTATCTTTATGTAAAAACACGCAAACCCAAGAATAAATGGACAAAAAATGGCGTCTAAAGAAAAAAACGTATAAACATGTTAATTTACTAATTTTTATTAAATTGAAAGTTAATTATAAATTATTAATTTGGGTCTTTGGATCGAAATAAAAGAAGCAATTGGTATATTGCTGCGCTTCTTTTATTTTGCATGATAATCACTATTTGTGATTTGCCAAAGACGAATTACGTAAAAAATTTCAATGATTTCCAAAACGAAATCTCTAGACGTCATATCTAAATGGCAGATGAACACAGACTAATCCAAAATTTGGACCACAATCAGTGATGGATAATATCGCATAAATTATTATTTAAAACGGGTTATTTATGCCCAACGGATTTAGCATATTATATTGGTTGACTCTTGGTGCTATTAAATAGCACGACGCGATCCTGCAGTCCCGCCTTACCGATAGAGCGATGCGATTAGCAGAACGAAACACGTCCTACAAAGAACGTGCTTGCGCGCTGACTGATTAGCAAATTTAGCAATTTGGCATTAGCATGGCATTAGCGCAGCTGTCAGTCGACACTCGACAGCATGTGACCGCCGCCCAACGCAACGAACTTGCGCTAAGCATTCCCGCGTGTGCATATCATATTAATAAACTTGCTAAAATAATATAGTTTATAGTCTGAAGCATGTTTTTAAAATATAGCAGATTTTTACACCACTGACCACAATTCACACATTCACGACCATTTGGCGCGGTGGAGTGATCGACACGGTGCGAACGACTTGTGGGTTTCCGCATTCACGATACGTTGGAGCGATGGCGCGGCAGGATGCATCGGTGTGGCGTGACTGGATTTTGGAACGATGAGACATCCACGCATGGCGCGACGTCACGCAAAAATCGAACGGTTTCAACATTCACGGCAAGATTTTGGACTGATGTGAACGTTTTTGGAGTGATGGGGTGATCATGAATGGGTCGCCTAATAAACATTGAAAATGGATGCATTCATTATAAATGATTTATAGATGCGTTCAAAATACAACTTGAACATTATTTTCAATAGTCATTTTTTATTTTTCACGTACTTTTGGAAAAAAATGAAGTAATTAAAAAATGTTGTTTTACTATGAGTATCAACATCTTACCTCAAGTACTTTTCCTCGCCCAGGATGAGTATCATCCTTTAATAAGGTTCTAAAATTGCATTTCAAAACATACAATTATAATTACGCTTGGTTTGTGTAATAGAATCTCTACGTCTATCATTTGGCTCGGGCTTTCGATCGATCAGGATAGCGTCTGGCCATTACAAAACAATTTTATGCTTTCTGATGATTTTATGGTAGGTATTCTCAAAATATCTATAATGCAGTAAGTAGAGTCGATAGACGTTCACTCAGTCGCAGATGGCATCTACCGCAGAACAGTAGGGACCTACTGAGAAAGCGGCTCCTAATGCTATGGCGGATTGTATGGTGCTGAATGAGAGGTGAAGTAGAGGTATGCCTTTCGGTGCGACAAAACAAGAAGGCTGTCCTAAAACGACATGCTTGGGAGCCAAATTTGAAACTTGTTCCGTCTCACCGAACTTTATGTTTCTTCATACTGGACTGTGCGCAAAGATGCCGTTCGCACCTTCATGTAGGTATATTTAAATTATTTAATTACCAAGTTACCAAGAGGCGTTGTATATTACAGTTAAAAAAAATAATGTTTTTTTTAAATATATTTTTTGCAAAACTGTTTAGGTATATATTCCTATAACGTTTATATGGACGTAGAAATATATGATCGTGTGTTCCATTGCTTTTGAACTCCAATAGGTGTTATATTGGATGTCCGTGCATTTATTTGTTCGCAAATGAAAACTCAGGACTCGCCAAACGCAATACTTCCACGTCTCGCCCTATCGATGCCGGAGTACCCCAAGGCAGTTGTTTTTTTTTTGTTTTACCCTTGCGGTGGATTGAATTATTGATGAATTGAATGTATTTCTTGCGTGTTTTATTTCTTACATTGATCTCTTACTTCATTGGAACTCTTACTAACAATATCCACATTCCTAATTCAAATCAATTTTAGTCCCTAGGGATTAAAACGCTATTTTAGTCCCTGTTAACGGGGAACAAACTAGCTATTTTTGAATAGGTGAGACAAAATTTTTTTTACGTAAATGCAAACATCCTAACGAAATAACGATCATAAACAACAAAAAGCAAATCGATCACTACATGGTCACTACACCATAATTTTTAAATGTTTAGGGTTCAATACTTCAAAAATAAAAAGGAACCCATATGGGATCACTTCGTCGTCTGTCTGTCTGTCTGTTTGTCTGTCGTTTAAGAATATTTATCTCAGTAACGTGAAAAGGTCTAGATTAATAATTAATAAAGATTAGTAAAATTAATATTTAGTACTTAGGTCTACAGTCCCAATAAGAAATTGTGCCACTTATGTCACATATTTTGACATTCGCAAATAAATCAACACCTGTGGGGTACTTCCCGTTGGCCTAGAATCATATATGGCAAGAAGCATGGTTAAAAACAATTAAAAATTATTTTTTTACTCTTAGAATGCCGCGCAGTGTACATTCAGTGCACGCGTACGGAGCGGACAGTGAAATTGTGATACGTGTGTAATACAAAGTAAAAAATTTTACATAGTTTTTAGCTTTTTGTGTGTTTCCTACTGCGGATTACATGTATACTCGCTCATATAAATAAATAAAAGGTATAATCGTATAATCGCTCTTTTGTACATAGAGGCTTTCAAGGCTGCCACCGAGGATATGGCTCGCGAGGAAAACGGCTTTCCTTATAGTATTGCCCTCTGAAGATGTTTCAGAAATTAAGAGGCTTTCACTATTGCTCTAGTTGCAGAGAGTGCCCGAATTTTCCTGGAAGACCCTGATTGAACGATAGGAAAAAGCGCGAGAAATTAATAGAAAACGCCGGAGATTTGTAAATAACGCAACAAATAGTTTAATTTACAAAATGCGTTGGTATATATGAAAGAGTGAACAATTCGTCATAGATTTACCTCGCAATTAGTCTTTATAAAGTGACTTCAAATAATACTTCTATTCCAAGAGGAAATAATTCCTAAAATACTGAAGTATTTTGATTTTCATTGTTAGGCTTATCATCGAGTACAAAGGCCGTATGCTGGAGCGCCCCAGCCGGCCCGACCCGTATAAACAGACAGATGGACGGACACAGAGAAGTGTGAGTTATTATCTCCAATGGATATTATTGGTCCACTTATGTGTAAAAATATCGATGTTAATAAGCCTAGTTAATAATCAGACAACATTTTTACTTGTGTCTCTCTTATGTAATTGGAAGGTAGGCTTTTGAAGAAAACAGACTAGCTCCTTTATATATTGTTTCTGTTTGTAATAACTCGTGTACCACAATAATATATATATCATTTGTAAATTATCTGATAATTATCTTAATAATAAATAATAATAAATGATAATTATCTGATAATTTACAAATGATTTATATATTATTGTGGTACACGAGTTATTACGAACAGAAACAATATATAAAGGAGTCAGTCTGTTTTCTTCAAAAGCCTACCTACCAATTACATAAGAGAAACACAAGTAAAAATATTGTGCAGAACGTTCTCAGGTCTTATTGTACAGAATACAATGATAACAAAAAAGCTTTCATATGCTTGTTATGTGACTAAACAAACCAGACAATCTCGCCACGTATTACTACCCGTGTACTTTATTTGTTTTTGTTTTTTCATATTTTTTATTTAGTGAGAGACGAATCTGCATACAGATATCTACGTACCCGACCTATCGCGCAGACAGTGCCGGGTTGGAACAACACAGAAGGTGGAGCCCGACCGGCTAAACGACCTCCTGAATCTATACTGAGTAAGGTGTCACAGGATTTGAAATGAAAAACGACCGCATTGAGGACGCATTGAGGATGCTTCGGTGCATGGCTATCTTTCACGGGCGGTATCTTAAAGGTGCCGCCTCGTCGGTGTATGAAGTAGAGGACCGATACGTTTCCATCCCTTGGTAAGGGAGGGCAGTTCGAGCTGGATAGCACGACTGTGAATAAAAAAAGACGCAGATGCCATTCGAGCAGTTTTACTACTTTAAGTATGTGATTTCGGGTAGTAGGTACTCCTACGTCAGACTGAAGGTCTGGTCGGCCTAAAGCTCGGCTCGGCTTAAAACGGTCGGCTTAAGTACCGATTGGCTGGCGTATGCAAAGACCGGGCATGCGTAAGTCATGACCGGCCTGATACACATTACATAAAGTGTGCGCTTGTTGCGCATCGATAGCTTATACTGCGGCTACCTACCATACTGGATACACCGTTTTTGTATGCATTAAATTATAACTAAAGGTGATATTTTTATTTTGACGCCGAATTTCTATCTAGAGACATACATAATGAAAGATTTAGACGTGAATTAAAAATATTTCTAACCTCTATTTAAATTTTCTGGTATAGGTATATAGAGTATTTTTAAAATAAAATTTCAGGATTTGTATATGATTTTACGTCTTCATCATTCGGAGATTTTATTCATGTTTTTACGTGCAATTTATTTAGTGTCTGAATAGATTTTATCATTACAAATTATAACACATCGTTTCAACGGCTTCATACGCTTTAGAATATTCAGTGATTGGGCAACGGCGGAAATCCATGAAGTTAGGCTTAAGTTGTATGAACTTTATGAAGAAAGATCATATAACAAAAGTGATTATTTTAGAAATTATGTTCGGAATTATTCAAAAATGTTTAAACGCGCTTGTGCTATAGCTAAAGCAAATCATATTTATAGTAAAATAAAAAATAGCTCGAATATTACAAAAACGACTTGGCAAATTGTGAACAGCGAAACTGGAAAAGTAAAAGCGCGCAATATTGATTTTAAACTTAAAATTGATGATAAGATTTTAACGTCAAATTTAGAAGTAGCCGAAGCTTTCGAGAAATTTTTCTCTGATGTTCCAGTTTCGACTACCAAGTCCTTAAACTCTTCTCCCGCTCTTGCCGAATCATTACTCAAGCAAAATGTCAGTGAGTGCATGGTTGATTTTAAGTTTTCTCACGTGGACCCTACAGTCATTATTAAAGTATTCAAATCATTAGAAATGATAAATACTGCGGACCTTCATGGCCTTTCAGTTAAAATTATAAGCTCAATTATTGATTGCATCTCGCCTCATCTTGCTTATTTATTTAATAAGTGTATAGACCATGGCGTTTTTCCCGACCTAATAAAACACAGTAAAGTCATTCCATTATTTAAAGCCGGTTGCACATCTGACCCTACTAATTTCCGGCCTATTTCAATACTACCAACGTTAAGTAAAATTTTCGAAAAAATATTAATGGGTCAGTTACTTTCACATTTTAACTTGAATAATTTAATGCATCGCAAACAGTTTGGTTTCACCCGGGGCCGTTCAACAACCGATGCTGGTGTTGAACTGATTCAGCATATCTTTGAGGCATGGGAAGGCTCTGGAGATGCTATAGGTATCTTCTGTGATCTTTCCAAGGCTTTTGATTGTGTCCAACATGATACATTGGTCGGGAAATTGTGTCATTATGGTGTTAAAGACCGTGCACTCGACCTTCTGAGGTCGTACTTAAGTAACAGAGTTCAGAGGGTTGATGTAAGCGGAGAGAGGTCATCAGGATCCCCAATGTCGATGGGCGTCCCACAGGGTTCAATTCTTGGTCCATTCCTATTTTTAGTTTATGTTAACGACTTGCCTTACCTTGTAAAAAATAATCACGAGATAGTAATGTTTGCTGATGATACTTCTTTAGTATTCAAAGTTAATAGAAAGAAATTTACCTACGACGATGTAAACAATGCTATCTCCAAAATAGTCGAATGGTTCACGGCTAATAATTTATTACTAAATGAAAAAAAAACCAAATGCATAAGATTCTCGCTACCGAACGTCAAACAGGCACCTACCAATATTGTTATTAAAAGCGAGAAATTGGACCTTGTGGATTCTACTGTATTCTTAGGAATCACATTGGACGCGAAATTGCAATGGGATCCTCATATCACTAACTTGGCGAGAAGGCTCGGTTCTGCAGCTTACGCTGTAAAAAGGATTCGTTTCCTTTCGGACATAGAAACCGCGAGGTTGGTGTATTTCAGTGCGTTCCATAGTTTAATGACTTATGGCATTCTGCTGTGGGGACACGCTGCTAATGTTAATACAATCTTCGTGTTGCAGAAGCGAGCTGTTCGAGCAATTTATAAACTAGGATCTAAAGTATCACTTAGAGAAAAGTTTAAGGAAATTAATATAATGACATTGCCATCTCAATACATATTTGAAAACATTATGTACGTAAAAAAAAATATTACATTATTTAAAAAAAATAGTGATCGGCATAATGTTAATACAAGAAACAAAGATAAACTTGCTAATCATGTCAGCCGCCTCAATAAAATCACGAAATCTTTTAAAGGGCAATGTATACGCTTTTATAATAAGATCCCAACTGACATTCAAGATCTACCCCTTAATAAGTTTAAAACTACAATAAAACGAAAGCTTTATGCAAAAGCTTATTATAAAGTATCAGACTACTTAGATGATAAAAATCCATGGGTGTAAGCCGCTCGCCTATCAGTTTGTTTCAATAATATTATTCTTTAAGCACTTATTGTTAAAATTTTTTTTTTATATATGATTTTGTTAAAAAGAGCGTCCCTCAGTTTCTTGCGTATTCTTCTGAGAGGTACCAGCATTTTGAATGCGCCTTTGTGGTGACGTTTTTCCACAAAGTAATAAAATTCACTCTTAAGACGTATTTCAAGATTATGTTACATAACTACGAAATAAAGATATTTTGATTTGATTTGATTTGATTTGAATATATTTTTTTTATTGTAGTGTAGTCGCAGTAGGTATTCACTAAAATAACTTTCTTACTGTTCAATGTCTTGAATAGGTCAATACTAATAAATTTATCCAAAGGTTCTGCCTATATAGTTTGGATCTAGATGACCATATGCGACCAGTCCCAGATTATTATTATTATTATTATTATTATCATTATAGATATAATCTCGAATTTTGCCCAAAGTCTCGGCCCAGTCTAGGACGCGAACAAAAAAATAGCTTTTACTTACTAAAACACCGGATTTGTTGCCAGTGACTTAAACAGGTATAAAGCCGTAATTTTTTTATTCTCTTAATTTAAATTTCCGACACTCTTCACGCAGTTTTGGAAAATGTCTTAAAGCCTTTTCAACAATTAACGTCATAATTATAGTAAAGTATGCAACTGTATATATGGTTGGTAATTTATAAATGTGGGCTTAGACGGTGTTTAGATGTTTCCGGTCTAAGCGATTGCGGTCGATGTAAAAGGTTTTCGTGAAATGATACGTTATGTTCATCTCCGCCCATTCGTCTGTCCTGTGTATCATATCCTCAAAGTTTCTACTTTTAGATACAGGTGACTGAAATCTGGTATGTACGCAAAAGAAGTAAAATACAATTTAAATATTTTTAAACGTATCTCACTATATAATGAATCAGGAATTGTTTTTTTCCTGCTTATGCAAACTTGTGGATACCTACCCCACAAAACATTTTTTTTAAATGGAATAGATATTCTATGGACGATTTTTTATTTTAACCCTTTCTGTAATATTTAACTCCATAGTGGTTTTTCCCGTGTCCCATTGCCATTTTAAACGAAATCATTTACAAAAATGTTAATGAAATGTAGGTAGATATCGATTAAGTAAGATGTTCAGTCAAAATTAATTTCACATACAGCGGTACCCTATGGTGGTCCAATACGTACTTGGCCGGATTTTTTTACTCTGATACATATCTGATACATATTTACCCGGTTTGATAATCATTGACCCAGTAATAATTTACGAACGCGTTCACTCGTAGGTACCTTTTACTAAGTCCCTCCGACCAAATGGAATTCATGGAAAGAAAAATTAAGATACTTTGAATAAAATAGTTTTCAGCATATACAGTAGGTACGCGTTTGTTCTTTTAGAGAACGATGAGTTTTCCGGGATTTGTAAGGCTCTTAATTTTCAGGTACTTAATAATAAATAGGATGGAATGTGAACATTTGACAGTATTGTATTGCGTCAATACGCAAATAGTGGCGCAGCGGTATAAATGTTATGAATGTGAGGCAGTGGCGAGTGGCGAGTGGTGATCGTACGACGGCGGCCGTTTTCCTGGGTCGATACAGGGCGGGTGGTGAGGCGGGGCGGGACGGCAGATCCGAGCCGCCTCACATTCAGTCGAGTCAGCACCCGCAGCTGAAGTCGGCCGCCGCTCAAGCCCGCGGCGGCAGCGACCGCGAGCAGGCGACGCGATGCGCGGAGAGCGCGCCGCCCGCGACACGCGCCACAACAAGGACGCCGACAACCTCAAGTCCTCACTCAAGAAGTCCTCCGCTAAGGCGAAGAAGCACCGCGTCGTGTTCGACGAGACCGCTAACGAGTTCTTCGAGGCGGACTACATAATCGTGGTGCGCGATGAGTGCGGCTACTCAGACGAGGGCGAGGCTGAGGAGTGCGCTGGGTGCGGCGGCTGCGAGCGCTACGAGACGCCGGAGCCAGGAGCGTTGAGCCCACCCGACGGGTACAAGGACCTCGGGCTCTTCAACCGGGACGGCACGCTACGTGAACAGGCCTGGTGGGAGACGGCGGCCGGTGACGTACTGCTGGTGGGCGAACGCTCTGGCACCGTGTTCACTCCACAACACTTGCAGCTGCTGCGTCGGCTCCAGCACGAGAGGATGCTGCGGTCCGCTATATGTGCCGACTGCGACGCCCACGCTGCGTTACACCAACCGCTCGGTCAGTGTACCATATCGCACTTATCGCAATTATACTCATTTAAAAGTCAAAGACCATTCCACAATACGTTCCATTTTTCATTTTTAAATATTACAACTGTATATTTATGTATGCCGTTGCGACTTTATATTTCATGTTTCAATTTTCCTAATATTTTCAGGAAAATCGCAATTGCCTTTTGTAATATCACCGATTTATTTTGATTAAGGCAAAAGCGAATGTGAGTGTTCGACGTGATTACGATGTCATCGTTCAACTCAACTTAGATCGTACAACAAACGTAAAGCTGGGCGTTAAAATTTTCGTTTATCTTTAATCTGAAAATGACGAAAAAGTTATAAGTCAAGAGGATAGTATAGTGACAAATTTCCATACAAGCGGTGTAAAAATGCAATTGGATTTTCACACCGTTTGTATGAAAATTTGTTTCATGTTTCACAATTGCGAAGAAAAAAACCTCGCGAAACATTCTTTTTTCTTATGATGTAACTGTCAATATATTTAAAAAATTAAAAACGTAGGAAACTAGTTTTTGTTGATCTGAATACCATTTTTTTGTGCCAATCGATTAAACTTTAATGGGGAGCAACCGTTATTGCCGTTTGTAAGGAAACTAGCCACTACACAATCCTCTTAAATTGCAAATTAAAGTTTCTACGTTGAACGAGCCTCGCTTCGTGTCTCAACGTCAAAGAAGAGATTACAGCAATTAATAAGATGCTCATAAATTTCATTCCGGTAACGAAATTAAATAGAAATATTAGGCACACATAATCAAATACGCTACGGCGATCATAAAAAAATATATGAATATCGTACGCATTACGGAAAATTATAGACTTAGCAAACATTAATATGTAGTCGCAAAACGATTAATAATTGAGAATTCTCGTAGCCTTTATGTGATATGATTAGTGATAAAACAGATGAAAGGTTTCGTTAGATATGTTTATAAATATGAAAAATTATATTCTTCCAAAGATATACCCACTCAAGTAAACTTTAATAAACCTTGATAGTCGTTGATTGGTCTGAAACAAATAAGCAACAATTAACATGGCCGCACAGTAGTGGATCCTTCAAATTCAGATTTACCTTGCACAGTTCGTGTCCGCTGCGAGTCATAATTTTGAGTGAATTCGGTGAGTGGGTCTGCAATGCAAAAATTGCAGAAATATACAAAGTAAATTTTTTTACGAAAATGTAAACCAATTTATGCCTTACTACAATTTATACTTAAAAAAAAAATAAGATTGCAATTTTTTTGGTATTTCTTTTTCTAAAAATCGAATAATAAAATGACCCTGTGACGTCATCGCGACATATGTTTATTGTTTGCTTTACGTAAGAGTAAATTAGATCAAATAACTTTGATTGATTTTTGAGTATTACAGTTTCCTTTAAAACAGTGACTAACTTAAGTATTTTATACCTACTTACTTTTTGTTTTTTGTTTTTGATGTTGTAAAGCAGCGAATTAAGCTCAACTGTCCAGGTGACGTCACAGGGACAGTTACAATCTCAAATGAATGTTCTTATCTGTTAAAAAATATCTGGCAAATTTCTAAAAAGAAGAAAAATGTAAGAGGTTGTTATAGACCTTATTTCTTTCAATTTTAATAACCATCAGCGCAACTCTAAAAATACTGGAAGCAATATGACAGTACTGCCTGACTAAATATATTGAAACAAGCATGTAATTTTTTTTTAAATTTTATATTTTGACACGGAACGAAATAAAATTGTTCATGCACACAAATATTTGTCCCGGGCGGAAATTGAACCCTTGACTTTTGGCTCCGCAGTTAGGGTCTTTAACCACTCGGCCATTCGGTCAGTCAATATGATTGTAATCTATTTGACTCAATCGTCACCAGACATCAGACCAGAATATAACATTAGAGTAAATTATTATTAAAGAATAATTTAAAGCCGCAATAAAACAATATAGCCGTCGGGAGTACCTACACAATAAAATATGAGCAATACAAATCTGCATTTAATATGAAGTTCCAAAATCGTGAATTTAGACTGAGCACGATCTTAATTTTTACTTATTATAATCAACTCACTGCAGAATTTATTTACAATTACCTCAACCGAAAACACTTCACTCAATTTACATTCGCGGTCCAGTCATATACTGGCTAAGTGGTAAACTCTTTCTCGCTTTTATACCCCCATCTTACAAGTGGTTCACGGTAGGTAATCTTCATCAGAGGGTTGGGATTATTGCATTATATTTCGAAATTCGCTATACCATCTACTTTTCGCTATTTTCAGGGATTTATTTGTCATTATTCATGATAATTTATTTTAGTTTCCTAATTTCAATGTATGAATTTAAAAAGCAAGAAATGTTGAATTGTTTTTTTTTTGTATGTATGTTATGCGATACTTCGTCGAATTGATACATTCCTTTTTATCAAATAAAACTCTATCTCGAGGTTAGTTCAATTTAAAGTTGAATAGAAATGACATCCTATAGTGTAGAGAATTAGCAGATGTCAAATCCAATATCTTTCTTTCGTAGCTAGGTAACATTATCTTCTGAGCATTATATTGAAATACGTCACAAAGGTGAAGTTATTACTTTGTGGGGAAACGTCTCTACAAAAGGCGCTTATATCAGTTGTATCTTAATCAGTTGTTTTGACAAGTGCGAGCGGCCTACACCCGTGGATTTAAAATAATTATTTTTGTATTCTCCAAAATAGCGCCCCGTAAACAATAAAAGAAACGGCGCGTAGCGAGTTGTACATACTTTAATAAAATATAACCTTACAAAGAATAAGTACTCATTTCGTGATTAATATGTAATTAATATCAAGGCAATTAAGATTTGGTATTCAATATTAAGCCGCCCACTGAATATATATAAAATTTATTAAATTGTTAAGACCGCTCTTTGTACCATGACGACCGCTTAGCCTAGTGGGTAGCAACCCTGCCTACAAAGCTGGAGGTCCCGGGTTCCAATTCCAATGATGAATATTGATACTGGTACCGGGTCTTGGTTGTTATTGTGTACGTGGTGTCTTCGCTTGGTACCCAAAACACAAGCTAATGTTTAATTTAGGGCCTAGACGTTGTTGTCATGTATACCAATAATAGTTATTGAGATAGTTTTTTTTATTGAAATTACTTTTTAGTGTATAATAATGAATATTATTATTAATAATATTTTACGTCTTAATAACAGAGATCTATCTATAGGTATAACAATCCTTTATATTATTTCTCACGGTAGTTTTGTTGTCAGCACGCCATTTTTCCCTCAATCATTCATGAAAGCCAATAATTGTGAATAGAATTGTTCTTTACTGTAACTGTTATGTTGAATTATTATCACCGCTAATAATAATAATATAAATAAACTGTCACAACCCCGAAGAACTTCCTTCCATCCTTTGTAACGTAACATGAATTATGAATAAGAAAAAATAATTATTTTCTTAATTTCAATTGTCTAGACTAAAAATTTGTGGTCCTTGTTGAAGATTTAATTTATAAGCCGTCGCATTTAGTAAATATTTGGCTAAAATTATATCGTTTTGGTAATTTGATGAGAATGCTAGCCTAAGAAACACCTAGCTCCTCCTAGATCGTCCTTGAGACCGATACTCATACAGTACGAAAAGAAAAAGACTTGCTACTTTGCTCCGATACTAGAGA
Organism: Luffia ferchaultella; assembly: GCA_949709985.1. NCBI lineage: Eukaryota > Metazoa > Arthropoda > Insecta > Lepidoptera > Psychidae > Luffia > Luffia ferchaultella. Next base: position 1,555,798 of record OX453243.1, read on the forward strand.
CGCAATTGATAATAATGTAGGTTAGAGTTGGCATGTAGGCGGATACGCTATCGCCTTCAAGTATGCAGAGTTTTGCATACCTACTTAAGACAGATCTTATAACCCAAACACTAAAATGCGACATTAAATCATACCAAAGATGTAAGTGAAAGGGATGAAAATTCTAAAAATTCTAAAATTAATTAGAACTGTTTACGTATGCGTAATATTTTTATTTACGTGTCGTGATAGCCCAGAACGCAACGAACCTGTCTCAAATTTATAAGGCCATAGGGCCATGGTTCGAATCCGGGCGTGTACCAATGAGTTTTTCTGACTTAAGTAAATTAACTATGACTGACTCCGTGCCTCGGAGAACACGTATGCAGTCGGTCCCGGACGCTGTCAATAGATGGCGGTCGTTACAATCCCCAACCCGCAGTGAAGTAGCGTGGTGGATTTAAGCTCCAAACCCCTCCTTACCCTGGGGGCGGCCTAAGCTCCTGCAGTGGGGTAAAAATGGGCTGATGATGATGATGATTATACATTTAAAATTAATTCTAAAAGAAGTGAAATTTGATCTACAGTACGAGCAAACTATCTGTGCGGCTCTGAAGTTAGCCACATAAACGTCGCATTAACATGATTTCACAGAATCGTTGCGAAGGGAAGCATGGAAGTATGTGTATTGCATATTGGAATGCGCGTGTATTGCATTTTAGAGCGTCACCGATACTTTATATTATATACAGTATATTCAGATTACGTCAATAACAATAATTAATTTTAAAAAAATTATTGTTAGTGACTCGTTGAACAGGCTTTTGGTTCTTATTCATTAGGTATTATTGAAAATCATTATTTTTTCCTGTTCTTTTTGATTTGATTATAATTTTTCTGAAGTAGTTGTTAAAAATATATACGCAGCAATCTCTGAATTGTTTGTTAAGAGTATTTCCATGAACGATGAATAATGTAGAAAATATACATCACGGTAATAAAAACAGATTTTCTTAACTTGTATACAAATTGAAGACGTAACTTTGTTCTCATTTTAATTTTGTAAAATTTTGCAGGTGTAAAAAGACGCGAGCCAGGTGTACAAGTCAGAAATGAGTAATTGCCTTTTTTTTACGTATAAGCCTTTACTAATTTCTCAAAATATAACTCATTACTTACGTAAAAGTATTCTCGATTTATTTATCTACTCTACTTATTTATTTGGTTTTCCTCACTTTATATTACTATACTAGAGTAGGTACTTTTTTATATATATGATATATGTTAGACTCTGAAGGAAATCACACAATCGGCGCAGTAACATAATTTCAGGGAAGCGTTTTTTTTTGGATAGAGAGACGACGTCAAAAAACGTAGATAAAAATATCACCTAAAAGTTCGGTTATAATTCAAACACACAGAGACGGTTAGGGCATGGTTAGTTTGGCGTAGCGAGAATATGTGGTCTCTTGAGTCACACACACAAATATGTAAAAGTGGCCTGTCATTTTTGGTGACATTGAATTGCAAGGGTCCATCTAGACAATCAAAAGAAGCGTTACGGCGGTAAGTATGACGGAGTATGGCACGTCCGCATATATTTATGCCATGGAATTTGTGTTTATTTCAAGTTATGTCATTTTATTAGCAATGAGAGCATATCTTCGATTTGTAAAAATGGAAGTAAGATTTCTTACAAACATCCACAAAACTGTTACTATACTATCAAAAAATTTATATTAGACATGTGTGTACAAAGTTTCTATAAGTCGTGAGAATTATAGGAAAATGTTTTGATAAGCTATTTTATAAATTATTAGTTTACGTCTGAAAGTTTGTTTGTTGTTTCTGTTTTTTGTTCTATTAAACATTCACAATGTAGGGGCATCTGGGCTAAGACATTTACAGTGTTATAAAAATACATAATCAAGGAAATTAACAAATTTTATTGCGAATTCCAGCAAACTGGTGTGTTTTGTAGCGGTACAAAATATTTTTCGTGTTCAACAATTAAAACAGTCTGACATGAAAATGGTGCTATAAAGAATGGCAAACAAAACTGTCACATATCCTAACACTGTCATCTGCCAGGACAGTGACATTCCAAACAAATTTTTGTACAGATAGGACTGCCTACATTTTGTGAAACAAATAAATACGTATGTTTCACGAATTTCATGTGTAAACGAGATGGACGCCTACCGTAGGCAGCGTTATCGCGAAAAAAAATTGTTCAGGGAAGGTCTTGTGTTCTGATGCTATCTGTAGTTTGTGGTAGTTTGTCAAACTTGACAGAATTTAACAGTTAATGATAGACTAATGTCAAATCAGTATAGTTTTTTTATATCGTTAATTATTAATAGAAATCATTTTTGTACAACAAAGATACTAAATCAATAAAATGTTGTGTATTTTTATTATTTGCTATTTTTTATTAAGGCGTACAAAGACCTAGCCAAGAAAGAAACGACTCATTTAGACACTAAGTAAATGCGAGTACATTGTGTGAACACTTGAAAAAGTAAGGTTTAGTGATACAAATGTAAAAGCAATATCGATTGCAAAACAATAAGCAAAATTTCCTCACCCAATGAATATTTTATATTTCATTTCGCGGATCTGATTACCGTTGTGATTTAACGCGCATTCAGTTGAAGCCATTTTACGCATCTTCGAATAATGCTGTCGGTTTTCGCGCATTTCCTTGATAGTTCAACGTGTCATGTGTATTTTGCGGTTCTGCTATTTTATATGACGCATTTCCGTCGTGTATTTCGTCGATTACTTCTACTGAATTTCTTCTTTTCGTTTCTTACTAAAATTACTTTCTAGAGATACATCAGATTTAAACAGAATAAAACACACACCATAAAAACATTAACACATAATAGTTCAAACCATTTTATAAGAAGAACGCGGTAAACTTGTTAGTAGAGGTACAGTCATTGCAGCAAAATTCGATATTAATACCTTCTTTTTGTCAAAGAACTATGTCACATCGGTCAATATTAAAAAAGAAAAAAGTATTTCTCGATCATTCAGTAACTACACAATGTGTAATTTCGAATTATTTTCTAATCTCCAATCACCTACACCCTAACAGTTTTCCGAGTGGGGTCCTTTGAATTGCTACTTTAAAATGTAATGAGTTTTCCAATTAAGAAATATTTAACTGTAAAATGATCTTTCCGCTTGAGTTGTATGTTTTCTCCTGTACTGTTGAACCACTGTTATAAAAAATCTGAAAATATATATAATTTGAACTTAGCTAAGAAAATATTTGGACTATGTACTGTCGACTATTTACGAGTCGTAGCATAATAAAAAGTTGTGTGTGGTTATAACAGACTAAGTTAATGTATAGTTTGTTCACATGAATTCAAATTAATATTTATTATTCTTTATTTATTTATTACAAATATACTTTGTGAACCGCAGTGAGTTGACCGACACGCACTGTGTAGGTCTCTTTAGGCGAGCCGGTGTCGAAACCCACAGTTTTATTTAATAAATAATTCTAATAATAATAACAATTAATTACGTTGTTTGATTTATGAACAAAAATTCAAACAACCTTATTATCTTGTGCGTGCCTCAAAACGCACTTTACCGGTTTTTAAAATTTTGTTCATATAATCTATTGCATAAATTTAAAAAAAATTGACATTTCACGTTTTTTATACCGTAAATGACTGCGTAAGTTCTGAATTTTCATTGAAACATTGTCATACTTTTTCTGTGGAATGTCAGACCTTTATTATGGTTCGTTTGCCGTCGCTTTGAACGCAGTGAGTTCATTTCCTCTAGTACTTTCATACTCTATAAGGAACGTATATCACGCTGGTGAAAAACATATACTTATATGAGTTTTATAAAATTTTCAATAGTTATGAATAAAATCCAATAAGAAGGTGATCATGCCATTTGAATCCTATCCAAGCTGAATGCTTCTTAACATAAAAGTTTAATAGATTTTTTTAGTCTTATTAAAGTTTTATAACGAAAACCACATGTTACTACCTATTTATTAAATCGATTTTTTTTTGTATAGAGCAAATGCAAAAACTAGGAAAAAATAGATACAAATGACGTAATTTGGCAAATATGATAAACAATTTTGCGATTCGCTTAAACGACTTAAAAATATTATTATATCGGAAATGCAAAAAAAAACCGGGTTCCTTATTTGTCTTTCTCCTTCCGAATGAACAAATAAAAAGCAAAGAATAAAAATTTGAAATATTGTCATCAATAGTCTCGCGCTGTTTGCTAGAGGCATCGTATCGTTTGTTCATCTAACCATACAATACACATGATTTCTGTAAATATAACTTGGGCGCGGACGAGACGAATCAGCTGTCATGACGGCATGACAGCTAGGACCGTATCATAACTTCAAAACGAATACTGTTTGAAACTTTGAAACCCTATGATGCCGACTATCGTCACATAAGGCGATAATTTTATATTATTCAGTGACCTGTTCGAGTTCAACGTGTAGAGTTAAGAAATTCGACAGTAGCGTTTGGTTTTAACAGAGTCAGAAATGTCACTTCACAGTATCGAAAATGTCAAACGCAATTTTCCGGGGGTGAAGGCCGGCGCGCGGGTACCTCGCGAATTGAACTCTATAAACTATACTAACTACTAAAATCTATATTTATAAATCTATATTTAGTTTAATACTAACTAAAACTATCGAAATTTTAGCTACGAAAGTGGTGACCTCAGATTAGTGTTATATATACAAATATAAACGCTACGTGTTTAAAACGAACGAAATTAAAAAAAAATAATTATGTGAAATACATAACAATTGTCACAAACATTTTGGTGTCTCCACATTGCAATATTTGTCTTTCGATGCCCGATACAATTTAAACAAAGGGCAATTGACTTGTTACGGTGCTCGCAGGCAATACCACACATGTACTAAGTTTATTTTAATCATTTTCGCACCATCTCTAGTAAGTCGATATCAATTAACGTTTTTTACTAAAAGCTATGCCATCTGAATAATCGGTTGTGAGAAATAAGCGTACCTACAATAAAATCCGCATGGAAATTCGTATATATTATTTGCGTATCTAAATCGCTATTATGAGGTGAGAAGGACACAATGAGTCGATTACACACGTTACTGGATTTCGGAAAACGTACGTTTTTTCTTCGTGAAAAGTTCGGAGATTCCGAGAAGAGCCAAGTATTCATCTTGTAAAATACCGATTTCATTTAAACTTGGGGATTACAAACTTTGAGATATATTTGTTCTGTACTGTGATATTATTTTTTTAGCGGCAGATAGAAAAATAAATTATTAAAATATAGATCAAAACAAAATAGTTCAGTACCTTTTTGTCCTCTGTCAATCGATTTTTTTTGGTGTTAGCCATTGAGGAGCTTTAGTGTTATTTATTAGATAAAAAAGTTTTTAGGAAACATTTAATTTTTTTACCCACCTTCGACGTTTACAGAGTCAAAGCCTTTATTTAGAGGTCGCCATATTTTCATGCTACTTACGTCTTTTTATAAGAGAAAACAGTTCAGTACCTTTTTGTTTTCTGTTCGTCAGCGGATTTTTCGTGATTTCATAAAGTGAGGACGGTCAAATTTCGACCACTGGGCTACCACTAGATATAATATTAATAAATAATTTCTCATCGCCGTATATCTTGATCCCACGTGATTTATCAGGCTTCGTTTACACACGAAAATTTTAAAACGAAATGAAAGATGAATAATACAAATCTATTTAAATATATATATTTAAACGTGTATATCAGTTGTCTAGTGCCCAAATTCCATTTTTGCTTAGTTTGGGACTTGATGGCGCTATTTAAGATACCCCACTTTTTATTATTTTTATAAAATCGTTCAAGAGCCAATATTATATTTTTTAATGTAAAACTAAGTTTACTAATTAACGCTTACCGAGAAAAACATGTTTAAAGTTTATTTTTTTTTATCACCCATCTAACATAATATTTTAAACATATGGATAATTAAGATCTACAAAATAAAATCTAATTAAAAATTAAAAGTATTTACAACTTATAAAAATACTATGTCTATTATGATAAATGACAAAATTTTAAACAGACGATGGGTTCAGGGTACCAAGGATGCTTGCCGCGTTGCCGCGCTGTATTGCGACACTGATCCTCTGAACAAAGTATTCCTTGCACATTGGATCCCCTGTCAACAGACACAGCGCGACACCCAAATCGTGGACAAGTGATTTGGTATCCTTGGACAAGGGACCCATCGTCTCGACAGCAAAAGGGATGAAATGGTAGCGATTTATAAGTTCCACGTGCTTGGCTGTTTTCCTACGAGCTGCTGTCTCAGCAGCTGCTCCAGTTTTTTTTTGATGTATTTTTTATATAACTTTGACATAAAGTATCTACGCAAGTTACATCCCAAACAAGAGCTTTACCATTTTGGTATGGAACCATAGTGACACCATCGGGTCTCTTGCCGTCACCCCGAAAGATACCTTGAGGTTCAAGACAGGAAGGTATCTGTGCAGAAGATAGAGCGTCTTTTACAATTAACTAGATTTACTCATTCTAAATTATTAGATTAAAATAAATAATAATCGATTAAAAGCATATACCTATTTGAAAGTTCATGTGTTTGTCAGTTAAAACAAGTTTTTACTTGGAAAACCTCGGATAACTGAAAACGGATTTTAAATTTAACACATATATACGTATAATTTCACCCAAAAAAGTTTTTTTCGAAAGTTTTTGATGAGTCAGTTATAGAAAATCGAAGAGTTCATTTGTGAGCATCTGAAAAAATCTGAGTGTCTTGTTGAGTTAGTGTACCAATTAATGTTAAATTCCATTCCATCAGCCTTTTTTGTACCCCATTGCAAGGACTTAGGACTCCACTCAAGATGAGGGGCTTGGAGCTTTAATCCACTACGCTGCTCCAATGTGGGTTGGCGAATTGTAACGACCGCCATCTATTGACAGCAGCCGGGACCGACTGCTTAACGTGCTCTCCGAGGCATGGAGTCAGTGATAGTTAATGTGCTTAAGTCAGAAAAAACTTGGTACACGCTTGGATTCGAACCATGGCCATTAATGTTAAATAGGCGTCAATAAATTTGTTTACTCATTTTGCTGTAGTGCTGGGAATAAGAAATAACTCGTGAAAATCAAGGTGGAAAACTCGCTGCAGCTTTTCAGCGAGCGCTCACAAAGAACCCGGTCTCGCAACAATATAAAAGTGAACGTTGTTCCGAGCCGGGCTCTATAGTAGTGTTAAACCTGCAGCCAGTGCAAAAGGAAATGCTGTCATTCACTTTTTTGCATGTATTATCATGAGCAACCGGCTCTTTTCCAAAGTGGTCTTATGCTGGATAAAACTAACATTTCACACTCGCTACATGAATATTCTCGAAAATACTAGATGGTGAGTACCATCCAGCAGTCATCAGAGTGCTCCAATAAAACTCCGATTTGGCAATTTAACGTTTACATTTATACGACGAAACGCGAATAACTTACATAATTTATTTAAATATATTATTTTTTTTTTAAAACCACTTTCTCAAAACGGACTAAAAATATGAAATAATTTCTTCTAAGATTTAAAATGAATAACGCAGAGCGCATGCAATAGATAATAAATATAATAATAGATATAATAATAGATGATATTTTTATTTCCTTTTAAAATCGTGGAATTTAAAAAAAATACAATTTATAAGAGAATGCTCGTGAAGACAAATCTAATGGAGCCAATAATAGGATTATAGTAGCCATTGATAGGCTGTGTTATCCACGTTCCAGCTCCATCATTAAATCAGCTCGAAGGGACCATAAATTATGGATTGCTATCCAAATAATATACAACTATGAAATTATAACCCACGAATAACAAATTTCCACGTAAGAAGACGATCCTGGCTGCATCAATACAACCTTGCAACTACATAATCCAATTTATACTCTTGAAACGAATCCAGGTTGCATATATATAGTTTCTTTCTGGTCACCTGATAACTGCTTTTAGTTTTGAGCTAGCTACATATAAAGTCTGAAGTCTCTAGCTCACTGAGAAGTTGGTTTAAAATCAATTGCATAATTCACACCACATATTTCATTCACACTATTTAGTGATTATATTTCTTTTCGTATAAAAACTCATTTGTACATGCATTGAGATTGAAACCACGGCCTTCTTAACAAGAAGCGGGCTTGGTACCACTCGGCTATCACGACACTGCATCTTGGATGTGTGATATTAGGTAAAAAACGTACCACGTCTCACCCCTACTACCATCACTGGCTTTGTGCCTCGGAGAGCACGTTAAGCCGTCGGTCCCGGTTGCCATCATTAGATAACAGTCGTTAAAATCCACCAAACCGTACCGGACCAGCGTGTTGGATTAAGCTCCAAGCCCCCTCATCTCGAGGGGAGGCTTAAGCGCCTTTAGTGGGGCATTAATGAGCTGATGGTACGTTATGGTAAGATCAAGGATTTACACGCCATTACAAATAAAAAAATATAGGCTGTAGACTGAAATAAACTCTTAACATTGAAAATGTTTATATAGGCCAAACATTCTAAATCAATCCATGAATCTGACGTACAGTAAAAGATTATGTTGCTGTTTTGTTCTATTATGAAACAGTTTCAGAACCGATTTGCATATAGTGAAATATATGTGAAATATAGAGTACATAAATTTGACAGCAGCCGAGGCGAGAGTATTCCATGGGTGTATTCGTACTTACGTAAATGAAGTAAGTGAAATATCGGAAATTCCTGGAATGCCAGAAAAATATCGAAACTATATGTATACAATTTAAAATAAAAATAATTTTAAAATACGGAATCTGGATACCAATTAAATAGCAAAGTTCATTTATTAAATGTCATTCTGATTAGTTTCACTTTTTTCACGTATTACGTCGTAATGGAAAGAATAGTTATGTTTCTTAGCAATATGAATTCGAATTCTGTCCATCATGTGAATTGGAAAAAAGAGGTATTGATATGGTATTGCATATGTATTGCATTGACTTTCTATCATAGAGTAAAGAAATTTTACAGCAGTGTTTGGTTTCAATCTGAGGTTTTAATAGAGTCATAAATGTCACTTCACAGTATCGGCAATTTTAAACGTATTTTTACGAGTTTGAAGACCGGCGCGCGTGGATTTCGCGAGGGTGAAGAGCTAGCTAGAGTATGAGTGGTTAGACAGTAAACGCAGAAGAAGGCTACTAGTCAATTCGTATTTTTATGCTTTCCATCCTAGCTTTTCATAGTAAATCTTTGAGCTTTCATGAACATTTTGACAGATACATCTACAACGTTTTTCGAGTACACTTCGAGTAGCTACATTACAAATTTAAATTGTGAATTTTTATAATAAAAGTCAAACAGCGAAATAGTAGCTCATCCGTACTTTAATGTGAATTTTGACTTTTCCAATGGTGATGACTCATACCTCATATATCACACAAAAAAGACCGCACAGATTGTCATAGTAAGTAACCGACCTCCAGTAACACGAAACTCAGCGACACGAAAGTGATCTGCGGTAATAATCGAACATTAATTACTATTGGGCGAGATATCCTACTTTTACCATTTCAATATTTCTATGTGTTCTGGTAGATATTGTCTCTGTGAAGCAGTTTCTTTCAAAGCGGCTCTTTAGTCTTTCGAAACTTAAGCAGGAAATCTGTGTTAAAGTAATAAATCATTACTAATAGTATTTGATATTTATAATATAGAAAATTTTTAACATTTATCATTTTTCTGTAAAGCTACATAACGAGCCCTTTCCATTTTTACGCACCGCCTTCTCTGAGCTCATTCGTTCACAATAACACCCTTTACTTTGATATTCGTAATACATTGAAATCAACATCTCTATTTAAATCCAGGGAAATTCCAAAGTTACGCGAAATAATTTATTAAAACTTCCCTGGAAAACTTATAACAAGTTCGGATTTCGAAAGAAAGAGAAACCCTCTTTCACTCCGTTCACGTAAGGTCTCTGAGGAAAAATAAGTTTATTAATTTCGAAGTTCTTTCGATCTCGGTTTGTGTGAACAGAAGTTCAATGTAGAGACTTAGTTCAGCTGATGAAATATTATTTACTTCTCCACGTGTTAAATCAAACATAAAACGATTTATGATCATTTTGGTGCAAAAACTAGTCAAGAGCGAGTCGGGCTCGCGTAGACAGGGTTTCGTACTAAACCGACTCTCTTCTATTGGGCTCCGTAGAAACCACTAGACTAATTTATTTATCAGTCCTCTTTGATATTATAATTATTTTCTTATTTCGAATATGTTCCATTTTTCGTAGAAATTTAAGATTTAAAAAAATTGTTCAAATTTTCCTCTAAATTATTAATGAGTTCTTATTTTCGATATTTTTTTGTCTAAATTTTAGGATCATTTCCATTCCATCTCCTATGAGATAAATTAAGGAACGCTCAATTTCCAGGCTTTTATTTAAAGATCTTATAAATTATATATACCTTTTGAATTAGTAAAAATAAGTAGTACATTTTAATTTGATACGTCACGTGTGATACTCTTGACGACCATATAGTTTTTTTTTATTTTCTAATTTGCATCAACCTTAAATTAACAAAGCTTATTCAAAACTTAAATTAACCCCCAAAATGAGAACACATTTCTTACTTACGTTTTCCTACAAACAATGAGACATGGCCTATGTTTCGTCACTACATATTATAAAATAAAGTCCCCCGCCGCGTCTGTCTGTCTGAACGCGATAAGCTCAAAAACTACCTAAGGGATTGGCATACGGCTAACACCAACGGACGGAGTAATTCAAGAGGAAAATTTACGTGTACAATTTATTAATGTTTTATGCAAATTAGTTGAAATATGACGATTATAGTTGAAGAAGTCGGAAAAAATCAAACCGTCTGGGAACTTTCATCGAAAACGCTGCCTAATCCTTTTAAGATATAACAAAATAATGTATGGAGGAATTGTTCCTTTTGTAAAAGACTACAAAAAGGTCCGCGATGGCATATATCTATCTTTTATGGATAGCTTACTGTATCTATTTTTATGTTAGAAAAAATGGTGTCATATGATGAGATGATTGGAAAGCAATTTATACGGATACAGTATTAATCTTTATCAAATTAAATACGTTATTCACCTACAGCATTTCATGCAGATTATGATTGTCCTGTACATTATACAATTTAAATTAATTTCTTAGGAGCTATCGCGAAATAAAAATATCGTGCGACTATAGCCTCTGGGCGCCACCGTGTGCTGTGCCGGCTGGCCATACCAGACGAAGCGACACACATTTTGTAAAATTTGGCAGAAGTTATCTATGTCCTTTATAAATATTGTAATATTGTAGTTTACTTTTATGCATTTATTCTTTACTATTTCAAATATTTATAGAATTCGAAATAAAATACCTTTAAAATACTCCAATTACGACGAACTTACGTTACATTTAAATCTAATTAAATCCAATCCATATATTCGACGCAACAAGCTAATACGACATGACAGAAAAAACATTACGGCTTATATACTCTGCTACCCGTGCGAAGCCGGGGAGGGTCGCTAGTTTTTTTTATAAATTTTATGCTCTATAGTTTCGGAGATAGGCACAATAAGATACTTTTTGTATTTAGTTGACGTTTTACTACGGAAACCGCTATAATTTTGCCTTTATCTATTTTTTCTATACCAGTGGTAAAACCATACATACCTACTAGTAATACCATTTTTTTATAAAATTTTAAAATACATTATCACAGTCACTGTCAAAATATTTTTATTCAATTACACTTTTGCAAGCACTTATAAATGGTGAAAGTAAAGATATTTTTTTTATTGACCTTACGAGAACTCTTCAAAATCGATAAGCAAAATAATGATTGCGATAACTTTTAATATTTTATGTTCGTTGAGATACAACTTTACAACTTAAAAGGGTGATGTCCTGAAAATACGATATGAAAAACGAAAATACGTCTGTGAATGGACGGTGAGTTTCTATAGTGCGCGTGCGTGTTGGTTTACCCTGAATCGATGCGACAGTCTGGCCTCTAAATACGCCCGTAGCGACTTAACGGATCCTAAAAGGTTACGTTTGGCCATCAAACTTTATCATACTACACTTGTTGACTAAGGACCTTTTACACAAACAACAGTAATTGCCGAATTCGGTTAACTTCGACTGTAAATACAAAAACTGGTTTGCCTTGGTTTGGGTCGAAGTACCTATGTTCGAACTAGGATCACGTTTAATAATTTTATTCACGCTATCCTTACTTGCGGAGGGTTATTAGATGAATAAAGGATTATTTTAGTTTTTTTACGTAAAATAAATACTACATATTGAAACATATGCTGAAATAATTTTGATATTTAAGAAAAAGTGATAATTACATCAGATCAAAAATATGTATGTCTTGTACAAAAATAACAATCATTGTATTATCGAGAAAACCAAATGGCTAACTTTTATCAGTTTTATTCTTTGAGCCGTAGAAAAACCGAAACTATTAAAATTTTATCATGACTGTCTGTCCGTCCGTCCGTCTTTTCGTCACAGGTATATGATTTTGTCACTTTAATCGAATCTGACATGGTTCCAAAGGCAGAGCACCTTAAATGAACTGTCACTTAATATTGTAGTGAAATTACGGAAATAGTTTAGAGATAGCTACTGTACAGAGAACAGAGGGATGAAAAAATTTTTTTCCAAACACTCCATCGTTTGACAGATATTTAAAAATTACGTAAAGCTGTTGAAGTGGCTTTTTTTCGTGAATAATTCACAAGGTATGAGCCCCTAAAATTGTTAACATTGTGCCTCTCGCTCCAGCTTTCCAATTAAGTGTTTAGAATAGCTGTAAAAAAATCTAGAAAGTTAAGGCTTAACAAACACTTTCAACGGAAATGTATTGAACAATATACATTTTTATGTTTGCGAGAGTAAATTACACAGTAAATAGGTTTTACCTTGCCCATTTGCTCGAGAACCATAATAGTGTTTTGATTTTCATAAATAATGATTGCTTGTAGCACGTGTTACAGATACAAATATGATCGGTTTTTCTACATTGCTCAGAATAGATCCTCGTTATAGCCTTCGAATAAAATTCTAACATTGACTTCGAATACAAAATACGTCTCTCGATTCCGCCGTACGTTTGGATGAATGGCTGGAAAGCCGGTTATGTCCGGCAAACGCCAGATGAATGGTAACACTACTTGAGTATATAAATATCCAGATATTTTCCTGTACTTGCCCGATACCACGAAAATCCGATTGCATCGTTATTCGCATCGTCAACGGTAATTTAATGTCATTTAACTTTAATCTGCAATTTGCTTAAAATTAATTCCATAGAGCTCTTTGTATAAAAGATGTGATACTCAAATACATACGATATATTTGTCTGTATTTTGAAATTACAGTTTAATTTAGTTTACAATTAAAACATGATTTAAAGAATTTTCGCAACATAATAATAAAACGTAATTTGCTCTGTTTTGTAGCCGAAAACAAGAAAAACAAAGTTATTTTAAAATGAAGTCAAATTGTACAGCTGGTTTTCATGTAAGACCTATGCAATAAGATTGTAATCGGTAGATATATTCAAAACTAGAAGTCAAACAGAAATTCTGCAACAAGTTTCATAAAAACTCTTTGGAAAATGATAGGGTTTTAAGTATCACCCAAATAAATCGGTTCTAAATTTTATAATCAATATAATTTGCACTCGAAACAGTCGATCTGTCATCGTATTGATTATTGATATTATTGATATTGATATATATTAAGGAAAGCCGGCAGAAGGATAGGAAGAAGCTATTTACTAACACGTAAAGTAAACAAAAGACAGCGTTAGTTTTTTTTACGATATAACGACGTAATAAGTAACGACGATACTATAGAAGATAGTGTTAAAACGATGCCCTAAATTATATGTAAAATTATCAGGAAAAACTACCCGCCCGCTTTGTATTTGCCATGACGTCGCGCTTGCGTAGCGCCACGAGCAGTGTGAAAAAAAAAATGTAAATAATAAAAAAATCATGATTTTGTGAACAGGCTTATTAAATAATAGCGACCGCAAAAGGCTCTGCCTGCATAGCCTACATGGTTGTAAATATCTTAATTAAATTTAATTACTTCTTAATAGAATAGGCAAAGGAGTGTTCCATTTCCATTTATTCTTTTTTATATTTATCACTTTATTTTCCGCTCTTGACTTGTCACTGAAATGAAAATACTCCGATAAATAAGCTCATATTAAAAAAAAAACGTTATTTTGAAATCAAAGGCAGATTTTTCTATTTTATTTGTATGCGTAGAATAGATGAATATTTTTCGAACAAGAAGGTTCAGCCATTTTGAAAATTAAGCTAAAAAAATTAAGCATATGGACAGACCGACAGACAGAAATAAAATAAAATATGTGTGTTTGGGTTTTGGTTACATGCAAAAAAACGTAAGAGCATGAGTTTATTTCTTCAGACGGACGGTCGGGCGGACGGACGGACAGACGTATAGGAGATAATAATTATAAATGGTTTATTCACACAAAATACAGTTGAATAAATACAACTGGAAAAATGCACGCACGCATTCCAATATGAAGGAATGCGTGCGTGCTCTTGAAATATAAGAATTGAAAACTCGTCTTTGATGATGAAAAACGAAAAAATTGACAAAAAGCTAATGCCCTGTATGTGAAATCTTAAAAATCCGCAAAATACGAAATTCCGCATTCGGCTGCTAAACCCTTAAAACAATACTTCGAAAAATTATTTTTCATAAATATAACAGTTCCGAAGACATACATTTTCCTTAAATCCTATACCAGTAATTAATGCCATTACAAAATACCAATTCGCATACATTCCTAAAATAGCAAGGATTCTAGAGAAAAGTGTTACAAAGCAAACGTTCAAAAGCCACATGTTACACAACTAACTGTATGTTACTAACACAACTAAGAGGCGATTTTCATTTAGTTTCACACTCAATTATCCAGCTGCGTACGTAGCCCATCAAACACTAAATTTATACCAAGGTCGGCAATATTTACTGAATGTTAAGTACACTAGCGACTTTTGAAAAGCAACCCATTTTTTTTAAATTTTTGTATAAAAAATGTTTTTTTTTGTTTAATTTTGATCTACATTCACGGGTAACCGTTTTTTTTTTTTTTCGTTTACGCCCAAATTGTAATCAGTTATTTTTGGTCCGCAAATCAATATTGCAATAGGAAATTCAATTTTATTTTTCAAATTAGACTAAATCCAAACACGTTTCTTGTATGGAACCTCTTTAATTTTTAATTTAATTTTTATTATTTGTTGCTATAACGCCATAGTAATACACACTATGTAAAATTGAAGTGTCTACCTATTACGGATCAGATGATACAGACCTAACACAGACGTACAGACAGACGGACGGACTGACGGACAGCGGACACTGAGCCTTAGTAATAGGGTTCCCATTGGTACTCTTTGGGTACGAACCCTAAAAAGCCAGCAAGTACACGGTCATAGTAAGGTTTTGTGTACAGACGTCAATTTTAGAATGATAGTGTTACGTTACTTCATGGACATTGCCCAGTAACTGGTTTGATTCCATAAAGTTCATTGAAAAAGAATTGACGGCCAATTAAATTTGTTAGGTTTTATGCAAGAAGCTAACCAGATTATTGTAGCCTTTGAAAATAATATGAGTCTCAAGTTTGGACTACGTTCAGCTGAACGACATGTAAAGTCTACACGCTGAATTTACAAAAGAAATAATGAAACTGTCTCATTTTACGTGAAGATTTATGAATTTATGTCACGACAGGCGCGCACGGGCGGTTTTGTCACCGTAGTATATCAATTATATTTCAATCATCGTCGTCAAAGGTTGTCGAGTATCGTGCGTATATATTCAAACTATAAAAGTCAAGACTAGAAAAAAGTGAATACTCCGCACTAGTGTTGCCTCGCTGAAGTAAGGCGAGAGTGAAGTACAGTTTCTCCGATTCACTTACTTCCTTGCAATACACTATCGGGTATCATAGTAAAAACACATAGGCAACAATTACACGATATAATAATATTAATTTAACTTCTTATTTTTAATAATTTTCATCACAAAAATATGGTGACCCTAGTTTACCTAATATCCATCCACATTAGCTGTGCATCATTGCGCGTACGGCAATGCCACTCACCCATTTGAACTAGTCGTGTAAAAGCGAGTCAGTTTCATTTATTACTTTCAAGGCCGCGTACGCCGCCAGCTCAGTCAATGTAAATTATCGGTTGTACATTATTTCAATATGATGCGATGGATAAATTATTATGATTTTGTTATGAGTAATGTGACTAAAAAAACGTTTATGTCTAGATAAGATTATTATAAGTACCTAAATGTGCTTTGCAAGGAAGTTCGCGAATCACATAACCAGTCGAATGTGAATTGAACTCGCACGTAGAGGCTCCCGTACTGTAAATCATCATAGTACCTACTATGTGTTTTTAAAATGGAATCAAAGGAGTTGTTTCACGCTGGGCTAGGAGTTTGTACGCTTATCGAAAAATTGCAATAATAGAAGAATCCACAATAATAACTCGCAATAATAGAAAAATACACATTTTATTTATTTACTATCTTTGTTGTACAAAAATGATTTCTATCAATAATCAACAATATAAGAAGACCACATTGATTTGACATAGATTGATAGACAAATGTTAAAATCTGTCAAAATTGATTAACGTCAAATTGCGTCAGAACAGAAGACTACTCCAGACAAATTTACTGTCGAGATAGCGCTGTCTACGTTAGGCGTCCAACTCTTTCACACATAGAAAATCCTAAATTCACTTAACTGTCTCTTTCACAAAACGTAATATAACGCCCAAAAAATTATTTGGAGTGTCAGTGCTCTGGCAGATGACAATGTTAGGATACGTGACAGTTTTGATTGCCATTATATATTCACCATTTTCATGTCAGAGTGTTGTAATTGTTGAACTCAACATATATTTTGAACGCCTACAAAACATGCCAGATTGCTGGAATCGCAGAAACATTTGTGAATTCCTTAATGACGTATTTATGAAGTACTGTACAATGTCTTAGCCCAGGGGTCCATTTATTGTGAAACATCTCCTTTAGGCTAGAAGTTGAACCGAATCCTTTCGTACAAGTAAGTTACCATAGTAATTACTAGACCAATTAAAGTTATAAATTCTCAGTGAAATGAAGCACCGCGTTTTATACGGAATTTCTCTTCACGAATATTTTCCGTTTCCTCCGGGAATTTAAAGTCTAAGGATTTTCATTTAGGATTTCCTGTAAGCTAGGAGTGAGGCTTTAATTAAGCCGTATTCTTTTTTCAATCTTAGTCTCAATAGTTTTGGATAATAGTCGATTTTCGTATGTTTTAGCTTTACATTGAGAAATAAAAAACAAACATACTTTCCATTTCTAATGACGAGCATTTTTATTTTCATATGTAACATGATGTATTTGAGAAAAGTTTTTATAATTTTTAATTAGTCTCCAAATTAAAAATCTTTTTATCGCTTATGTTTTCCTGTAAAACCTAAGTGTAGCCTTTATTTAGTTTTTTTTTTCAAAAGTTTAGGCTGAGTAAGTTCCATAATAAAAAGAAAGGAATAGTCAACTTTTGTATTTTTTGAATATCTTTTTTTTTGAATATCTTTTAAACTATCTTTTAAACTACTACTATTTTCTTGAATATCTTTTAAACTATGCATTGTAAAATTATAAAAACAATAATATGATGTAAGACTAGATGAATGCGTTTGAACCAAAGACGAGTTTTAAATGTTACATATAAATTAAGTATTTCGGCAGAACGTCACAATTTTTTATCGATATATTTCAGAGTGGTTCAGAGACCTGTTACTTTTAAAGCGATTTTTGTTTTTAGAGTTCCCTACCCAAAAGGTGCCAACCCTATTACATAGACTCCGCTGTCCGTTCGTCCGTCCACGTTAAAAATTAAAAGGAGTCCCCATAAAAGATACGTGTTTGTTTCGACGCTTTTGATTACATGCAATTGTGAGATCATTGATTACATGTAAAATTTTCACGAAGTATGGTGCACTATTGTTTTTTTAATATTGTACGGTACTACGGAACCTTTTGTGTGCGAGTCCGGCTCGCTCTTGGCCGGCCTTTATTTTCTTACCTTATCGCTATCACTCATACCGAAGCGTATGGTCATGCCTCATCATTTGACTTGCACTATAGTACATACCTACACTAGTAGCTGGTCCAACAGTTGATCTTTTAAATATAATTCGGTACAAGTATGATGTATGTGAAAATAAAACGTCCTTGTTTATAGCATTTAAAGTTCTAATATTTTCCATTCGTATACCTACCAGCGTGAGTCAATCGTCAATCATGAGAAAATTCGCTTCAAATTGATTAATTGTTTGTATATATATATAG
Source organism: Luffia ferchaultella (assembly GCA_949709985.1). NCBI lineage: Eukaryota > Metazoa > Arthropoda > Insecta > Lepidoptera > Psychidae > Luffia > Luffia ferchaultella. Next base: position 1,574,273 of record OX453243.1, read on the forward strand.
TTCAGTTTGCTTCCAATCGCGAAAATTGAAAGTTAATTGAACATCGCAGCTGAAGCCACACTCACTCTTCTTTGATTTACAAATTTCATTGTGAGACATATACAAATATATTTCAATAAGTTCAATTAGTACATGTAACTTGGTGAAGTCTTTTTAAATATACTTATCTACCTACCTACGAGTAACACTCGGAATTTTTGAAATTCTACAACTTAATATATCGTTTTATAAAACTGTAAAATATAAATATCCTTTTAAAATTGTAAAATATAAAAATCGTTTTAAAATTGTAAATTTTATTATTCGTGGTTTTTTTTTCACATTTTTTTTCCATTTTTAAATACAATTCGAATAAGAATGGCTCGTGACTCGTGCAGAAAAATCAAATAATTCAATATTTTTAATCTACAATTCAATTATTTCAAAAAATATGTCCACATATATTTTTATTTGAGCTACCATAACCAAAAAAGATATAAGTACTTAGATAATAATGGACCATGCGACACAGAAAAACGCAGAATACATAACAATTGGATTATATAAAACAATTAGAAAAGTCGCGATAGATTCGCACAAAGTATGATTGCCACCTTATTTGACATTTATTATTTAAGTTGATAAATTCTTTTAGAAAATAATTCCTATTAGGTATACGTCGGCCGTCAAAAGTTTGCGTTCCAGACAGGTCATAATTAGCATAGTAATCGGGTGGTTGATTTGAATTTGTACCGTCGGACGATTCCCATTTTCAAATATTATTATCGTTTACATGCACGAATGAAACAAAATTAAATTAAAAATTATATTATTATGTCAACTCACAACAAACATGATGTTATAGTTATAAATTTCATGTGTCAGGAACGCAAACTCTCGACGGCCATTTTGTAATAGTAAACCAAAATAAGATTATAGATAATACAATAAATCTTAAAATAAATTCTTATCTTAAAAACGGACTCAAACTATTTTATTGTAGTACACTCATTAACGATATGGGCTTGTGAACGCCACAGCAATAGTTACCTTAAGTTTAACTACAACATATTGTACTTACTAATACATAATATAATTAATTAGTTTAGATACAGATTGCTGACGAATTCCAGCCAGCGGAAATATTCGGAGTGTTTTCGAAAAATAAGTTTTTGGCATCCATAACCACAAATATTCCAAAAGTTATGATTGTAATATAGTAAAATGGTTGATATTTGACTTAAAAATACATATTGTACTTTGTAGCCATCATTTATAAAATCTATTTCTTAATAACAGCACTAAATTATCTGATTGTCCATCGTTAGGGTAAGTAATGAAACTAAAAATACCTACAAATAAAAATTTCATCTAAATCAGATTAATCTAATTAGTTTTTAATTTTGTATAAGCTTCTATTTACAACTAGCTACCCGCCCCGGCTTCGCATGGTTACCAGAGCATAACAAGCCATGTGGATTGGATTTAGTAAGATTTAAATGTAACGTAAGTTCATCTTACTTGGAGTATTTTTAATGAATTTTATTTCCAATTCTATATATATTTGAAAAGTAATGAATAAATACATAAAAATAAACTACAATATTTCTTTGTATACAACAATGATAACCTCTGCCATTTTACATCACGCGTGCCGCATCGGGCGGCGTGGGGCCTCGGCCGCTGTCGCGCTGTAGGTACATATTTCGCAATAGCTCTGAAGATATTTATTTAAATTGTATGATGTACAGAGCATTTATAATGCGCATAAAATGCTTAAGGTAATAAACGTATTTAAATTGATATGGATTAATACTATATCAGTACAAATTGGTTTCTAATTACCTCATCATATGACATCATTTAAACATAAAAATAGGTATAGTAAGTTATCCATATAAGATGCACTGCGGACTATTCTTTAGTACTATAAAAGACAAACGATTCCTCCATACATTATTTTGTTACATCTCAAAGGAATTAGGCAGCGTTTTAGATCAAAGCTCCCAACTGGCTTGATTTCTTTCCGACTTCTTCAACAATAATCGTCATATCTCAACAAATTTGCACAAAACATTAGTAAATTATACACTTGAACCTTTCTCTTTAATCACTCCGTCCATTGTTGTCAACCAAATGCCAATCCGTTTACCAGTTTTTGAGTTTATCGCGTTCAGACAGACAGACAGACGCGGCGGGGGACTTTATTTTATAATATGTAGTGATTAGGTGTTAATGTTGAGTAAGCTGTTGAATTGTAAAAAAATTAATAGTTATCAAATCCACTAAAACTCCCGCTGTTCACATTTTAAAATCTGAGTTCGCCAAATATTTATAAACATAAATATGAAATATGAAAATTTTTGCGTGTTGGGCTGAACGTAATACAATCATGTAGAGGATGTAGACTACCGAACTAAACAAAAAGTTTGAACTGAGCAGATGGCGCAAACTAACGGTTACCGAAAAACATGTTTAAAGTTTAATTTTATAATTTTTTAAAACGTTCTGTATAGTTCGGTAAACTCTACACACTCTATAAGTTTGCACTATTACGCTTGAACACCAGGTACTGCCTAGCGTTGGTGACGTACCCGCTTAAAATAAAAAGTATCTTACGTAGGCACTGAATTTCATATAAGCTCGGTGATTTAAACTATTTATACATACTGGTGCGCCAGAAGTTTAAAAAAATTAAAACGTGAAATATGTTCAAAAAATTAAAACGTTAGTGTACGAGAGCGCACGTTATGACGAAAATGCACCGCAATTAGGTCGGCGTTAATCAACGACAATTAATGCATTCTGTTTACGTTTCGGTCGCAGAATGGTACGAAATTTAGCTTTAGTATTTTTTTTTATAGTTTAGACCATATTTTTATTGTAGGTACGGTAAACGACAACCACAAGTATCATATACGAGTAATCTACGTAATCCAAAGAAAGAAAATTTTGTCATATCCTACCTGAAATCCAAATTAAGGACATAAATTTTTAAAGTGCCCTTTGCTTCGTAAATATAAATTTAAAAAATAAAACAGATTTTACACTCTACACCCCTAGACTTGCGGGCGTTTGTTGTACAGCATTTAAATTAGTTTTTGTATACTTTAAAAATAAGTATAAATATGTTGAAACTTACTGACATTCATTGTTTTCAACAGACAGGGTTATAAAGGTTTTATTTAAAAATGTTAATTTCATTTTAAGGTTATGTTTCTGTTATATTGCGGAGCACTCCACTGACGTATAATTTGAAATTTGTTATAACCTTAGGTTGTAACTGACACCTCTGACAGCTATGTTTGTTTGAATTTTAATTCAAAAGAGTGATTTAGTATAAAATAAACTGTATATATTGTTTTCAGTTGAATTTACAAAGTAAGCGAAAGTATTATAAAAAGAAATGTATATATTTTACTAAATTACTTTCATTTATTTAAGCATGTATTTACAGCAAAAATCGAGGATGAGCGATATCTTTTAAATTTATAGTTTAAATTAAAAAATATAACGAAAATGTTAAGCATTTTCATATTCATCAAAATAGTTTATATAGAAAAAACGCCTTAAATATATCCTATATATCTTTCATAATAAATATATATATCCATCTTCAAGTTTTCATGTCTGCTAGACATACCTTAGAATTTTGTTGATCGGTGAGTTAGTTTGTAACAAAATAGCAAAGCTTTAATAGCAAGAAACTTGTAATTTGCGAATTTAGTTAAGTACGTCAGGTGCAATCTCTTCGTACGTAACTTTCGGGCTTTACTTGCATTCATAAGAGAGACATGGAAAGTTCAAAAGTTCGTCGAATTGCTTCTAGAAAAGGATTCCCGGTAGCGGCTGTTTGCTCAACTTGGAACTTAATTAGTTATCGCACACGAAAAACTTTTATTAATTATTGTAATGTCGTCCGAAGCTCGCGCAAAAGCCAGTAACACACATGGAGTACTCATAAGAGGGCGTCTAAGTAGCTGTCTGTTGATATACCTATAGTAGGCAGTAGATTTCCATGCATCTTTTTGCACCAGTGCATTTCTTTATTTTATTTAACCACACTGCCACAAACTAAGTTGAAATACTCGTCCGTGAAAATAATAAATAATAATAATCATTAATTTATTTTCTCACCAAAATAAAAAAAATTTAAAAACCAAAAGACATCAAATAATAATTAAGGTAATTATGGGAGACTGGAGCCTAAACTAGGCCTAAACCTGTTCTTATAGGTCTCCAGACATCCACTCCGCGACATTGGTACGGTAAAAATTAATAATATTTATTTCGACAATTATATATATATTATTTTAATCTATTAGGTACTTAATGGAAAATAATTTCATCAATAAAGGACTGCTGTTCGATAAACACGTTGATAGTATTGTATCCAAGGCTACTAAAATGCTTGGGTTTCTAATGCGAAGTTCTAAAGACTTTACCCAGGCCAAAACAATAAAAATTATGTATTGTGCTTAGGTACGTAGCACCCTGGAATATGCGTCACAAATTTGGAATACCAGATATGCTATTTACATTGACCGCATTGAAAGGGTGCAAAAGAAATTCATGCGTTACCTGTGTTACCGAACGAAAGTCACATTTCATGACGATGAATATCTTTCGCATTGTAAAAAGCATCACCTACTTACTCTTGAACGCCGACGTCAAATAGCAGACATTTCGCTTTTGTTAAAAATTGCATCCAGTTCGATTGATTGTCCTGAACGTTATCGGAAATATCGCTTAGGGTCCCTACTTATTCGTTAAGAAATAATGTATGCATTGATCTTCCTTACGCTTCAACCAATTACAGACAAAACAGTTTCATGTGGCGTGCCAGCAACAAATTTAATAAATTATGTGCAGAAATAGACTTAGACCTATTCAACACTAGTTGCATGGTGGCGAGGCAGCGGATCAGTCAAATGATTTTTGACAAATAATTTAATTGGTCATAAATACCTAACCAATTATAAAGGGTGTGGCCTGAATTTTGTTGATATCACAGGTTATAGCTGTGTGTTTTTGTTCATTGTTCTGTTTTATTAATTGTACTTCTATCTGTGAGGAGCTGTAATTGGCTTCGTCGAAACTATCCTGTAAACCGTGTACACTAAATTAAGCTGTTGTTCCTCCAAAAATGTGAAAAATAAAAAAATAAATGTGAAAATAAAAATAATGAAAGTTAAAAAATAAAAATTAAGAATTTTGGCGTACTTTGGAAAGTATGTGTTTGTGTTAGTGTGATTGAGAGTTTTCGTCTGAATGTAGAGTGATAGTGTGTGTGACTACATGTGAATGTGATGTTAGTTAGTGAATGTACGTTTAAAAGTACTTTTACTGAGTTTTGCATGTATATTTCGGCTTATCGACATCGACACAGATGAAATACCGTTCTCGCACAAAATGTAGAAGAAACTAAATAGTGGGTACCTCATTGTGGGTATCTACTCGAGGTCGATTTATCCATACTTGATAGTGTGACAGCTAGGCGTACTTTTATTGATTACTTTTAAGTTATCACAAACGAAATAGGTAGACTTAAGACCTTACAGATTCTTCTACGCTAATCGCTTTCTCAAACAGTAATAGTTTTCAATACTCACTTCACTATTAATGGACGTTCATATTCAGTTTTTTGACATGAATTCGGAAAAAAGTTTTATTTGATGATCCGGCGACCAGACTAGAACATTTTGACACGAGAAACATGTATTTTCGAGAGCTTCGTGTGCCTAAAATTATTACCAGCCGTGCATGTGGCAGTGGCACTGAAAAAAAGTGTCGCACGGTCGTCACTCAATTAAAAGTGAGCGACTATCGAAACTATTTGATATATCTAGACGAATTATAGTGTATTTGTAAAAATTATATATATATATAATTATATATAATTATAATTATATTATATATATATATAATTATATTATATGTGTCGTGGCTAGACCATAGAATTGATGATTTCATGATGTGCTGCTTTCGGATTTATTAGAAATTCGGCCAAGATAAGTTGATGACTAAATTGATAAGTTAGATTAGGTTTATTTATATTAATGCGAGGAGTGAAGCGGAACGGTGCGACGACTACCCAGAAAATGAACATTGTAAAATCGAACAAATCATGAAGTAAATTTTATGATTTGGCCAAAGCGATCACATTACGAAATTTCTTTCTTCTTAATTCAATAAAATTAATAATATTATTAATTAAATTCAATTCTTAAATATGGCCATTACATATGCATTAACGTAAAACTTCAAATAAGTATAATTAATAGATTTACAACGTCAATTGCAAGTTAAAAAACCAAGACTGAAAACAAAGAAGACTGAAATTAAAAGGTTAAATCCTGCTTTCAAAGAAAACCATTTACAGGAGCGGGAAAATACGTCCCCATTGTTTAAGGAAAAAAGATGCACAGAAAAATGAGACCAGCTCGAAACAGATTGACCAATATGGCGAGCGCAGGCGACGTAAATCGACATTTTCAATTTCGCAGCCTTTTACGCCAGCCGAATCGCTTTAGATATTTTTTTTATTCGTTTAAAACAAGATCATCGAATTCGCGGAAAAAACAAGCGATAGTAAGCGTACTTGTATCCACCCTGATTGTTTATCGTTTTTGGTCAATATACACAATTTCCGTTAATTCACGAAGAAACAATAAGTACAGTGGTGATGATAAGAAATTTTAGACTTCTTCCGTACTTTAGATCACTTTGCCGCAATATTGTGAATTTTTCTAATTTACATCTTTATTAATAAAGTTTGAAATGAAATATAATAGTGATGGAAAACGGATTTTTTTTTGTGAAACTATTTACTGAACATATTCAATTTTACATAATTTTGTGTACATTATAATATTACGTGGATATCGCTTTGTGTGAGATATATCTATAGATATCTCTGACGACCGCTTAGCCTAGTGGGTAGCGATCCTGCCTACGAAGCTAGAGGTCCCGGGTTCGAATCCCAGGTCGGGTCAGTATTAATATGATGAATATTGATACTGGTACCGGGTCTTGGTTGTTATATATATAAAAAAAAAATATATATTTATATATGTATATATTATAAAGAATATTTAAGTGTGTATATCAGTTGTCTAGTAACCCATAACACAAGCATAATACTTGCTTACTTTGGGACTAGATGGCGCTGTGTAGGAAGTCCCATGTATTATTATTATTATTATTATTATCTCTGGACATCGCTTCTGTGAGCAAGCGGAAACGTCCAGTTTCAAAGGAATAATTACATGCGCTACAGATTTATCACGTACGCTTTAGTCATTAACGTTATTGAAACTTAACTCTCTTCACTATTCAACATTGCCGCATTCTAAATAATGGATGAATGAATAAATGGGCCACTTTTCAGCCAGGTCGTCACATTTATGTTTAGACACTTAAACAATTTTTACACAAGGCTTCATTCTGCCTCAAATACCTACCTTCTCAATACCGCGACGCAAGCTTTTTTCTCAATTCTCAATGTCTCACAATGTACTGATGTCATAAATATTTTCAGGTTTTAAAAAAATGAGCACTAACTTGATTTTCTTGACGATTGGCGCCATTATAGAAATTTTGGTTCTTCAATTGAAAATGAAAAAAGCTGTTAAATATACTTATATAGATGCCACATGGGACAAACCTGGACGATATTTTTATGTTGTAAATATTGTAAATATTGTTACGTGTTAGGGTTCGAATATTTGGAGAGAAAGACCTGCTGACTCTTTTGAAGACTTTATTCACTAACACTAGGTCCAACACAAGCACTAGGTCCAAACACTAAGCACTAGGTCCAAACACTAAGCACTCACGATGTATTAGGTCGTAGCCAAGTCGTAGGTTCCACTGGTATCACTAGTTTTCACTTCGAAGTCGCTTAATTGTAGCCCAAAATAGAACTGAGATCGCTCACGCTCCTGCGGCTATTTATATGGGTCGGAACGAGTCTCGAGAACTTTCTAGAAATTACTCCACTCGCACGAACGCAGACGATCAATTTGGATAATCCTAGAACATTCTTTTTTTTAACGCCATCTAGTATTGAGTAGGGGTTTCGTGTTGTCCTTGTTGTAAAACCCTTCTACAAAGTGGTTTTACTGGTTGACGCTAGATGGCGGTCATTACTCTGTCCGTTCGTAACAATATTGTTAATTAGTTCTTAGATTTATTTGTAAGTATTAATCATTATTTAATTCAATAGTGTGAAAATACTGTATTCACGCATGCGAAGCAGCGCACAGCAGCAAGTTATAAGTACCTGATATCTTATATAGATACCCGGTCCTGTAATAGTTTTTTAGTACTATTCCTAACAAATTACGCTTTTGATAGATATTCGTTTCTGAAAGAAATTGGATCAGGTGTAGTCAGACTGATTTATGTCGGTTTCACAGTATGGCAGGGCACTAAAGTAGGGTGGAGGTACGACTATACAGAGAAAAAGAGACGGATGACCAGATTTACATTTTTTTGATGGCCGTGTCTTTCAATAAATAAATTACGCAAAATAACCAATTATACTTTTCAAAAAAAAAAAGATTGATATGGAAATTCTAACTAAATAATTATTTAATTGTTATCCAAATCATAGATCATACTCCAGTCGACCGTTTTTCGCTTGTAGGACTTCCAACAAAATTTTCCATTACTCCTAGCGTTCTCGGGATCAATTTATTTATATATATATGAATTATATAAACCCAATTTCAATAGAGCGTTGCTTGTAATAATTTAAAACATTAATGATGCTTGAATAATTATGTCACATGTTATGTCATATCGTGTGCTGATATAGACATACAAGGTGAGGTTCTAATGACCAGACAAATTTTAATATAATGACCTTTAATAAAAATCCGTTGGCCGTTTTGTTCCTTTATAGTGTCGTTCAATAGGAAAATATTCAGTTAAGACTACGTAGACCTTTCCCAAAACTATTAATATACTAGTCACCATTCACGAGGGCGCCAGTGCACATGCACGCACCCTGCCCACATGCCTCATGTCCCGCCCTTTTGTATGTAAGTAGAAGGTAGCAGAATTTTGTTAAAAAATATTTAGAATATAATTATTGATTATGAATATTTGACCTATATTTTTATTTACGTATGAGGTCCACTGGTGATACCTAACATCTAGAAAAATTTTGGCTGGTTACTAAAATCTCCCCCTGCATATCTCGATGTTATTTTGTAAATACTATGTGATAAAATGTACGTAAAAGTACGCTTACAAGCAGGCTGAAATTCACCGAAGTCACGAAATTTAAATCTCCAGAAAAACATAAATACTTGACATGTATTAATTCAATGAAATTAAAGTCAGACGAATTTCGGAGGAAAAACCGTTTAATGTTCGCAGTTTTTCAACGTTGAGTCTCTCAGCTGAAGCCGAGTACGTATAAAATTATCTGAAGATACTAGGATGATCCAGATACAAGATGAGACAATAAATATATCGTGGCATAGATTGTGTTGAGTGTTAACGGAAAAGTTGTTTTGTACATATGTGCCTGAGAGGTAAACGACCTGGAGTATCAGAATCAAAATAACGCAGGAAAGCCAATTGAGCGTGGAATGACAGGTTCAATCAGCTTTAATACTGCATATTAAAGTAACAAAAAGTGATATCGTTATGAACCGAAAACAAGTATGTCTGTTTACTATAAAATACGCTTTTCGCATTCTGAATCTTAAAAAAAATTAATATTTTAAAAAAACTTGCCTTGTTAGATGGCCGTTTGTACCTACTTACTGGCTATCGAACATTGATTAAAATTTTTCCGTACCGCATGCTTAGAATTGTCACTTTATCCCCCCCCCCCCCCTTTGCTTGGTCGATTGGTGTGATTTCTTATTTTCTCTATATCTCTGTTGGCTCTCTGTATTTGTTGGTGGCCGTTTTTAGATTTGAATCGTGTTTTGAGATTCACTATTACATTTTATGCGCAGCATAATACAAGTTTTCTAATTTACTGCTGGCACAAAATTTACATTCCGAAATTCGTTATTTATACACTGATAATTTATTATTAATAGTTATATAATTTATAACTTCCAATTTGTTTATGTAGCACTCAAATTTTACTGACATTCATGTTTTAAAAAAATTCGGTAACAACATTTCGCCAGAAAATGGCTCAAATTTAGATACCATAGGTAACGTAATCACTGCGAGTGGAAATTTCTGTTGTTATAACAATGACGCTTTCATAGCCTTTTGACCGTGTTCAAGCTTTTTCATGTTCAAATTTTTACTGAGCGCAAAATTTTCTCGCGGAACACGTTTTCGTTACGGTCGAGTTTCAGTTTCTGCATGCCATTTTTTTTTGTTTTACCCTTGCGATGGGAAGGCGGATTGAACCCTACAACTTCCGCGCGCCCGAGCGCGCGGGGTATGTGGGAGTTGTAATCACTAAACAACCGCCTGAAGCAGAATAAGGACGCGTGTCGTTAGCCCAAAAGCTCTAACGACTTTATCGGAGCAGCCAGGCGGCACACTAGGGTGTTTCCGGCGCGAAGTTGTCGGGTAACCTCTAAGTGTTACTCGAGGCGAAATAATTCCGTTGGCGCGGGCTTCCGGTTAAGATTTACGTGATTAATATGCTTTAGGTTCGACTTGAGAATCACTCGAAAAAGGCTCATTAGTGTGAATCAACCGTTCGACTTCGAGAGTGAGGTCGCCAGGCTGATGTGTCAGTGCATTCCGCGATCTTCTTAGGAAATGATTAGGAGAAGGTGCCTTGTAAGTGGCAGCTGAAACTATCAATGGATTACTATGATTAGTAACTCTAGTAAAAAAACGCTCTGATGAGTCTGTCATGTATTTTGAGATTGTGGGGAGCTCTAAGTCTCGATGTAAAACTGAGTTTCTGACGTACCGAGCAGTAGTGTGTGATGGGTTCAGAGCATGGTTACGCCAACACGACATGTGAAGTTTCAGTTTTCAAATAATTGTGGTGGAATCTTGTTACCATAGCGCCGCCGGCGGCGCCGGCCGCCCGCACCGTGATACCTAGCACAAAATCTATAAAAAATATATAGATTTTGTGGTAGTAAAAATATATATAGAATATAAAAAATATATTTATAAAAACATTAAGAATCAGTTTATTAAATCAATGCGTCTTTTCGTTTTAAAAACTCGTCAATGATTTCATTATAAAATAAACCTGACCCAGACCTGAAATATTGCGTAAATATGTGTGGATTCGTTTGTAAAAATCATTGTTTATAAAAGCTAATTGGTTTATAAAGCAAGAGATATCTAAGTTCTGTATGATTTTAATTACCTCCTTACTTTGTCACTGTGCAATGACTGCGAAATAGATTTCTTTCAGTCCATTGAAATCGTCCAAAATTTCCATTTCGGTATTTTACACTTTAACTTCACCTAATTCACAGTTACTTTAATACAACTTTAAAACATAAAACACAACAAATCGCAATGAATGCATTTGAAAACAATAATGAAGTTAGTTTACATCAAACTGTCTCAGTTAATAATACGTTGCGAACTTCACTTTGCAAGCCTGGCTTGGCTTATGAGATGTATGAAATTTCAATACATATCAATGTAATACGACAGAAACGTGAGTGGGATGGATGCCAATCATCACTACGTGTAAGAAAAAGACAAACATAAAAGACATCTAATTCTGGCTTACGCATGAACTTCGTCGAGTCGGTCGGACGAACTCAGTCAAGGTCACTCGGTCACGTGTCGATTCGTGTCGTGATAGGCGCGTATAATAGCACGGCGTTTGAAACTACAAGCTCGCGGGAAATTCAAATACTCTCACTTCTTCTCACTCTCATTTCTGTGTTTTACTTTATTGTTGTTGGAAAATTTTAGACATGCATGGCTTTTTGGCTTTCAAGGAAAACACGCGCCTGGTACCGAGGAGCGCAAGTCGCTCTTCGACAGAATTTATTTTGGACAATTTGGAGTCTGTATAACGGATTTGGTGCCGCATGGGCGAAAACGGGAGACGCATACGTCATCACCGGCTGCACGCCACTATGTAACATCCGTGTAAGACATGTAATTTGGTTCCATGTCAAAATTAACTTCAGATTATTTACCTCCGAGGTAAAGATTTAAGGCTAAATCCAATACTGTCACAGTCGCATTCTACGTACAAAATAATACAATTTCACATCGCCTTTGGCGGAAAACAAAATGATACGTATTCCACCATTATTAAAATCTGAGTGATTGGTGCTTACGTAAAGCCCGTTTCACACGATAGCAGAATAGTGGGCCAGCACAGTAAGCAGAACAGTACCGACTCCGTAGATCTGCCATAAAGTTTGAAGCGAACTATTTTATATGAAGCATACACTGCTAAATTAATCCATTTAATATATTAAATAAAAAATTAGCGTCATTAAATTAGACGTACTTCTTACCTGCTTTTGCTGCCGAACGCGATGTGATATTTATTTAGTAGTGATTAATTTAATTTTATATTGCGTAATACTGTTAATGTAAAAAAAAAACACAAATGTAAATGATTCCACCGATACAGGCTAAGCCTAGTGGTGGAGTTATTGTACTTCAATAATGTATATAATATTTTTTGGTAAATAAACATTATTATTATTATTTTAAACTCAAGCTGACTGCGACCAAACTGTTGTACAATAGAATAAATCCTAATTGCTTGTAAGCTTTACAAACCATAGTATCAATATGTGGAATGAATGTCAGCTTAGCGGAGAATTTCTCCCAGGTCCCTAGCTTCAGTAACTTTGTGAAGCAGCTTTCCACATAATTGATAACTAAAATGTAAAGGTCGCAGTTTCCTACTGAACGTAATGACGTAGTATTTATTTGTGTCTAAAAATAACTTATTATTGCAACAATAGGTTTCAAAATTATTCAGATCCTGCTGTATATCCTCACAGTCATCACGATATTTTATTACTTTAAATATTTTATTGTCGTCAGCAAACAGTAAACTTTTAGAAACAGACACACTACTGCAACTGTAATGAACATATAAAATAAGCAATAATGACCCTAGGCAGTACGGCCGAGTAAAATTAAGAATATATACACGTCACTGGGTATTAATATTATTTGCGACGTATCGGTGAACAGAATTACATTATCCAACAACTTTTTTGGCTAATTAGTCACACATCCTTAGGACAATTTACTTAAATGTTGACTAAGCTAATGGTGAAAGTTCGCTGAAAGTAGAAAAATATATGCATGTGATGTATTCTTGTCTTAAATAGGTCTTAGAAGCTTAGAATAACTGACTTCAAATGTTTGCTGGGAGCAAGAACTATAGACAAACTTTTTGATTGTACTTTTTCCATACGTTGGAAGTTAATGTATGTTATTAGTTAATTAGACCCTACTGTCTTTCACCATTTTATAATTTTGTTTTAAAACGGTTTTTCATCATCTTGATTCAGTATATCATATTAAGTCTTGAACTTTAGCTATACGGCGCTTTTGCTTGAAACATACCCTCGGAAATAATTATTTGTTTGGAAACACAGATCACTAAGCATTGATAGTTAATAAATAATATTTTCTAAAGAATACAAGTGGGATAAAGACCGGATAGTTGCCTCAGTTGAATACATGCCCCGGTTTTGAATAAACTACTTAAGGGATGTTGGTGACGTTGGCGCTTTACTATATTTAAAAGTGCCTCTCCCGCAGGCCTCAATGCCATGTAAGCCGTCGGAGTGTACGCACGCATTTTGTCCGTGTAAGCAAAAATCTTGACGTGGAAGTTATATCGGTAAGTATTAGTTATTGAATATTTTTATTGGTAATTGTATTTTCAGTCAACTTTTTGCATCTGCATGCATTCGAGTTTAAATTAAACTCCTGATCACGTTTTATTCTTAAATAGTTTTTATTTCGCAAATAAAAAAGGGAAGTATCGATATCAAAAAGGATATTTGTCCTAATTACTTTTGCGGATAGCTGCTCTATAGGGGCAATTATCCACAACTAAATTCTTTAATGAGCAGATTTATTGGAAAAACAAAAGTTTTCTTTTGGTTTTTTCCCATTTATTGTGACTATAGAATAGAATATAAAAATTGTTTTCAATAAAATAAATACATAACTGTTTCATGCGATCAGGACTAGTATTCTCTGAAGCATTTTAATGTAAGGATACTATCCGCTACAACAGGCAACTATCCCTTTTTTGAGAGATCGAATAAAACTGAATTTACTGGAAATAAAAAATTAATGTAGATTTTTTTTGTAAATTTAGGCAACTCTCCGGCTTTTACCCAACAAAATAAAGCGAGAAAAATAAAAAGCAGCACTTAATTTGAACTTCGTCACTTGAGGATGACTAGGCGGCTATATGAAACTGTAGTTTGGAAGCTAGATTCGCCTCCTTTGATGTAAAACCGCAAGAACTAGCTTGCCTGACTCGACAGAAACACTGCTTTGATCTTGGACTTTTGTCCGTTGCCTGCACACCTACGTGCTAATTGATAATTCGTCACCATCTTTTCAGTTTGCAGTCTTGAACTCATTATGATGGCTTAGTACGGTAGTTGACTAATTTTTTTTTTTTTTAACTTCAGCTACCATAGACTCGAAGTCCATGTTCTTATATGAGCTTTATTACTAGATTTTATAAACAAATTTAGCACATGCGCCGCGTTTGCAGTGTTCTCTTGCGTCAGTGAGTTTGCCCTATTTATATCCTATTTCCTATCTACTCATATATATATATATATACATGCATATTAAGTTTTTTTTAATATTTTTTTTCCTCTTTCTTATAAAATGTTTACATTTATGACACTTTTATGAAAACATTATATTTTATTCGATTGACGAGTATGGAACTTACAAGCTATGAAAAGTTTATCTTCTATGATAATTCATGTTACAAACTTCCAAGATTGAAAATGTTTAAGTGGAGATTAGGTTCTAAAATAAACCGACGAAAGTGCGTCACGTAAAATGGCGGAAACGTGAAACACACATGTTACGAGTGTGTCAGAATATCAATAAATATATGTGAAATCACGATGTTAAACATAATCCTTAATATTAACCACTTTTAAACGAAAATAACCTTCTTCAAAAGATCACCACTACAAAAGCGGCTTATCCCTACTACTCGTAGTGTAGTCACAAAAGAATGAAACGGCAGCGTATGGTTTGTAATTATTGTAAATATTATCGTTGTTTCAATTGTTATTATCTGGTAAGTACCCACTTGGTACATTTGTTTTGGAATGGACTTCATGAATCAGAAGCCGCTTGTGCCAACAAAATAATTATTTTGTACTTTTTGGTGGTGACTTGCTAGTGTTATCGTTCAAGATTTTCTCTATCTATTATTATTTTTTAAATTAAACGCACACGAAGTCGATGAAGAGTTAAGTAAGACCAGGAAGAAAGGAAGGACATGTAAAACTAGAAAATTGGACATATTATGATTCTACATTTGTAAGATTAGATTTTTATGACTGGACATAATTCGTGTAAGTAATTTAACATACCCGTTTAATTTGGTCATGCTTTTTCCGAGAAATCATGGAATCTCTATAAATAAGTTAAGACAAAACACTTAAATACCTTTTTGTCCTTTGTTTGTCAACCATTTTTTTTTGTGTTTTGTAGCTATTGATGAGATTTAGTGTTTTCAATAAAAAAATGTTTGTAAACAGGTTTTTAGCCCGCGTCCGACGTCGACTCGAAGCTTTTTTTATGAAGTTTTTATTCGAAGTGTCCTTGCGTTTGTTACCCTCTGCTCTGAAACGTTGAAACGGAAAGAAGATGAAATACCAACAACAAAACAAAAGAGAAAATGCAGCGTGATGTAAATAAAGGCCACAAACGCGATTCTAAACGTAGCTTAATAGTCTGTCATTTGTTGCAGTTACAATGGACTTACGTTTACTAACCTTAATTTATTATTGCTTGTTTCAAAAAAGTAAGTACGATCGAATTTTGATGGCTGGGCGAGCACTAGTATAAATGCATAACATTTTTTTTTTCGTAATAACGGTGTATTTCACGTGGATCGAAATGGAATAGGAAACGTATTATTGTTTTGATCCACTTTTTTACCCTAATCTGGTGGATTAAAGAGAAAAAGAAATATCCATATAAAATGTCCATGCATACAAAAATATCGGTTGATCCTAGTGAAAAGATAGCACTGTAATAAAATAGAGTTTAAACTATCCAAATCGATTCAGCTGTTTCCGAGGAATCGTATAACATACGTAAAAAAACATACACATCGAATATACAGGGTGGAAAAATCAATGTGCCCAGAAGGTAAACCACTTTAAATCCTTGGGTTAGATTATTTTACTGAAAGGAAACATTCCTTTATTTTTAAAAAGAAACAAAACTACATTTACAGATTTCTCGATAAGCTTACCTGAACTGGGAATTGAACCAGCTAAAATTCAAAAAAATCAACAATTGCTGTTTTATTTCACTAGTCGATACAATCAATGTTATAGATAAAATTTCTCCAAGAAACATTAGGTCTTAAAAATAAAAAAGCTATGAAATTTCACATTGAATTTATTTTATCATCAATTCTAATATGATGATACTTGACTATCTAAAATTACAATTTTGTTACGCTTTTATAATTTTACTGATAAGTTGTTCGAACTGTGGCCATTCATTCCGGATCATGTTCCGGATACACAAAATACGTAGTCTTTTTTGAAAATTGTGAATATTCTGACAGAACTCTAATCTTCTTTAACGATTTCTGGGATGTAACTACTGCACTAATCGTCCATCACGAAAACATCCATAACTTCCTCTTTTTTTAAAAATCTGATATATCGAATCTGATATATTGAATATCGCTAAATCAGTAAATTTGCTTACTCATGCTAAAACTTCGACAACATACAATTTGAATTGAAACTTTAGTCATAAAAAAGTAATTCCCCATTTTCTAGTGGCAGCCATCTTGTATTTGAAATTTGTCATAGTGTATAGTATTCTACTAGTCAAGTCCTTTCATTTGGTACCCATGTTGATGGAGTAGTGAAAGAAAATATGTCATTCGCCATTTCGTGTTGGTGGCCATTTTGGATTTGAAATTAGTAATAGTATATTCTACTAGTCACGGCATTTCATTTGATACCCATATGGATGGAGTAGTGAAAAAATATAATTCGCCATTTTGTGTTGGCGGCCATCTTCGATTCGAAATTTGTCATAGTGTGGTATTCTATTAGTCAAGTCCTTTCATTTGATACCCATATTGATGGAGTAGTAAAAAAAATGTAATTCGCCATTTTGTGCTGGCGGCCATCTTGGATTTGAAATTTGTCATACTGTATAGTATTCTACTAGTTCAGCCCTTTCATTTGATACCCATATTGATAGAGTAATGAAAAAGTATGATGTGCGCCATTTTGTGGCGGCGGCCATCTTGGCCTGGTTTTTATCAAACATAGCTAAGAACACTTCCGATTAATTCACCTTTTACATAAAAAAATCCGCAACCAAATTGGTTCATCCGTTTGGGAGCTACAATGCCACGGACAGATACACAGATACACACACACGTCAAACTTATAACACCCCTCTTTTTTCGTCGGGGGTTAATAAAATATCTCATGACTAAGAAAATTTGGGTAATTTGATTTTCTTCTCATAATCTTTAATTAATGGAAAACATCAGAAAAGTAAAAGACACATGTCAAAAATTATATACATCAAACATTCTATAAATCTTTACATAAAAGCTAATTATCTTTTAAATTTTAATATAATTTATGAAGAAATATGCCAATCAAAATTTATTATATTTTCTGAAAAGAATTTGCTAGAGATGTTTCAATTAAAAGGTGCAAAAACAAAGGGAGATTCCTTGAAAGTAAGAAGCGCCTCATTCAAAACCTGGCTCGGTCGCTTGTTTTATGTTTTATAAAGCTGTTTTTATGCCAACAAACCAAAACAATTACGAAAGTTGTGAACGGTGAGAGGATTTTCAGATAAAAGAATTCCTTTTTTCCACGGGATATTTTCAATACCTCGTATTTTGCGAGTGACACAAAATGTCGGTTCGGCGTTAATAAGATCTTATACAACTGCAGAGAAAAAGGTAGAAATCACATATCATGAAGTAACACCCAAGAAACCTCTGTAAATCCTTAGGTTTTATTTTGTATAAAAGTAGATAGGATACAAAATCGATTTTAGATGGAACTTTCGCAATGAGATCTTCAAAGATCATTTTCTAAAAACACGAATTAATGAGCTGTACAAAATAAAACTTTCAGAAAAATTTTTTTAGGCAATAAAGAAAATAATTTAAAATCGCATGTATTTAAAAAAATAAGTGTCTTAGTCTTTTCTATTTCCGTATTCCATATCTCAAATTTCTGTTTCCAGCAAGTAATAGTAGCAAGTCATCATAATTTAAGGTTTGACACAATTGACCAATTATTGGTCCAGAACCGAAACTAGTGGTCGAGTTTGATTTAGTATCTACCAATCTCGGCGTGATTGAGTGCGGACGAGTAATTTAAACGAAACTAATATAAAATTTAATAGAAAGTAATACTCTCGTACAGATTCATCGTAGTGCAACTAACATCACAACCAATAAGTAATGTCAACAACGTAAGCAATTACGGACAATGAGATGGTCGCTCTGTTCGTACCAGACTGGTCAATCAAGCTCGTTCAACTCCAAAGTGGTCGCTGCTACGATTACAGTTGCTTATAATAATTAAGCAAAGCTTGTATCATGAGTACCTGACAATTGATATACATACTTAAATATTCTTTATAATATATACATATATAGATATTTTCATTTATAAAATAATAATACATGCACAAATATATAAGTATAGTGTTTAGTTCAAATAGATTTCTTTGTCGGCTGAATGTTGGTACATGAAAGACAAATCTTTTTCGTACGTTATTTGCCTGTTTACTTCCCAACACTGTATTTAATTTAGACTGAACAAGTATTTAACAGTATTTACATTATTTATTCAGGAAACATAAAGTGATAAATAGAGCATGAAATAAAACAAACATATAGAACATACAGAAAATAGTTTACACAATTAAATTATTTAAAACTACAATAGCATTATTTTACAGTAAATTCATAATATTTTCATTGGTTCGTGAGGATTTCACCTTACCTCCATACTTTTTCTTTAGTTGTAATTTAGATTTTTTACTATGCTAAGCAGCGCAATAAGATAAACCGCCTTCACAGGGACAATTTTATCACCAGACTAGCGACCGCCCGCAGCTTCGCTTGCGTAGACTACAAATTCCTGTTATAGGTACTATTAACGTTCGAGATGGTTTATACGTACTTTTTGCTGGAACCAATTTTGGTCACACCCATTCAAACTTTCAATCTTCATTCCCCTTCCACCCTTTAAAAAACCGATACAATTTTTCATCTCCCGTTTCCCACTCTTAAAATGTGAAAATCTAAAAACCCTGAAACACGTCGTTATTTAAGTCCCTCCATTCCCATCCTTAAGTTTGAAATTTCTAAAAAACCTTTCTTAACTTTATAATGCTCACGTTATAAAATAAACTTATGTTCCAAATTTAAGCTTCCTAGACTTAGTACTTTCGGCTGTGCGTTGTTAGATCAGTGAGGACAAACGACAGACAGATAGACAGACAGACAAACACAAAAAGTAGCTTATCACACTCTTGACAACCTTCTTTCACGTCTGCAAAGTTTCATTAAAATCTGTTCAGCCGTATTGGAAATTATAGTTAAAATAAAATTAATAGATAAAATTGAATTGAATAGACGTACAGACAAACAGACGGACAAAAAGTAGTTAATGTCAAATATCTTGACAACCTTCTTTCCCGTCTGTAAAGTTTCCTTAAAATATGTTTAGCCGTTTTGGAGATTAGCTCAAATAGACAGATACACGTACAGACTGACAGACGGACAAAAAGCAACATTTGTTAGTTTTGACGACCTTCTTTTCATACTTGTGATGTTTCATTAAAATTGGTTTAGACAGATGGACGTACAGACAGATATACAAAAAGTTCTGTATGTCACTTTTGACTACATACTTTTCATATGTGTAAAGTTTTATCAAAATCGGTTAAGCCGTTTTGGCCGAAGCCGATTTGCTCGAATAGACAGACAGTTCGTTTTCATGTTTATAACCTATAACTCTCTGCTAGAATCAGGCTATCAAAGGCAAAAAGAATTTTTCAAATCCGACTGGTAGTTTCAGAGATTAACAAATTCAAACAAACAAACAAACGAACAAACGAACGAACATACGAATCAACCAACCAACCAACCAACCAACAAACAAACAAACAAACAAACAAACAAACAAACAATCAATCAATCAATCAATCAATCAATCAACCAATCAATAAATCAATCATTCAATCAATCATCAAATCAATCAGCGCGCGCGACGGAAGCTCTCAAAAGGAATAATTTTTCCCGTTTTTGCAACATTTTTCATTGATGCTCCACTCCTTTTGGTCGTAGAGTGATGTAATATAGCCTATAGCCTTCCTCGATAAATGGACTATCCAATACAAAAATAATTTTTCAATTTGAACCAGTAGTTCTTGAGATTTGCGTGTTTAAACAAACAAACGAACGAACGAACAAACCAACCAACCAACCAACCAACCAACCAACAAACAAACAAACAAACAAACAATCAATCAATCAAACAATCAATCAATCAATCAATAAAAAAATCAATCTATCAAACAAACAAACAAACAAACTCTTCAGCTTTATAATAAGTATTTCTATTATATAGATTAATAGATTATAAGATAATAAGAAAATAAGATATTACTAAAAACCGTATCAAAGTCTATTGGTTTGGAAGTAAAAAGTTAACGAACAGAGGCAGACAGCGAATTTATTTTCGCCCGCTATAGTTTTTAAATTTCAATAAAAACTGTTAAGATATTAATTTAAATTGTATGATGTAAAGGGCAATTATAATACGCATGAAATGCTTAAGACAACTAACGTATTTAATTTGATAAGGATTAATATCACATTTAAAAAACATCTTCGCAAATAATACATTATGTTGAACAAATTTGATTGTCATAAAAAAGGTTCTAGTAAGTTAACCTTAAAAGATACACATATGCTGTCGCGGACTTTTGGTTAGAACTTTTAAAGGGGTACAATTCCGTAATACATGATTTTTGCTTAACATCAACCGTTTACGCAGCGCGCGCGACGGAAGCTCTCAAAAGGAATAATTTTTCCCGTTTTTGCAACATTTTTCATTGATGCTCCACTCCTATTGGTCGTAGCGTGATGTAGTATAGCCTATAGCCTTCCTCGATAAATGGACTATCAAACAAAAAAATAATTTTTCAATTCGAACCAGTAGTTCCTGAGATTTGCGCGTTCAAACAAACAAACAAACAAACAAACTCTTCAGCTTTATAATATTAGTATAGATGTATTTTCAAAAACATGAGAAAAATTCCTCAATAATTTTTTTTGAGAGTTTATTCTAGAACCTTGTTCCTTTTAATTTTAATAACCACGTTTAAACATTTTTGTTCAAACTGTTGAGTTTTTCTTAACAAATTGTTTCTTTTTTTTATTTTTATCAGAAATTAATTGTTCAGTATTGTTCAATTTATTTAACATATGATATCACATGGACTTAAGTAGGTACCAAACTTAAATTCATAAATTTCTAAAAAAATCTAATTTTTTTACACACTATACATTACATAAATGTCATCTGAGCCGGGTGTCATGTTAATTCGTCCTTATAGTACGTACTTTTTGCTGGAACCAATTGGTTACTATACGCGCCACCAAAATAAAAAGCTCTCAAGTTGGCGCCAGATACTTGCGCAAACACCAAAAAGGGGCGGTGAAGGCAGTTGGCGTGAGGAGCGGATCGGCCGCGAGAGCAGTGCCCCTACTCTGACTTTTCACGACACCGAAGTAGCGCCGAATACGTTCCGTTTCAAAAATTCGGTCGCTAGGACTATGAGCGAGAGCACGGATTTTTGAAATGGCGAGTATTCGATGCTAACTCGGCACTGCGTTAATTTACCAGAGTACGGCCGCAGGTCGCGTCCCTCGCACCCCGCGCCGTTTATGTACAGTCGACGTACGTAAGTCTTTATTCCACTTTCGGAATTTTAATCCGCGCCGCGTCAGTTATTATTAATTATATTCTGTTACCGTTGTTTTTGTTAATTTATTATTATCGTTAATTAATAGGTATTGTTAAGTGTTTTGTTACGTTGTGTTAGATATACATTGAATACAGGCCATGGTAAAAAACTATATATATGATATTGCCAGAATTACGAATAGTGAAATAAAACTAACACAAAATATTTTAATTGATTTATTTAATTAATCATAAATACAACAGAATGACGACGAGAATAAAAATCAAAAAGCAATAAAAATATAGAATATAACGAACACTGGTCGCGTCCCATACTAGCTTGGACCTAATTTTCAGGGTATTGGTATAAATATAATAATTAGTAGATTTGATAAGTATAGGTGCAATAAAAATAATTATATATTAATATTTTCGATATGAAGTCAGAAATAATAATAATATTATAAAAATACTTCAAACATGGCTGTATAGCATAGCATAGTAATGATGTTTACAATTAAATAAATAGACTATTTTTTTTTGTAAACTAGTCCACTTTTATTTCAAAAACCCTTTTCGTTTTTTATAGTACATTCTTTTGCGAGAATTTCATTCTTTATTCGGGATTTTATTTCATAAGGATTGAGATGAATGCACGTTGATGGGCGACCGGCAGCACTCAATCACAACAAAAATAAAATATTTTGTTTTATGTTTTTAGGTTATACATGTAGACTGACTAAACTTATTTGTTTATTTATCATACTTTGGGGTCGTATTTATGCATGTAAAGCTCAGTTGAAATGAATTCTTCCTTATTGCTTATTTTGATTGTTCTACTATACAAGCAAACGGAATGGTAATTTTTTTATGACATAAGTCTGTTTTTTTTGCCCGTGTAAATGATATTCAAGGCGGCAACCTTTTAAAGTAAATAAAACTCAGATACTTCTTTTCTTGGGGTCTGTGTTTATTTATTTTTATTTTAAATAGACCACCGTTTGCAATGGCATTGGAAATCTACCTAAAAATATTTTTAATACCAGAGTAAAAAACGAACTAATCAGAAAAATGTATTGCAGTAGTCACACTGCAATTAATCAATACCCAATATACCCACGTTCCGTTTTGTTCACAGAATTATTGCCTTCACAATTTAATTTACATGAAAGTTTTTTTTTTAATTTTTTGGATTTTATTTTTTACAGTGATAACTTAATTAAACTAAGTGATTTTCAAGCTATTTTTTGTATATAAGTAATTTGTATACATTTAAAAATCGAGGTCCATTTTGACCATCATTGTTTACGAAGAAAAAGTTGTTTTACTTCATTAATCTTAAATTAATCTGTTTTACTTAATTTATCTTAAATTTTTTGAAATATGTTGTATTTCTATTTATTAAACTTATTATGAGCAGTTAAAATTGACGATATATGCTTATTAAGTTAAACGATTTCTGAAGTTCAAAATAATTAAATATTATATTTGTTTTATTTAATTGATACGTTCGACTGTACCTGCGCGACTTCGTGCGTAGCCAACTTCAAGCGGCCTTTTAGATAAGTGGCGCGTATAGTACACCCATTCAAACTTTCAATCTTTATTTCCCTCCCTCCTTTAAAAAAACTGATACAAATTTTCACCTCCCGTTTCCCACCTTTAAAATGTGGAAATTCAAAAACTCTAAAACACGTCATTATTTATTTACGCTATAATTTTTATGTTTCTATATTTAAAGAACAATGACTCTCATACAAAGTCCCTCCATGCCCCGCCCAACCCCCACTTAAGTTTCAAATTTAAAAAAAAGCCATTATTAACAAATTAATGCTCACGTTATTGCATAAACCCATGTTCCAAATTTAAGCTCCCTAGACTTAGTAGTTTTGACTGTACGTTGACAGATAGATAGACTTAATTCACTCTTGACAACCTCCTTTCACGTCTGCAAAGTTCCATTAAAATTAGTTCAGCCGTTCTGGAAATTAGCTCGAATAGGCCCTACACGTACAGACAGACAGACGGAAAAATAGTTGCGAATGTCCCTTTTGACCACCTTCTTTTCGTACCTGTAAAGTTTCATTAAAATTTCGGCTCGAATAGACAGATACAAATACAGACAGACAAACATACAAAAAGTTGTGTATGTCACTTTCGACTACATGCTTTCCATATCTGTAAAGTTTTATCAAAATAGCTTCAGCCGTTTTGGAATTTTGCTCGAATAGACAGACAGTTCGTTTGTATATACCTATATATAGCCTACAACCTTCCGCTAGATTTAGGCTATCAAAGACAAAAAGAATTTTTCAGATCCGACTGGTAGTTTCAGAGATTAGCGCGTTCAAACAAACAAACTCTTCAGCTTCATAGTATAAAAAATAAAAGTATAGGTAAGATATAAGATGAGATATAAGATAAGATAACGTAATAACGTATTTAATTTGATAAGGAGTAATATCATGTTTAAAAAACATCTTCGTAAATAGTGCAATATGTTAGAAGAAATTTGATTACCATAAAAAAGGTTATTAGTAAGTCAACCTTAAAAGATACACATCATTTATGCTGTCGCAGACTTTTGGTTAGATCTTTTAAAGGTACATGATTTACAAATATACATGATTTTTGCTTAGTATCAGCCGTTTGTTCAGCGCATGCAACGAAAGTTCCCAAAAGGAATAATTTTTCCCGTTTTTGCAACATTTTTCATTGAAGCTCCACTCCTATTGGTCATAACGTGATGTAATAATAAATAGCCTATATATAGCCTTACTCGATAAATGGACTATCCAACACAACAAAAATTTCAAAAGAACTACTAATTCCTGAGATTAGCGCGTTCAAATAAACAAACAAAAACAATAGACCCTATAGGTTTTCTCGATAAATGGACTGCCAACACATAAAGAATTTTTCAATTCGAACCAGTTCCTGAGATTAGCGCGTCAAACAAACAAACTCTTCAGCTTTATAATATTATATTATTTAGTATAGACATATAGTATATACTATAGATTAGAAATTTTACTAAAATTTGTCTTAAAATTTATTTTAGTGAGTACTGTAAAAAAAATGTGTTTTATGCTGAATAAACGCAAAAAAGTCGCGCGCAAAATCGTCGTCTACTCGTTACAATTAAATGAAAATAGCAAGAAAACCTATAAAAATGAACATTTCAGGGATTATCTCCCAAATACAATTTTTATATTTTATTTTCGTTTTCAAATTTGTAATAAAATTACCTTATTTCGAAAATTACCTTATGTACCTATGTACGTGGGCGTATGTAAGACGACTGACAACATACAGGGGCTCTTAATCACAAAGTTAACTCATAATTTGAGATAAATACCACGAGAAGACCGTTACTTTCATCAATTAGATTAATTTCCAAATTAGGCATCTATTTTAGGAGGAAGACGCTCACTTATTTGCATTCAAATAATTGGTTTCCGCTAGGAGACAAATAACAATAAACTTAGCATATTCAAATTTATACGGAAGTAGTAGCTATATTGTCAAGTGTAAAATACAAGACTGATATCAGGTCACCTAAAACTTTTGGCATCAAAATAGTTTAGAAATGTTTAGTGTCTTGACAGTTATACGTGGTTATACTCCTGTTTTTATGTCACAAGCAACTACGCCTAACTTTTGGTAAAGTTATTATATTTATAAAGCGGAAGTCGCTCAGCGGAAGTAGGCGGAAGAGTAGTCCAAGTCACAAAAATAAAAAAAATAAGTGAAGTATGTAAACTTTATTTTTTCAGTACTATTATCAAAACCTATTTAATTGAAGTTAGTATTTAATTGAAAATAAAAATAAATAAATCGGATAAAATTTTATTCTTAAACAACAATTGCTCTATACTATATTGAGTAACTTTAAGCTACTCTTTTATTAAGCGACTCAGCTGTACTTCATGCTAAAATGTTTTTTTCATTAATCTTTTGCGATAATGTGACATTCTAAAAAACCTTGATATTAGATCGGTGCAACTCTATTAAAAGATAAAAACGCGCCACAAACTTTGCCATCTCTCTGGAAACTGACAATTGTCGTTCAGATTGAATTTTCTTTTTATTTGTATTTGCAATGCCTGCGCCAGAGCTTGTGGGATCACATCGGGGATTAGAAACCTGACCGCATGTACGTATTTGTACGGAACATAAAATGTGGATGTTTAAATCGTATGCTAGATTTTTGTACACTCATATCCATAAACGAAAAATGGATATTAAGTAATCAAATTATTTAAGATACTTTTTCATAATTAATGTAATTAAATAATGTGTAATAATAGTAAAAGTGGTCCAGAGGGATCCTATCGTTCCGAACTTCAGCTTAGAAAATTAAATTTTCTTGTCCATTTCTCATTACGAAAGGTGGATTCTAAACCCAAAGCAAAACATAAATAAAATAAAAAATATTCCAATGAAAAACAAAAATTTATTTTCATAAATTTCAATTTGGAATTAAAACTATGTCCAACTAAAATATGTCCAAGTATCACTACTATTTTGATTCTTTAATGTTTTATTTCATAAATTGACATACTAGGACAAATATTTGTGTGCATGAACATATCTGTTTGTACGGGTCCAGGTGCGAAATATCTACGAATGTATTGTAAAAATATTTAAATTTGTGAACCTGGATCCATATTCCATTGGTTTTACCTAGTTTAGGACTAGGTGATCGTGTGTGAGATACCCCAGACATCATTCTTATTTTTACCCTATTGCAGAGGATAAGGTTTTTTGAGTTTGTTTGTATCCTAGACATTTTCTTTGGTAAGCTCTGTAGCCTAACGGCTTGATGGATTCGGACGTATGAGGTGTGGTACTGATTCGTCTTAATTATGGGAGTGACAAAGGGTATATTATATTTCAATATAGCGTCTGCAAAACAAAATAGAGAAC
Source organism: Luffia ferchaultella (assembly GCA_949709985.1). Taxonomy (NCBI): domain Eukaryota; kingdom Metazoa; phylum Arthropoda; class Insecta; order Lepidoptera; family Psychidae; genus Luffia; species Luffia ferchaultella. The sequence goes on from OX453243.1 coordinate 1,601,323, forward strand.
GGGGATAATTGTTATTACAACAATATGGGTATCAAATGAAAGCCAGTAAATATCTCGCTTCAAATATATATAATATACTATTTACGCTACTATTTTGACATAGACTAAAAACAGAGTATTTAACGCAAATACAGTACGTTACGTTACATGTTCTTTGGGCTATTACCAAATCTAAAGTGAATGCTTGTCAATTAGTAAACAAAAGTTTAAAATAAATTTAAAAAGAAATACAAGAAAACCGAATGCAAAAGCACTAAACTGAAAAGGAAATACTTATTAACTGAAAATAAAAATAAAAAACCAGATTACGAACTTAAAAAATAACCAGCGAGTACATCCTAAGAAACTTCATGCTGTACGTAATGTCATATAATATACTCGAAGGCATCTTCTCAAGTTTACAGGGAATTCTTATTTTATTGCCTGCATATCGACTGCATGATATTGTATATATGAAGTTTTTGAAGGTTGTGCGGTCAGAGGACAAAAGTAGACATCTTCGTTTTGGATTGGCCATTTTTTCAGTCATCAGTACTGTATAATTAAAGAAATTCTCATACTGTGTAATTTATCCCAGAACAAGTTGATATATAATACCCGGTTGAACGCCTTGTTCTGCAGTCCTCCTCCCCTTCCCTCGTCTAACGGGTGCTAGAGCACTGGGTGCGCGGTATTGACAATGTTAACATTGACATTTTAATTAATTAATTTTTTTCCCTTTCCAAACTCTATAGGTATATACTAAAACCAGTAAGAAATGATACGGTCACTGAAGGAGGTTATTAAAACGTTTTGCATCCACCCTATTTATCACAGATTTTTCTTAGAATTGTTGCTCCTATTGAAAGATGAAACATATGGGTTGAGCGATAACTGAAAATGGTATAGTAAATAATAATTATCTCCATTGAAAGCATATTGGCATGTTTTATTCAAAGTATCAAAGATTGTATTGTTAACATAAAAAGGTCCTCACATATTTATCACTAAGTAAGATTATTTTATTATTGGATAAGATTATCAGGTGGCTTATTTTCCGATTATGCTACGAAGTAAACCTACATACATATTTGAAAATCCGATTAAGAACTAGTCGCTATCAAAGAAAACACGTGATATAATAATAAATAAATCGCGTTTCGGTTGCGTAGTCATATCTTGATCCTTAGACATTTTCTGGCTAATATATTTATAAACGATTTATTTGGCTTGTATTGTTTGTATCTTGTGTGGGTCAAACCAGTTGACCGATTGATCTGAAATTGGAAATGGATATAGCGATACTAAATAGAAACCACGGAGCGAAAAACTATCACTTTAAGTATTTAAAAATGTTTTGCTAAGCAAGAAAGGGTCGGGGATGGAGGCGATAAAAATAATAATAACGGAGAGTAGAAAAAAGGAACAAAAATGAGAAAAGAGGTATCATAATTTAATTGCGGTATTTACGAGAATTGTTACATCGAAGACAAATAAAAAATTAGAGGTTGTTTTTACGCTTACTACAATATTTATTTGTTAATACAACTATAAACAGCCTACGGCTTTGTAATACCCATTTGCATAAAATAGTATTTCTACGTTCTTAAAATTGTTTGTATTAAGATTGTAAGTAAATTATTTCGGTGTATCTATCCACCCCGGATTACGGTCCTCTGTCTACATGCCATGTTCGAATTAACTTAGAAATTAAAATTAAAAAAAAAAAATTATTAGGAATTTTAAAAGTATCTACAAATAGAAAAAAAAAGATTATTCATGCAATATCTATACAGAAGAGACTAAATAGTAAAGACGTGCATAAATAAAATGAAAATTATGATGCGAATTTTATAATCGGTGCGTTTATGACAACAACAATTAACTCGAAAAAGTATAGCATAACCCTGCTCCCATTACATCATTCCTCCCAGCTTTGAAATTCTCCAGTTTCGTTTACGAATAGCTCACCAAGCCAAGGTCAGTCATCTTAACCAAATACTTGTAACACTAACTATAATATTAAAAAATCGAAATGTTTCTTGATTAAAGATTTCAAGCCGGGGCTTAATTAGCTATTATTTCAGCCCGCTAACCCAATTACAGTACAATAGCTTTGGCCTTGGTAAAACGGGCTCGATTTACCATGGAATTGAGTTTATCGACCGTACCTTTACGGAACTACGGTACACTTGTATATGTCTTTTGAGATAATATTTTTCTATGTATATTTTCCTGTTTTTGTTTTTTTGTATACATTATAAAAATTTAAGGAATTCGTCTTTTTAGAAGATCCCTTGTATTTTTAGGTGAAGTTCCTACCGCGTACGAAAATGAAAATATATTTTAAGCGTTAATTACGAAAGCAAAATGTAATTATTTACTTGTGTAAACTTTTATACTTCTCTAATATGTATTACATTAACGTATTTTACAAGGTACAATATGAGATAAAATAAAAGTAATTGTAAATATTTGAACCATTAATATTGTAATCTTAAAAGAAAACTCTACTTAATATTATACTATAAAGAAACAAATAATATAACAAATCAATACACTTAAATAATCTTCATAAAACTGTACCTAATTAAAAAGCTTAGATAACAACATAATCTAAATTAAAAACTAATTAAGAACTAAAAATACCTACAAATTAAAAATACTATCTAAATAATGATAAACGAAAAAAGTTTGAAGAGACCACACCCAACTTCTGTGGAAGAGCGACTGGCGCACCTTGGTACGTCAGAAACTCAGTTCTACATCGAGACATAGAGCTCCGCACAATCTCAAAATACATGACAGACTCATCAGAGCGTTTTTTCACTAGAGCTACTAATCATAGTAATCCATTGATAGTTGCAGCTGCCACTTACGAGGCACCTCCTCCTAATCATTTCCTAAGAAGATCGCGGAATGCACTGACAGATTAGCCCGACGACCTCACTTTCGAAGTCGAACGGTTGATTCATACTAATGAGTCTTTTTCGGGCGACTCTCAAGTCGAACCTGAAGCGGGGGTGCTCCCGCGCACCCCACCCCCACTCCCTACTGACACCAACTCAAATGAGTGAACAGTAAAACACTTTTCACGTTATATTAATAACGTAAATCTCAACCGGAGGCCCGCGCCAACGGAATTATTTCGCCTCGAGTAACACTTAGGGGTTACCCGACAACTTCGCGCCGGCAACACCCTAGTGTGCCGCCTGGCCGCTCCGATGAAGTCGTTAGAGCTTTCGGGCTAACGAAACGCGTCCTTATTCTGCTTCAGGCGGTTGTTTAGTGGGTGCAACTCCCACATACCCCGCGCGCTCGGACGCGCGGAAACTATAGAGTTTAATCCGCCTTCCCATCGCAAGGGTAAAACAAAAAAAAGCGACACCCAAACCGTTAGCAAGTAATTTAGCATAGCAATTATTTTTTATTAGGTAATATCTAAGTATTTATTATTTATTTTATCATTGATAGTAATTTTGTAACTGGCTTCCCTCTTTAGGATTCCTTAGCCGAATAGCAAAAACCGAACCCTTATGATTTTGGCCTGCAGCCATTTTCTTCGGAGACTATTGGCACTACTAAATATATGAAATTCTGAAGTTAGGTGTATGTAAACTATGAAACGCTAAACAATGGTACCTATAGCAAAAATTAACAAAAAAAGATTTTTCGGCGTAGATCGCCATACATGTAATTGAGAGAGGAAAATTTCCAGTGCACATTAACGTGTTATCAACAGAAAAAATGACATTAAGTTTTCAAAATGATTTTTTTATGTAAGTCAATAGTTGTGGAGTTGTGCATACTTAAAGTCCTAAAAAGTGTGTCCAACCCCTTTAATTTTTCAATTAGGAAATGAAAAATTCTGATAAAATTTAAATTAATTCAATTTAAAAAATACTTCCAACGAAACTTTTTATATATAAATACGTGAAGGAAAAGCTTTCAGTTCCTTTTTAAACATGAATGACGTTTGGCATAGTTAAAGTTTGTGTGAAATGCAGGAGTGCAGAAGCTAGTTGAGTTTGAGTTGAGATGAGACAGTAGTGACTGTACTGGCCAATTCATAAATTATGAGAAATAGCGAACAGTGTTCAAAGGATTCATGGGCTCAATTTTTGAGCAGAAAAACTGGATATTCACATTTTTCAAAAATCTGTTACTTTTATAGGGAATCAAACCACTTGCTTTGATAATCTATATATTAATACGTGAAGAGAAAACTCTGTAGCTACCTCTTTTAAACGATATTGCGGGCACGAAGGAGTGTGAGATTTGATATAGGTAAAGTTTATTTAGAAAAAGAGTGCCAAAAGCAAAAATCTATATATATATTATACCTATGTGTTACAAATACTGTGAACAAATACAGGTGCAGTGTGAATTGACTTATTCTTGCCTATTAATTATTGGTGGTTTCAAAAAAGTGTATACGGTCGAATTTTGACCAATGGGCGATTATTAGTAAATGTAAAACAGTTTTAGAGATATTGGTTTTTAAATTTGTTATTCGAATTTTAATCGTCGTTCATTCATCCTGACCGGTTGGTCGAGTGTTCGGAGGCGCTGATTGCAGATTCAAAGGTCGCAGGTTCGATTACCGCCCGGGACAAATATTGTGTTCACGAACATTCCCATTTGTTCCGTGTCTGGGCTTAAATATCTATTTGTACACATGTATATGATATAAAAAAATATTTAAGTAGTACTGTCAGTTAACAAATGTAAAATCGTTCAGCGCGCTATGAAGTGGGTTATAGTCGGTATTTCCTCGATGGATAAAATCAGCAATACTGAAATCCAAAGTGATTAGCGATAATCGACATAATCAAAGTGATTAGCAAGCTGAAGTGACGATGCAGCGGTCACATTTGTTGTAGAATCGACTACTGATGGATTAGGCGAGTTCTCAAGTGGAGACCACGTATCGGGAAGCGAAGCATTGGACGCCCGGGCGGCCCCCGGTCAGGTGAACAGGTGATCTGAAGCACCATACCGGGGGTAGTTATAGATGCGAAAGGCGGAGGACCGTGTGTGGTAATAAGCCTTGGGGAATCTTAATCTAAATCTATATCCTTGTGGAAAGACACAGCCTGATGATGATGATGATGACCAGTTATCTAGGATGCGTAATACAGTTTAGGACTAAATAACCGCGTGTATGAGATGTCCTAGATATTATTATTATTATTTTTATTAACTTGGCTACAAAACTTCAATGTAGGCGGTCCAACACTGATTATATTATTATAAATTTTTAGTTTCACTTCATTGACGTGAAATAGTTTACTTTATTTTCTTGCAATGTTTTTCTTTTCATCGAAACAAAAAACCAATATTGAATAGTCACAAAATAAAATGACAACGCGCGTTGACAGTTCCAAGAAAATAGTAAATCCATTTCAAGAAGAATTATGTTTCCTAACCACTTACGTAGGATTTTCAGAAAACTTTAATTGAAGAATTGAAATTACGACCTTGTATCGAATATACTGTTACAACCCAACGTGTTCTTGTGAAGTAAAAGATCGCCAGGTTTTTTACTAATCTCCACACGTTATCTCCTTAGATACTAACAACTGGTTTATTCTTTTTTTCCACTTCGTTGTCATAATCAACTCCAATTTCACCCGCATTTTGCATGGTAATTGCGTTGTTATAAAAATTCGAAGTTTCAGACGTTCTCGAGCTTGCCACAGATCTCATTTTAAATTAGTCATTACTTCTTTTTATCGTAATTTATTTAACCAAACAGTTCTGCTGAAATGGAAATGATCGAATTTGAGAAAATTTGTTCCGATCTTCTATTGTTCCTCGGGTCATCTCCTCCCCTTAGGAGGAAGCAGGTGGTGGTGCAAAGTATCCCTGGATCCGGATATCTTGTCGAGGACACGACCCTGACGGCCGAAGAACTTTTGTTGCGGGATATTTATTCACAGAGCATAAAATTATAATATTCAATATATAATCCCACTAAAACTTATGTACCTACTCGGAAGGTTAAGACCCAAGCCGCCATAACTTTCTTGTTCCATAGTTCCGTGACTATACACGACAGATGTACTTGGAACTAGGACAACCTTATTCATCATATGAGAACTGTTTGCCTTTCTGATTGGTTAACTTTAAAAAAAAAACAACAGAAGATATCACAAATACCATACCAGAAAGTCGATTTTATTAAGGAATTGTTGTATTTTGTCCATTAGTACACGCATATAAAAGTTGGCTTTTTTTTGATGTTATTGTATGTCGGGGTTGTTCGTCGGTCTATTTAAGTAATCCCAGGCAGTCACTTCGATGATCTAAAACTTCCTAACTCCTATACATATATCTATATGTAATAGAAAATTGTATGCGTGTTATATTATTATCGCTTTTAATTGTCCCAGGAATCCCAGGGCATGTACCAATGAGTTTTTCTAACTTAAGTACATTAACTCCGTGCCTCGGAGAGCACGTTAGGCCATGGGTCTCGTTGAAATCCACCAACCTACACTGAAGCAGCTTGGTGAATTAAGCTCCAAACACTTTCATTCCATTAGGATTTTCTCTTAGTTGGCGTCAAATAAATCAAATAACTTTGGTCATTGTTATTTCAACGATCGTATATGATTATTAAAATAAACATCGTAGTTGATGTACTGTAACTAACCTCTTAGTTAATGAAACCATTGTCTTAGGTGATCTAACTAACGTCTTGTTAGGTTCGTATGGAATAAAGTCTCTCAATAAAAACTGACAATCTTGTTACAAATAAGATTTTTTTTGTGTTATTGCGACTAAAGTGTTAAAACCATTGAGCTAAAAGTAAAGAAAACCAAGCAAGCCAGTCCGAAATACAGGTTCGCAATAGAAAAAGACGGAAAATAAGAGTACCTTGACTTACAGTATGGTACAAGACACAGAATGTACAGGGTACAGTCATTATCCATCCTTTTTTCTCCCAAGGCCAAACGATGCCCAACCGTTACATACAGGGTTTAATGAAGCTTGCCTACTCTATTTATAATATCCCTATGGTTCACACGATATCCTAACTTGTATTATATCGTGGTATTTTATGCTTTGTTCTATATCAATACGATCGAATATTTGGTAGGTTGTGTCGCTATATCTCTATGTTCAATATAAAATGTTGTAAAACTATTTCTAACAATTTTAAATAATTAGGAACTCTAGAAAATGTAGAATTTAGTTATATTTTTAACTTTAAGAATTTCAGTTGTTTCATAAAAAAATGCATACTTATAATGATTATATTGTTTTATGCACCTTTCGTGTGTTCTTGACAATTGTAATATATCGTCTCATAGTTTAATATTCGAAATATTAGTAGTAGCGTTATCGAAATACCATAATATGACACGTATATAAAATAAAAAGTACCACTCATTCACATATAATCGATCGAAACCGCGAAAGCGAATCCCACTCTGGAGATTGAGTTGGATCTGGAGGAGGTCTGGAGGTTGAAATATTTTTCGGAAATTGTACTTTTATAAGGGTAAAATAGAGAGGCAAATAGAAAATACGTCATTTTTGAAGTTAAATGCATGAAAATTGGTACTTATACTCTAGGACAGAAACTAAATAATGATGTATTTTATATTTTTTTCTAAATTTAACCCTTGAGGGAGAAAAACAGGAGATAAACGTTTGAATCGGACTTTTATCATTAAAGTTAAAACTATTTTTATCATTTGGCTTTATGATTAGAAATTGAGAAATATCTGTTTTAACGTATAGAAAAATATAACTGTGAAAATAGTTAAAATTGCCATTTTACCTTTTGTTTGGAAATTTAAAATTAAATGTTTGTTTTCGTAAAATTGTAAAATAATGCTTAATAAATAGGTACTTATACGCAAGTGCAATCTATGCGAGCGAAGCCGCGGACGGTCACTAGTTTTAAACTAATGAGGAGTTTTTTACCATCTCGCTTTCCGTGCAGTTGCATACAAATTGTACTCTATTCATCTCATTTCTCCACCCGCACTGGGTTTTCATTTCTTCTAGACGTACATACTATTACCATAGAAATGTAATATATTGCCTCCTAGATTTAAAGAAATACAAATAAACGCATTATTATTGAATAAGTACCTAGTAGTGCCGCATAAGTGTTAATCATTAAGGCCCACGTTTCCCTAAAATGTGACCTTACACGATGGTATCCAAAAGAAAGAAACTAATAATACTGTGAAAAGTTGCGTGCTTTCATGCATTTAAATATTGATTAATTTGGAGTTGATTCGATAAAAAAAACTATTGGTTGATAGATAATTTTGTTAGCTATTTATTTTTACGCACAGTAATACTATGTACATAAATTACAATTGAAATAAGAATAACAAAAATATTTTATAATTTTTTTATCGATATTTAAATTAATTTTTAGGGTTCCGGTTCTCAAAAGGAAAAACGGATCCCTTATAGGATCACTTTGTTGTTCATCTGTCTGTCCGTCAAAACCCTTTTTCTCAGGAACGAGAGGTGTCAAGCAGTAATTCATATCAAATACTCAATTCTACTGTCCCTTGGAGCTGTGAAAAAATGAAACTTCTAAGCTAACACAACCAGGCGTTCATGCTGCTCTACACTCGCAAGGGAGTCAAAACCTACAGAGTACTTCCTGTAAACTCAGAATCTTGACATTTCGTGAGAAGCAACGACTTATAGCACACATAAAGGAAAAATTGCGAAAAGCATAAATTTTTAGTTACATCATATAATAAAATATTTTTAATAATTTTAACCTTACTACCCCTTTTCTCATGAACGCGTAGAGGTATTAAATTGAAATTCATATCAAATACTCAGGTTTATAATATCTTTAAGGTGTAAAAATAAAAAGATACCATAACTTTCACTTGTATACCTACAGGTTCGTACGGAACTCTCGCTGCGCGAGTCTGACTCACACTTGGCCGGTTTTTATTTTAAATTTATAGTCTTTATTCGTCGCTTCTCCATGATCTACTATGTTTTTCTAAACTGGAACTGTTAGGGTATTTAATAAACCGTAAGGCACAAGAAAATTATGTTTTGAAACTTTAGCTCTTTTTTAATAAATGACGAATACATTTTTAATGACATTTGCATGTTTAGTTTTTTGGCCAAATGCGAACTATACGAGGTAAGTCGTGGAATTCGTTAAAATTTTCTTTTACACCAATCCAGTCCTTTTCTTACCTAGAATATATTATTCTATCGGGCGAATAAATCCAAACGCGAGAAGTTGGTTAATATTAAAAACAAAATTGTTTTAATACATTTAGAAATTAGTGGATATAAAAATAACTGGCAGTTATTTATATTCTGTTAGTAAATGACAAAAAAAATTACTAACAGCTGTTATTTACAATTTTTTTGCTTGATTTAATACAGCTTGATAATAATTTTTGGTATGTAAACCGAAGAAAGTTGATTTAATTGAGGCGCAATTTATCAATTGGCGCAACACAACAAAAGCCCTAAAATGGTGTCATTTAAAATGTCCACTACGTGAAGTGAAACAAATATAACAAAAAATGTTTCAATATTAAAAATTATTTCAAATGATCCAAAATATTTATGAAATAAAATATTTTTTTAAGTGTAAATTTGTTTTCTTAAAAATCACCTAAATTAACTTTTTTAGCGGATTTAAAGTAATCAAAAATATTTTTTCATTAATCTACATAAACGTGCGTATAATATAATATATAATAATACCTCGGACATGCCACACAGTCATGTAGTCCCAAACTAAGCAAAGCTTGTATCATGAGTACCAGACAACTGATATACATACTTAAATATTCTTTATAATACATATATATATATATATATAGATATTTTACACCCAGAACTGAATAAATTTTAGACATGTTCTCACGCACACAAATATTCGTCCCGGGCGGGAATCGAACCCGCGACCGTTGGCGTAATTAACGTAATATCTAAGTAATTTATTATCAGCCAGTATCAAATCAAAAGAAAAACAAAATAAAATTATAATAGCTTCTAATATTTTTTCATTTAACATTAACGGAAAAATTATAATGAAACGGCCAGTATTTTTATATCAACTGATTCCCAAAAGTTTTTTACAAAATTTAACCAACTTCTCATGTTCCGATTTTTTTTGGTCCATTATCTGGTTCTGATAAAAAATGAGCAGATGTGTGTAAACAAAAATCACTTATTTTACGACATTTATCTCGAAAGACCGCAATTCACCAAAAAACTAAACCTGCAAATTTCATTTTTATCAAAAAAGAGCTAAAGTTTCTAAATGTATTTTTCTCGGATTTTTTACGATTTAATGTATGCCCATACTGTCCTATTTGAAAAAATACACTGTGTAGATATAGTAAACATTAGGTAAATGTATAATATTTTTTTTAATTTACATTGGTGTAACTGGATATTACACAAATCAAATGATCACATATAAGACCAACCCGAAATATTGCCTTCGATTCCCTTTTGACGAATACATTCAGTCATCCATAGTAATAATTTCAATGGTTTCATTTTCACATTGATTTCAATTCGATTTCTAATATTGGCCAATGGATGGCGATTCTTATTTACTTGAGATAAATATTTCCTTTTATCGGTAAGACCGCATTTAAATGTCGATGACCAACTGTGCCCGACAAATACTGCATTTCCTTTTATACAATATCTGGATCCTTTGCGAGAAATTTACAAGGGTTCCAATTAAATAAATCACAAAATGAAGCTTTCTTTTTCGCTTTGTCCAAAGGCTTTGTTTAGTTTTTTACGATTTAGACTTTTTTGTAACGAGATCGGTTTCGAAAATGATTTGAACAATATTGTGTTCAATAGATTATTGAAGTGCCATGGGGGATGGCTTTAGAGACGATAATTATAAATCGGCTAAATGCCCGTTGGGAACGTATCACTTTAGGATACCGTAGTATACTACGGTATCTTAGCTTTATTACGGTTTTAGTTTTATACGGTATCTTATCTTCTTAGTTTTATGAGCATAGAGAGCCAACCCAATATAAGTTAGTTTTTATAATTTTACCACACAATTATATAGTAGTTCATTTTTACTTGTGGTATTTCATCAAAAGATAGTTGGTGGAGATGTGAGCCTGCTACATACCTAAAGACGGACGGACTGACAAAACTATGGGGGTTCCAGTGACGAATGGTGACGTGTAAAAAGGGAAGCCAGTCACGTTAATCTAAACGATAGATACTTATTGCAATCGACCCCGGTGCGTCAAAAACGTGTTTTTGAATTAAAATGATAAACAAATAATAAAATATCGAGCGACAAAAAATTTTACCAACTTTACCAACATTATATACCTAATTATTTTATAGAAATCAATCAATTTGAATTTGTAATCATAGATTACTTGTATACGATTTCATGCTAATTATTTCATAGTAATTAATATGAACTATTACAAATTAACATTTATTCGATAAATGTTTATTATACACCACACAAATTATACGAATATTTCTTAAAACGTAGTTAGACACCCTTTTTTGTTTGGATGGAACACGACTATCATTACAAAAGTCAGTACAAATGTGTATATGTACCATATTGGTATTTATATTTACTTTTCAATTTTCGCTGTTTACAGGTTTGTTGCTGTGATTTGTTGTTTTATTAGTTTTTAAATTTGTTTGAATTGATTGAAATGGAAATAAGTATGTAATGAAAGTAAGTATGTAAGTTATTACCAAGTTATTACAATAACTTAAACCCTGCCTTATGCTTCATAACCTAGCAAATACAATGCCGGTGTAGTCTGAAGATTTTCATATGGGTACCTAATACATCGTCTATACTCAAGTCAAAAGATCTTGAGGCATTTTTATGAAAATAAGTACAAAACATGAAAACCCCGCTGATTTTCTCCCGTGCCCATGCCGTTTGAACGGCCTGTTAGGCTCCGCTGTCCGTCCGTTCGACCGTTCCGTTCGTCCGTCCGTCCGTGGCAAGGCTTTATAGTCTTAACTGTAATAGATAGACACTTGAAATTTTCATGAAGTACACAGAGTATAATCAGTATAACCACAAATAATACAAATAACATAAAGTTACAAATTGGTGGGGGGCTCCATAAAAGAAACGTGTTTTTTTTTTCGACGTTTTAGGTTTTGTGTGGTTATGAGATCGTTACTTATTACACTTGAAATTTTCTTTAAGTATATGTAGTACTATAGCCGCAATAACAACAAATAATAAAAATAAAATAAAAAATTAAAGGGGGTCCCATACAAAAGGACGTGTTTCTTTATACGGTGGTACGGAATCCTTCGTATGCGATTCCGACTCGCACTTGCCCCATTTTTATTAAATACTAAAAAACACATTTAGACATGTGATCTTTCATTGTAATTAAAAAACGAGAAACTGGTGTAAGTACAAGACACCGACAATGAACGAAATATTTGAAGCAAAATGTAACAGGTACAATAACTATATTGTAAAAATACGCAATATAATTCATATGACTCGCCATAAATCATAGGCTTTTAAAGGTAATTTCAACCGAATTTATTCGTCCGGAAATAAGGGCAAATATTTTTATTCATCCGGTTAAAATGACTTGTTTCAAAAGGCTTATTGGTAGCTCGTTCCTCCGCTTCGTATCGCGAAATTAACACGAGCAACACCTGACCTAACTCATTCTTATTGAAATAGTATGTATACCTCCAAACTATTTGGTCAAATTCAAAAATTCGTCCAGTTACGAAATCCTATGATATATTTTCATTCATCTGGGTCCTGGACGACCGGACGAATGATAACAATCTCAAGTCTGATGAATCAAAACATATTTATCCTCCGGTAGGCGAAAGATTACATATATTATTCGTCCCATCGTCCAGCAGCCGGATGAATAAAAATATATTATCGTCCCTTTCCCGGATCACTATAGTTATTGTAGTTAACTTATTTTTTCTCCGTGTTTCTGTTTACGTAAAATAACGGCATTTTTTTTTTATTGAAGAATATTAAAAACTTCGTCCTCTAAAAATGGGGAGATATTGAAAACTGTTTTTTTGGCTTTAGTGCTAAAATAATAATATTATATAATATTAAAAGAACACAATATAATTTAACATTTTTATTTACGATCTTGTGTAACGATGATGATATCGCTTTACATATTTAAATAATAGATTCGTGACCATTTGTTTACAAATTTTAACATTGAGTGAAAGACTTCATTAATTTTTTCATGAGTTCATTTCATTTCTATTTTCAAGTAGCTATAATGAGGTACGAGCTTCTTGCACCTAAATTTTTGAGTGAATCATTATGTTGTACCTATTCCATAGGCAGAGACAAAAACGGTATATACAAAACAAACAAAACATACATATAAAGTATTGTATTATGTAATAATTGAAATATTATCGACCGATTAACGCTTTGGCGCGTGTATCGTGGTACTACCAGGCGCGGCGTGACAACCGTTTTTATATCTGTCCGTTGTATAGACTTTAGTTTTGATAATTTATTTGTATTGGTTTTCTGTGAGTTAATAGATTTTTATTTTCAACAGACGTGGAGTATGGCTACGAGGCAGAAGAAGGTAGTGAAAGCGAAGAAGGGAAAGGGTTGCGGCCCGTAACACGTCGCACCGGAAAGCACATAGCCGCTGGTGAAGAGCGACCTCGGACTAATTCCAGCCAACAAACCACTCCTACAGACGGTCAGTCAAACCCTAGCTTGTACTGCACTACTAATAAAAGCCGAATGATTCTGAAATATAGTGGCTATAGGTATCATAAAGAAAAAGAGAACTGTGCTTTCAAGTCTTGCGGAAATCAAGCATTTTTTCTATTTTGTACTCTAATACCACGAAAAAAGGGAAACGTCATCTCCGCCCATTCCCCACCACTCGTCATAACTCGATTATAAGTATTTATTATTTCATGTGCTCTTTATTCCTTTACGATATTGACATTGACCGATTAGCCGAGTGGTTAGATATCCTAACTGCGAAGTCAAGGGTTGCGGCTTCGATTCCTGTCCGGGACAAATATTTGTGTGCATGAACATGTTTATTTGTTCCGTGTCTAGGTGTAAGATATCTATATAATGTATAAATTGTAAAGAATATTTAAGTATGTATGTCAGTTGCCTGGTATCCATAATACAAGTTTTGCTTAGTTTGGGACTAGATGGCGCTGTGTGGGATGTCCCAAGTATTATTATTATTATTATTATTATTATATAATGTTATAAACTCAGCAACGTATGCTATTTTAAAACCCGAGTCATAGAGGCCATTTAGTTTTGCGTGCGATTCCGATTGCATAGTTTTCACGTTTTTTATACGATACATCTATACAGAGTACGTTTAAACCAACGGATGTTATTTATGTTACGTCTTAACTTAAACAATTTTTTCCACATCTGCTTTATTTTGTGGAACTGCTCTACAATGCTTCATTACTCAGAGCTCTGTTATGGTAAACCAAGAATACTTATATTTAAACTAGCTTTTCGGCCGTGGCTTCGCCAACGTAACCACAGTAGGGTTTTTCCAGGATGAATTTATCCTGTATATTATTCTAAGCCTTAGACACCTTCGTATTAAATTCCATAAATATTTGTTCAATCGCATTAGTATGAGGAATACTAATTCCTTATTCCTTCTGTACTTAAATGTACTCGCAATGTAAAATTATTTACTCGTGGGGTGGGATACCACGAAACTGGCAATAGTTTTTAATTATGTATATGAAGTCGTTATTGAAACAAATTAAAATATACGTAATAATAATATATATTAAACGTTAACTTTGAACACAACAGAGCAGTTCAGCAAAAATACACTGAAAAATCAACTAATTTATTTGACACTGACAGAACTATTTTAGTATGGATAGCGCCGTCTACCAAGCATTACTGGGACAATTACTTTTTAAGAATACGGCCTATTGGCTCAGATGGGTACAACAATACTGTTTTCTGCTCATGAGGCTCGTAACTAAGCTAGAACTGAAATGAACCATGTGGGGAATCGGCTCATAATATCGGCACAAGTAGGAATTTCGAAGGGTTGCTAGAAGATTTTATAGAAAAATATTTGGAAAATAAAAAAGGATGAGAAGACACGAGAAAGGACATATCTATCTATCTAGACCATTGAATACTCTAAGAAAATATTTATGACAAAAAAGAGAAAAACAAATCATGAAGTTTCTAAGAAATAAAATGTTCAAGGAATAATGAAGTGAATATCGATAATTTGAAATGAAAATTGTGAAAAAAGTTTCACAATTGGACAAAACCGGCACGTAAAATATGTAACTCAGTGACAAATGGGTAACAAAAACTCGGTGTATTGACAAATATAAAGAATATTGTTGTTATGTTTGCGTTATTATTGTTATTATTATTAGTGAGTGTGAGCCGGTGGTGTGAGCGATCCTTGTATTGCGAAATTTACCTCTAAGTAAACTTCAAATACCTAATAATTAGCGGTCCCCAACCCTTTTAAGGATCAAAAATCACTAGGCAATAAACAAACTTGTATTATTTCTTACTTTTTAAAGGTTGGTTTTTTTTGTGTTAAGAACATATGATAATATTCTCGCGCTATGAATTTAACTTCTGTTCCATTTTATCGCTCACGATATCACAAGGAAGCACCTTGACTTTCAATTAACACTCTCTCGACTCTTAACTGACTCGCTTGTCAACGATTATTTCGTGCTTTTAGAGTAGTCAATTAAATTTGATTTTCCGTGAATGTAATCGTCTCCTTTTACTCGAACCGGCTATTCCAGAATTCGTGAGGTTGTTCGATAATTGGACTGTCCCTAATAACGGTGTTCGAGAAATAGGGTGTCTCACTCTTATACGGTTGGTGTGGCCACGTCGCTATTGGTTATTTTTCTGTACGCGCACAGTACCGCTACTTACCGCCTGCGGCGCTGGTGGTCGGTGAGGGCCTTATTCTGGCATTTTATCAACGGGCTCTTATTTTGCTATTTCACTTTATTTACTTTATTTCGTAGTGCATCAAAAAATATTTTGAAGCATTACTTGGTTTGGGATAATAGTTTTACCTATCTGCATAGAAAAACTAATGAACAAACAAATATCAAAAAAACATATTACATATTTCAATTTAGTCACACATTTTAATATTTTCTAAGCTGTGATTAATTGTATTTCAACAGTAAACCAATTTTTATTTTTTCATTTTTGAGGCCAAGCATTTCGTCACGGGTATCGGCCGTCGTCTGAAGGAAAGGGGGTTCGACCCCCGCTCCGGTTCCTTCCTGGTGCAAAGAAATTCCATTGTCATTCAGCGCGGCAATGCGTGAGTGTCATGGGATCCTTTGCGTCAGGGGTAACGAGGGGTGGATTACTGGATAAGTTTTATTTGTAGGTATTTTTAACCCCCGACGAAAAAGAGAGGTGTTATAAGTTTGACGTGTGTAGGTATTTGTGTATCTGTCCGTGGCATCGTAGCTCCCAAAGGGATGAACCGATTTGGTTGCGAATTTTTTTATACGAAAGATGAATTAGTCGGAAATGTTCTTAGCTATGTTTGATGAAAATCAGTTCAAGATGGCCGCCGCCACAAAATGGCGAACATCATATTTTTTTCACCACTTCATCAATATGGGTATCAAATGTAAGGGCTTGACTAGTAGAATACTATACACTATGACAAATTTCAAATCCTAGGTGGCCGCCACCACGAAATGGTGAATTACATATTTTCTTTCACTACTCCATCAATATGGGTATCAACTGAAAGGACTTGACTAGTAGAACACTATACACTATGACAAATTTCAAATCCAAGATGGCCGCCAGCACAAAATGGCAACATACATTTTTTTCACTACTGCATCAATATGGGTATCAAATGAAAGTACTTGACAAAATTCAAACCTAAGATCGCCGCCACTACGAAATGGCGAATTACATATTTTTTCACAAATCCCTCAATATGGGTAGCAAACACAGACAATTAAATGAAAGGGCTTGACTAGTAAATTAGATACTATACACTGACAAATTTCGAATCCAAGATGGCCGCCAGCACAAAATCGCGAATTACTATTTTCACTACTCCATCAATATGGGAATCAGATGAAAGGATTTGACAAGTTAAATACTATACACTATGACTAATTTCACATCCAAGATGGCCACCACTAAAAAATAAGGATTTACTTTTTTTTCACAAATAACTTAAAATACCTAATAATTAGTGATCCCCGACGCTTTTAAGGATCAAAAATCACTAGGCAATGAACAAACTTATATTATTTCACACTTTTTAAAGGTTAGTTTTTTTGTGTCGGGGGTTTTTTAGTTAGTTTTTAATTTGGTATAAGCTTTATTGTTAAATAGTATTAACTTTTGTATACGTTTTAAAATATTTATTTTAATGATTAATAAAAATGTTTGGTGTTACACATAAAATTAAACTAAAATGAATTCCTAAAAAAAATTTTTTTTTTTACTAAAGCAATTACAACACTATTTTGGTTATTTAGATTGTCAAAACGTTTCAAATGTAATTGAAACATAAACCGATTAGTTGAAAATAATAATGGGAATCCATTCCGATTACATATTTATGTCATTAAGTTATAAATGTTTTGGAATATATATATATATTTAAACATGTGTGGATGTTGGAACATCATAAAAAAATGGTAACATCATAAAAAAATCATTGATAAGTGGTATTAGGTCAGACCACATGGCACAAGTAATAGAATTAGAGTCTGAAAAAAAGTCACTGAACCAGTAAAGAGGTTTAGATCTTTGGCTATGTGCAGACTTCGAAAGTTAAAAAGTAACGTGGAGCAGAATATATGTACAGTACAGTCTAGCGATCCAAATGTTCACTTTACTCAAGTACATAACATAATTTGTAAAGAGTTTGATAAGGTATGTCCTATTAAAAAAATTAAAGCTAATAACAGGTTACAGTTCAGTAGTTGGGCAACTGTCGGAATAAAAAAGAGTAGAGATACTTTGTATAAACTTTATTACAGAAAGAGCATAACAAGTAGCGAATATTTTCATAACTACGTCAGGAAATATTCAAAAATATTTAAAATGGTTTGTAATATTGCTAAAGCGAAATATATCAACGGTGAAATAGGTGGTTCTAGAAACAAAGTAAAGACTATCTGGAAAATAATTAACAGAGAAACTGGTAAAACCAAAAATAGGGAACACGTGCGCGCTTTACAAATTAATAATAATGTAATTACAAATGGCTCAGAAATCGCTACGGTTTTTGAAAAGTTTTTTGCAAGCGCACCCTCAGAAATCACTAGAGATCTTAAGTCATGTCCAAATAAGGCTGAATATATACTTAAGCAATCGTTTGATAAATATATACCAGATTTTAACTTTCGACATGTGGATGCTAATGAAATCGTCATGACGTTTCGTTTGCTTAATGTGAAACACACTGAGGATTTGTACGGTCTCTCAGTTAATGTAATTAATGCAATCATAACTTCTATTGCACCAGTCCTAGCAAACATCTTAAACAAATGTATTGACAATGGCTCATTTCCAGAGCTAATGAAGTATAGCAAAGTAGTGCCTATTTTTAAATCAGGGTCTAGGGAGAATCCGTCTGATTATAGACCAATTTCCATACTTCCTGCATTAAGCAAAGTATTTGAAAAGATAATGTTGAGACAAATGATGGCACACTTTAATATCCATAATATACTACACAATGACCAATTTGGATTTACGAAGGGCAGATCTACTACAGATGCGGCAGCAAAACTAATAAAAAGTATATTTGAGGCGTGGGAGTGTTCGCATGACGCAGTTGGTATATTTTGTGACCTTTCAAAGGCATTCGACTGTGTAGAACATCTTACACTTCTTCTTAAACTTCAGCATTATGGTATTCGTGGAACTGCTCTAGATTTAGTGGCCTCATACTTATCTGGTCGCAACCAGAAAGTCGATGTCAATGGCATAACATCGAGTGGTTCGTTGGTGAAAATGGGTGTACCACAAGGCTCAATTCTCGGCCCTTTTCTATTCTTAGCGTACATTAATGACTTGCCATTTATAGTTGAAGGTATCTGTGATATCATTTTATTCGCTGATGACACCTCAATGGTTTTTAGAATGAGTAGAAAGGATCCGGATTTTAAAACCTTAAACAAAATATTAACTATAGTTTCTGAGTGGTTTGAGATTAATAATCTGGTTCTAAATCCTAAAAAGAATAAATGTATAAGATTTTCAACACCAAATACATTACAGATAGATTCCCAAGTAATTTTGAATTGCAATAAAATGGACTTTAAAGATGAAACGGTCTTTTTGGGAATTACAGTCGACTCTAAGGTACGGTGGAGTTCTCATATTGAGTCACTTGCTAAAAAACTGAGTTCTGCTATTTACGCTGTCAGAAGGATAAGACAAATGACAAACACGGAGACTGCTAAAATGGTGTACTTTGCTTACTTTCATAGTCTCATGTCTTATGCAGTGTTGTTGTGGGGTTCGACTTCAGATTTGGATATCATATTCATTTTACAGAAAAGAGCTGTTAGGGCGATTTACAAATTAAATCCTCACGAATCCTTGAGAGAGATATTTAAAGAAATTAATATTTTAACGTTACCATCTCTTTATATCTATGAAAATTTGTTATTTGTGAAAAGAAATGTAAACAGTCATAAATTAAATTCAGATGTTCACCAGATCAATACAAGAAATAAAGATAAAATTGCAATTCATAGATATAGACTTGCGAAGGTGAGCAAATCTTTTCTGGGCAACTCCATAAGATTCTACAACAAAATTCCACATTCCATTACTTCCATGAATTATGTGAGGTTTAAATCACATGCAAGAAAAGTGTTAATGTCTAAAGCATACTATAAAGTATCAGATTATATTGCAGACAAAGAAATTTGGAAATGAAATTTGCTGTATCACGAGACAAGGACGTATGTTCTGTCTGTTCGTATTTATTCTGGTCTCATATTTGTTACTATTAATTATTTGTTGTATTATGGTTACATTATGTTAAATGCTGAATATTGGACTATATCTTTATTGTTTAACTTTAGTGTGACATTGTTATTTGTATTTACAGTATTGTTAGTGTTATTAATGTTCATTCAATTAGCATTTTGCTGCATTGTTTACTCGGTCAGTTCAATGTTATATATATATATTTTTTTTTGTTAGTGTTACAATTTCATGTAACCGTTGTGTGATCATTGTAATGTACATTCATGACATTCATAAGAGCCCTAGCAGGGCCTAAATTGAATAAGTTGAATAAAATAAAATAAAATAAAATGTTTGGTATTTAATGACACAAAAACGACTGAACGGATTTTGATGAAATTTAATATGAACGTATTTTAAGGCGGCTTGGAACACACAGAATAATTTCATCATGAAATAATGGAAGGTTGCTGTGAAATAGCTATTCTTCAGGCTAAAAAAGCTAAATAGATTTATTTCAATTTAAACATGTAGTCCTTGCAGGCAGAGTGGTCGCTAGTATTTTATAAATTAACATATCATTTTGAGTTTTTTTAAACTCTCAATGGAGATTAAAGAAATGACTTTTATGAATCGACCGCAAGGTAGAGTGCTACTTTACTGTGGCGATACCAACCGATTCAATTTATGTCGAACAAGTCTGTGTGTGTAAAATTTGTAATTGTCAAAAATTATATTAGAAAAAAACTAAATTAATAAAATATCATGAAGTTATGTGTGATAAGTAGGTAATCCCATTCGCGTTTTTAGAGTTTCGGGTGTTGTTTATGCACTTTTTAAAAGCACAGCACGGTATTTTTCTCAGATATTTTTCCAAAATACCAAACAATGTCAATCTACTACATTGACAGATGGTCTACAAGCGACTATTTCAAGCTTCGTCCCCGCACTGCGATGGATCAAATTTTCATGCTCAGTTAGTATTAATATTTTGTTTCATCAATTTGATAATGGGACCTGACAAAAATTTTATTTTTAAATTTATAAATAAAATATATTTCAGGAAAAGTTTGCAGGGAGGTCGAATAAACAACATAATGAAATAAATATCCATCTCTAGTATTGAATAATAAATATTAACCTTATTAATAATAAAAAATTAAAATAATAAAATATTAAAAATGGGATGAAAACTATTGCTACTATGGGAGCTCAAACAGACTGTGGCCAAAATATCTTCTTATTTATACACCACGAGTGTATGTTATTTAAGAATTACCAAATAATTTTTTTTTCCGAAAGCGAAACCGAATTGGCGGGTATGAGTAAATAGGTTTTTGATAATGTGAGAGTAATTGAGGTTCCACGTATGTTTATTATATTTCTACTTCGACCTACTCTTATAAAAATAATAAAAGAATTCTTATCTTTTGTTCTGAGAATACCAAACGCCTTATTTATTTTTGGTCACAGCACTTTTCCGAGTTGTCCAGCCGAATTGTACACAATCCACGGCGATATGGTGAGCTTTCAAAATACCTACTACACAAATTGTACCTTTGATATATGTATCGTGGCTATATCTTAGAATTGATCATTTCACGATGTGTTAGACTTTAACAATGTTAATTATGTGGGTGGCTCATCGTTACGCTCCGCTCCTCGCATTAACATAAACAAGATTTACCTAACTAATTTATTAATTTAGAAATGGTGAACCATCAAACAATCTTAATCAAATGTCGAATGAATCCGAAAACGATCACATATGAGTTGTTATCGGGGAAGACAAAAAACGTAAAATTATATACTCGTATTTTCGCTAATTAAGTCACAAACACCAGATTGGACATTTAACCTTACAGCTGATTTTGAGTTGCCTGCTGTAAATGCCTTTAAGAATGTGTTACTAACAAAATATTTATAATCATTATTATCAATAACGATGAGTTTTAGGGCAAAAAGACACACAATTGGGCATTAATAAAGCTAATCACAGTGGAAAAGTGTGTCCATAATCCCGATTTGCGAACGCTTCTGCTCTTCACTGTTAATCCCGATACTATGTTGTTCGCTCAGCCTTTGAGCTAGACTTTATCGTCGATGTTGCAGCCGTGGTGTCGCCACTGTGTGTACACCGCAGCAAGCTTAGGTTTGAAAAGAGTGGAGTGTTGGTTCACAAACCACGGCGAACCTAAAATAATTTATACTCGACTTTATTTAAATACGAAAATCGTAATAAAAAATTTTCATTTAATTGCGATTTTCTTTAGTAAAAATGCAGTTTTTTAACTCATTTCGGTTATAAAAGATTATACAAATACGCTTTTAAATGAATATCCTAGAACAATATTATTTTTCAGGTGTAATAACGAATAACCATTTACGTTTTTTTCGGTGGTTTTATTGTCAGTCGTTGAACATTAGACAAGGAGTTATATGAATGCGTTGTGACAAAAACAGTGTAGGCACCGAAGTGTAGGGCAGAGCCGAGATTTTGGCGTGGTGCCAATTCGCTCGGTTCACGGGCTACGTACGTCCTTTGTTAGTTGTTCCCCTTATTACGAACTCCTCACTCCGTTGTGTTTTCTGAAATATTCCAGGAAATAACAAGCTTTTTTCACATTAATCCCAGAGCCGCCTGCGCGATACCCTCCTCGATAGAATCAAATAATTTATTTCTCGGTATAAATAGCATTTTTAGTGTAAGTAGTAATTATATTTTTTAGCATGGAAATATTGAAGCTACATTAAACTTTAACCAATATTTCATAACCATAGGCGACGCTACAAAAAAGAACTATCAGACTGATGCTATGTTTTCTAATAAAATATTGTAAATTGTAAAATTTTCAGCTTTTTATTTATGACAGAATTGATGTTTTGAAAAACATTTATATTTCTACTCCAATGAAATGTTCTATCAGGGAGGATTCCTTGGATCTGGCACTCTTACTACATTCATTTTCCGAGTAAAATAATCTCTGTCGTGTAGTCACTAGTAGTCTCTCTACTGGGAAAAAATTCCTACTGCAAATCAGAAGCGTCGTGCATGAATTCTAGTATATCAGTTTCAATATAAGAATAGTTATAAATAAAGACTGTATCAGTGCAATAGAACTATATGGTTATATTGAAAATCCTATTTATTAGAATTTATCACGGTAATTTGGTGTAAATATTTTAGTATAATTGACGTTTTGTCTACTCTACGAATTTCGTCTAATTAATCCAAATCAATCCATAAATGTAATACCATAATATGAATATTTAATTAAATACACGGTTGCTGGCATGTCGCTATTATTAAACAGATATGATCCCATGTAAAGTGTTATTACGCTCATCTATCAAGAAATAGTTCATACGCAAAGATGAAGAGTACCTGCTTAAATCTTGACCTGTAATTAAATATATCTAATTTAGTTTCTTGCGACTTATTAATTTGTTATTG
Source organism: Luffia ferchaultella (assembly GCA_949709985.1). NCBI lineage: Eukaryota > Metazoa > Arthropoda > Insecta > Lepidoptera > Psychidae > Luffia > Luffia ferchaultella. The sequence continues at coordinate 1,624,734 of OX453243.1, forward strand.
AAATAAATAAAAAATTAAACGAAAATTCAGAGCATAGGGATACTAGATGCACCGGTGAACTTCGTACCACCTAAAATTGACTTGATTGTAACTTTTCATAAGCGGTTATCAATCCTAATCAATATTCCAACTCCAATTCATTGAGGTCGATAATATTAGCCGTATCTTATACGGTTTGAGTTTCGTTTACTTATTAAATGAAACTCGTTTGTAATTCACATGAATTCAATGTTTTTTACTTTCATGAAAGTTAAATGCAGTTATAGTCTGGTTAATGAATCGTGACCCTGATTGACTGTGTATTGTCTATTTAACTTCAGTTGTAATTGTTCATAAAAGTACGAATTGACTAGAAGCCCTATTCTGCGTATACTGTCCAACCACTCGTACTCTAGCTAGCTGGTGCTAGATGGCGAGTTTCAGTCGGGGAGGTCCCTGTGCGCGCTGGTCTTCAACCCAACCAAATCCCCGTGCGACGGTCTTTACCCCGGTGAAACTGCGTTTGACATTTTCAATACTGTGAAGTGACATTTATGAACTAAACGCTGCTGTCAAATTTATTTACTCTATGTAATTATAAGATACATAAAAACACAGTTAATCAGGAGCATGATTCATTGCGATCAGCATTGCATTCAGTGCAAATCTTTCTGGTAAACTATATGATGGTGAATCGTGCTCGAACGATTGTAAGAGTTAACACGTCTTACGGTAAGTCGCGCACAGATGCCCATTATCGCTTTCAGTTGTTGAAACGACGGCACACCACGAACTTTCACCAACATGCCAACAACAATCGAAAATGTTTTCCTAAAGCAACTCTTTTTAAACGTAATAGATTTCACACGATAGCACATAATGAATAACAGTTATTCATGGCGCAGCTGTCAAACGATAGGGCCGCCACGAACGCCCATTGAAAGTAATACGAAGGAGAAATTCTCATACAAAATTACTATTTTTTTTTAGATTTTTCCGCTGTTATTTTGGATTTTTCCTAACTTTCTTTTTTCCTAAACCACCCCAGTATTGAAACGAACAAAAAATATTTATTCTAACTGGTAGAGCCATTATCGAGTTTTTGCGAGACTAAGGCGTGGCAATTCAATTATATACATATATGTATTATATATTTTATATTTATTTATTTAACATCAATTTATTTGAATAACTAATAAGGAAGTAAAAAAATATATAAATGAAACAATTAGATAGCGGGGCTAAAATATTACTTGGCAATCATTGGGAAATTGGCAAAATGGCGATTCATTAGCTAACATGTTATATTTGATCTGAATTAGTACTAAACAGATGAGTGTGTTGATCAATGATCCCTTTGAATCTTTGCTATTACTTCATCATTCGAATTTTAGTTACATTTCTTTTTTAAATTATAATTATTTTTGTAAGTCGCTTTACAAATGAAATACTAAAAAAACGGCACAGAAAACTGATGGATTGTTAGTGATAGGTAACTATAACACCTATGGTGTGTTGCAAATTGATATAACATAATATAAGGTTGGAACTGGTGTAGTAAAGTAACTTAGCTGTCCCCAACGCCAATAAGGATCAAAACTATTTTGGTAATTTTAAATGTTAGTTTTTTTGGCTCGGGAGTTTTATTTTGCAAATCCTGTCCTAAAGCGTAATCCGACTGTGTACAAGCTCTTGTCTTACTTGCACGAGAAGTAGTGGCTAGGTATGTAATGAAATTTGAGCTTTACTGAAACATGTTCCACAAAAACGAGTACATCTCTTTACCTATCGCCCGTTCAGACGTCGTATTTATGTCGATCAAACGAGCAAGGCTTCCCAATTAAAGATTCAAAGAAAAAAACTTACTTAGAGTGATACATCATCGGTGTTGTGACATCTAAGTTGAGTTATATTCTAGGGAAATTTTTTGACTGTCCCATAAATAATAACATAAATAATAAAGCAACCTGTCTGTTGATGTATAGAATGTTGCTTTTGTTTAGTAAATTTTGAAACTGCAGTTGAAAGAATTTTTTTTTGTACTATACCTGTCATAAAAAATGCAATCGACTAATGCAGAATGAAAACTGAGGTTTTGGGAAAACAAGAAAACATAGCAATCGTCCCAAAGGGGTCCTAGTATACTTAGGTGAAAATTGTAAGCGCGCGTTAAATATACTAATGTCTGTTAAGTGTGCGTGATGACCGACAACCAACGAGTTTCATGTTTTTTAAAATTCGTAGTACATAATTTGATCCCATGTTTGGTAGATACCAAAAGTTACACTCTACTTATGGCAAGTTTTTTTTTCCTGAAGCAGCTAACTGTAGTTAGGCGGGCGGACCGACATCGTCTGTTAGTTGTGTTTGAAGGCCGGATTTTACACCTAAAAAGCTGGCTGGAGTTTTTCAGGATTGTACGCTGGAGTTATTTTGAAAAACATCAAAATAGCCTAACAACATTAAAAAAAAACTGCATTAAAATCGGTCCATCCGTTTGGGAGCTACGATGCCGCAGATAGACACACAGGCAGATAGACAGAAAATATAGCTATGAATCATTCCGATCAAACTATCAATGGATCAAACCTACTTTCAATTTAAAAAAACCACACTGAAATCGGTTCACCCGTTTAGGAGCTATGCAATGCCGCAGACACACAGATATACACGTACAAACAGGGATAGGCCTCAAATTCATAATATCACTCGTTTCAACGTCGAGGGTTTAAAAAAAAGAATTGATAGCAAATCATCCAGTGTGCCATAAATACATTTATGACCAAAAAATAAAGCTGTAAGTACTACATACGTCTAAAGAGCCTACAGATTTTTTTCTGATTTGGCATCTAACAACGAAAATAGCAATTTCTAAAATTGCCATGTACCGGGAGCCCTTGCCTCCCATCAAGGCCGCAGTGCTAAAATTTGCAATCTCCGTCTATAAAGTAACCCACTTAACTTTGCATTGGGTTGGGATCGATCGAAACTAGTCAAACGTAATCAAAAATTTTAACTAGATTTAAATTCAGTTCACTCAAAATGTGTTTCAATCAAATAAAAACATTTTTATTCAAATAGACTTGCGCAAGTACTTTTGAATCATCAATATTTACATTTACAGTTTTTTTAGGAACTGCTGAGTTTCTTCTCGGTTCTTCTAAGTAGAGAACAACCGACAAAAAATTAAGTAGTTACTTTTTTCAAAATATAATAACTGTTAACAATAAGTAGGTATATACAAATAGCAAAACGATAAAACTTCAACAAATTAAAAACCATATACTTATATAAAAGACAATCAAAATATTCTGATTGCTTAGGGTGACGTCCAGATATCTCGGTCCTTTAAATAATCATCTATTACGTGCGTATTAGCCAGAGTAACGCTGGCCGTTTATTTCGGGAACGCAAGTTAACATATTTAAGCTATGGAAGGGAAACGGGCTGGAGGCGCGTATGGCCCAGCAATTGGTTGCCTACTTGTTGTGTTATATGTAGGATGGAAGGGAAACGGGCTGGAGGCGCGTATGGCCCAGCAATTGGTTGCCTACTTGTTGTGTTATATGTAGGTCTCTGTATATTACCACAGCCTTTCTATATTGTTAACACAAGTCATGAACTGAGAAGTCTGGCAACGTCGCGTGTGGTCCGACCTCGTCCACCCACGCAAACGAAACGATTCAGAAAACTTCGCTGTGGGTCGATTATTTTCTTATATTTCACCAATTAAACAATATTGTAATATCTACATAGTAGGTAAATACTCAACACAGAAGTAAGAATAAAGTTATTGTTGTACAGCTGCCATTTACTGAATTATCAGTGTAATTTAATGTATATGAGTGCAGAAGTAATTACGACAGTATGAAAAAAGTGGGACTGGTGATGACTTTTTCATTTGCAAATGATGTGAACATTCCCCACGCTTTGGTGAAGATTAAACACCGAATCGCAGTTCCGAAGTGTGTGCAAAAGATTTGGTGCCCACTATCATTATTAACATGGAGAAGAGCAGGAAAAAAATAATTGATAAAGAGGAAGATATCTCCGAGCAACAAGTAAACGCTATTGAATGTACATAATATAGGATAAAAAAGGAAACTGATGAAAATAAACAAATCCAAGGACAACCAGAGATTCCCGCTTTTTCTGCTGATTTTGTTATATATAATTGTAAAATTCTGTGGGTTTATGCGACCTATTACAAAGTATTTCAATAAAATAAAAAGAACTATATTCTTATTTTATTTCCACTTCCAACAAGGTAAGATATGTTCTTGAACATAAAGATCGAAACCCTAAGATAGTATAATAGCCAGGACGGCGTTTTATACTTTCAAACGATCGAAAACGTGAACGTATTGTCAGACTCAGTTGTAAGATAGACCGTATGTCATTGCTGTTTCAAATAAATATTTCGTTAAGGTACACATGTTTAATTTCAGAATCATTATTAGTTTTCAGTTCCTACGAATTATCATGTGGGCCACACAAAATTCTATTTTAGAGCGAATATTTCAAAACATCAACTGTTGTATGTTTGGTCTACGGTATATGTACATTAAATTATACATGCAATGTCATTTCACATTTGTTATTTTCTTTTCCAGTTCAAATTATAGATATAGTTAAGTCACACAAAATTTCCTTCACTGTATGAAAACATCAAGTGCTGTATGTATATTTGGTTTACGAGGTATACTTTTTTCTCATGTTTTTGTGGTCAGAACGCGATATCTCTATGTACATCTATGACTGTGGCATACTTAAGTTTTATCAGACCGAATCATGAATGAATACGGTTTCTGCAAAAACAAATCTACAACTTTATCTGCTTATAATTATATGCAAGAAGTTTTAAACACACTAAATAATAAAAAAAATGCGATTGGACTATTACTAGACTTGTCGGAAGCCTATGACAAAGTACAGTATAATATTCTATTGTGTAAACTATATGGGATAGGAATACACGGCATAACACACAAATAGTTTACATCATACTTAAAAGATAGAAAACAATATGTGGAAATAGAACGTTTTAATCTAAATACAAACACAATAATGAAAATACGATCAGAAACCAAAATTACAAATGCTTCCATACCTCAAAGAAATGTCATTGTGGGCCTCCTGTTCCTGATATACGTAAACGATCTTCCTGATATTATGGATGAACACTGCGTTTTATTTGTGGATGATATTTCCATCCTCACTTCATGTCGAGACAATATCGATATAAATAATAAATTAACAAACATATTAAATAAAACAACAATTTGGCTGAACGAACATAATCTGAATATCAACATCTTAGAAACTAGATTAATGGTCTTACACCTTTATCAAAAAGCTCCGCTTAAGGTTGAATTAAAATATAAAAGGACGACAATAGGTGTAGTAGATGACTTTCCAATGCTAGGTTTAGTAATAGATACGCACGTGAATTGGAAACCGCATATACATTATATTAATAATAAAATTTCTAGATTTGCATATGCGTTTTGTGAAGTAAAAGAGTACCGATATTCAAATGGCACTTGTGACCTACTACGCCTGCATATGCTTATGCGTGATTGAGTTACGGTATAATTCTATGGGGAAATAGTACTGACGCGTCCAGTCTCTTCACTCTGCAAAAGAAATTAATCCTTATTTTGGTCAATATCAAACTATCACACAAACTGACAGTGTAAACCTTATTTCTATAAACACAAAATATTTACTTTTATAAACATATACATCTTAGATATATGCAAATTTATACGTAAAAATCCTGACTTTTTTAAAAACCGAGAGGATATCCCCTGTAGCTACTCTTTGCGATACAATTAAAAGTTAATACTGCCAACTTCAAACCTTGCACTTCACTCATAAAGTGCCTTTGTTGTGTGTATTAAAAAATATAATAAATTACCCGAAATTATAAAAGATTTAAAACCGATAAAAAAATTATAACATTATTAAAGAACCTATTATATACAAAGAATTATTACACTTATTCTGAATATTTAGAGGACACCTTTACATAATAATAATCAATCTGTCAATTTCACTTACAATTTAATGTGTGAATTAATATAGAAACTCTTGTATTACGCATGCCACCCCCTTGTACCTCACTACAAGTTGTTTTGGAAATGAACTTGGATAATACCAAGGTAATGACAAACATTGAAATAACATTAACATTGTCGTCGACCGAGCTGCTACAGAACTAATGGACAAGTACGTAGGTATACTTAGAACAAGAGATCTGAATGGGCAGAACTAATGAGACCCACCGACGGATAAGGTTTATGTGGGCTGCCTACTTGAAACTGGACTTTTCTTTCAAGATGAAAATTTCTGCGAAACAGAATATTCAACCAGTGCATACTGCCAGTGCTCACTCATGGTGCTGAGACCTGGGTTTTGAGTCGAACCATTATCAACAGATTAGAAACAGCCCAGAGGATCATTGAGGGACCGCAAAATAAATAAATGGCTTCGAAGGCAAAGCAAAGTCACAGACGTAACAAAAAGAATAGTGTACCTTAAATGGAATCGGGCTGGACACGTGGCTCGAAAGGAGACGTCTTGGTGTAGACGTATTCTTCACTTCTCTTCACTTCACTTCATCAGCCCATTTTTTACCCTACTGCAGGGGCTTAGGCCTTCCCCAGGGTGAGGGTTGGGGACTGTAACGACCGCCATCTATTGACAGCGTCCGAAACCGACTGCTTAACGTGCCTTCCGAAGCACGGAGCAGTGATAGTTGTGTACTTAGGTCAGAAAAACTCATTGGTACACGACCGGATTTGAACCATGGCCCTATGGGGCTATATAAATTTGAGACAGGTTCGTTGCGCATTGGGCTATCACGACATTACTAGACGTATACATGTAGACGTATGCTGAAATGGAAACCATATGGAAACAAACGCTCTCAAGAACAGCAACAAGTGCATTGAAAAGATGACGTGAAAAAAAATCGCTGGATCGAACTGGATGCAAAGAGCGCAACACAGAGAGGAATGCAGAAAGTTGAAAGAGGCCTACAGCAAAATAGTCGAAAAAGGCTGAAGATGAAGAAGAATGGCTTTAATATTTCTAGAGTCTATCTATTATAAATGCGTACACTTTATCTTGTAATAAAACAGTGACTTTTCAGGCGATATAATGGTACCACTTGCTTATGTCTACTACATGTATTAAAATTGTAAGCGTTAGGTACTGTGTTTATGAAATTTATTTATATTTTAATGCTTATGTATATTATTATAAATATATTGAGATGCCACAGTTAAGATACTACAGTCCCGAAATTACTCCCGAACAGAAACCCGGGCTTCCAAGTTGTAAATTTCTCGCATGGCTTTTTTGTATTATAAAAATGATATTTATATCAGCGGCTCTGCCCCACAAAAGAAATACCTTAGGACATAACGCTGTGATAATACCCGAAATTCCTTTTAATCTGATATATATATTTTTACGATTCCATATATTTAAGCATAGAGTAAATAAATTTGACAGCAGCGTTTGGTATTCATGTAATATAATTACCTTACAAATTTCATAAATTACTTAACGACTGTTTTGATCCAAAATGTTTCCACAATTTTCTATCCACATAATATAGACGAAATTGGATCTAATTGGCTTGTTTGTATCGAGTTGTCTCATAGATCCTTGCCAGTAATAAGCAATTTAATGCTTAATACATTTTTTGTTAAAAAAGCTATATTTCATCGATAATGTAATTTTCTTCGTCATTAACTACAGCCAACCATCTACTGAGCAAAGTCCGAACATCCTTCTCCCAAAGTAAGAGAAGCTGGGATTTAAAAAAAAAATTAGTTTAAGTTTCAGGCTCAGAGAATTTTCAAACTTTTTGCAGAGTAAATTACATTTGAGGGCTCGAAACAAATGAAAATCAGAAGGAGCGACGTCTGGGTTCTACGGTGGATGCGGGACAGTTAGCCATTCAAGCTCCTCCGGCTGTTTATGTGTTAACTTGGCGCAATGAGGTCGCGCGTTATCATGCAAAAGTTGGATTCCAAGTCGCTTCGGCCGCTTAGTTTGTAAAACATTTGCTAGTTTACCAAGCTGCTCCGTATTACGTACAGATTGGTATTCACAGTCTGATTACTTTCGAGGACTTTCCATAAAATCATTTCTTGATAATCCCAGAACACAGATAACATAAGCTTAAAATACTTTAAAAATACTTCAAGTAAGATGAACCTACGTTGCATTTAAATCTAATTAAATCTAATCCACATGTTCGACACAAGCTGTTACGACACTACGACAGAAAAAACATTATAGCTTATGTGCTCTGCTAACCATGCAAAGCCGGGGCGGGTCGCTAGTACTACATAAATACATAAAATTCTCTGTTACACCTGAGGGAAGGAATAAATATTTGCTTTATTATTTTTCGTCACCTTTTTTTCAAATATATAGATAGGCAAAGGTATCTAGATCATACAGCACGGGTTGTTTTATATTCACCATAAAAGTTACATTATATAACACAAATAAGCCTTATGTTTATTGTTGTGGTATTTTTATTTCTAAAATTACTGTTACATGTGAAAATATTTGTGGAAATATGTTGAATCCATTAAATAAAATTCGCGTGATTCTATCGTGCATTTTGAGCTGAACGAACTGGCAATACTTAATACGCGAAACAGACCACCTTGGCGATATGAATTGGATATGATATTAATGTGATTATACAAGATATTATAATACCAATTAAAAACAATGTCAATTGAAATTAACATCACATTTGTATCACATTGACAGTTCAATGTGAAAGCATAATTGGCCTCCTGGTGACACTCTAGGCGATCACAACCCGATTTGAAAAGAAATAATACCTATATCACGGGGGCGACACTCATGTCTGTGTGTCGTAAGCGACCGGCGCTGAGGCTTGTTTGCGTTTACACCTGCGTTGCACTGCACGGGGAGAGGAGCCAAAACCCCGGGGTCTACGCCCACACTTAATGCGTTTAGCTCAGGGTTGGCGCGCCCACGTATAATTACAATATTAAACTATAATAAATTATTTGTGTGTTCATTTGTTTAGTAATAATGCCCCGATGTTATAGTACTTATTAAAACGACTATACTACAATAAACTGCTTTCACCATCTTCCTGCTGATTAGGACAGGCAGATTTTAGAAATTTAAAGGAATTTGTAGATATTTTTAAAGTTACTTACATAATAAATGAATAAGAAAAGCAAGCTCTCAATCTACTGCCCAAAATAATTTGGAATTTATTTTATATAAAATTTTAATATATATTACTATAAAATATACAAACAAAATCAATAACATTATTTTATTTTAAATCAAATATATGGGACACATATAAAATAGTTACAAGCTAAAACAGTGTGGTTAAATATATTTTTTTTAAATTGTATAAATTAAGTAATTCTCTAAATATATAAATCTGTGAAATATTTTCAGAAATATAAAATTAATGACCGAGTTATGAATATTTAGAATGTCCTGTTAGATATAGAGGGCAATATCATACGGTGTGACGTCAGGACACTTAAAACATTGTTGAACATATTTTTTCAAAAAATAGACCGAGATAAATTTTTAATTCTTACTAGTTCCATGTTTTCCAATCGCATTTAATTTTGCTATCGCATGAAGTGTATATTTATATTTCCTAAAAAAATCCAAATGGGCGTCATTTTCCAGTAATTTAGTAGTAATTTTCAGAGCGAAGTGGATTTAAAAAAAAAAAAAACTTGATTTATGTCTGTTATATCTTCGTAGTTAAACTACCAAACTGATTTTAGTGAAATTCGGCAGAAAGATTATTTAAACATGCGGTATATGACTTCATAATAAATCCAATACGGGGCACTCAATCTTTAGCTCAAGCAGTAATTGCACTAAATTTGTCTGCTTCTTATAGAATCAATAAAGTGGTCATTTTGATACAGTGTACATATCCACTTTTACAAAATGTCCTTTTGGTGACCTTTCATGACTTTTATAACATTTCATGACCTTTCATGACTTGTCATGACACTTCATGACATTTCATGGCATTTTACAACATTTCGTGACTGTCATGAGATTTCATGACATCAAATGAAATATCTTGAAATGTCACGACTTTTATGACATTTGATGACCGTTCATGACATTTAATGACCTTTCTTGACATTTTACAATTTTTTGACATTGCACGACCTTTCATAACATAAAACTAAACTTCACGACATTTAATGACTTTTATGATACATAATATGTAGTTAGGTATATTTTAACTTTCTTGTGTTAAAAAAATTAATTTATGTTAATTAAATTTCTTTTTTATTTCATTTTATAATTCCCCGACAATTTGTAATTAAATTATCTATTATAGCATTCAAAAGTCAAACAAAATTAAATTAAGTTATACATTAAGTGACAACCTTGTAGATATAGCGCTGTGAAAGAATGAATGTTCAAGTGTATACGACTGTGTCGCTCTTCTACGCTAGCATTTAATAGTTCTCTGCCTACATGCTCCGATTTTGATTCAAAAACTCGAAGCATGTACGAATTTGACTCCAAATTCGTATTTGGAACGGGTTTGCGGCCATGTAGCCCGAGAACCAAAGTTTTGACATAGATGGATAGAGGCCATCAGTCGGGCGAGTTGATAGTACATTGCGTTTCAGATAAGTTATATTGGGAAAAGGCGACTTATAGCATTGTATAAGTTCTTTATAAAGTACTAGTGTGCGTGTTGAACGTATGTGTCAAAATTAATATAAGATAGAAAACTATTGTCAAAAATTATTTTGCCTGCAAACCAGTTGTTTGACTCAAATCAGTAAAGTTAATATTTTTAATTTTTCCTGGGTTGGTTACAAATGACCGGGGTTCTATCTCAATGACAAAAAAGTCTTTAGATGTAGATGGCTGAGCTGTCGTAATGATACTGAAGTCTTTTAAAGAAGATGGACGTGATTCATTTTCTGTCTTTACGTTTATTGACCATGATTATTATTTTTTTCATTTTACGTCTGTAATTTGACAGAATGACTGTATAAAAAGTTGGAATATGGCTGGCATAGTTTTTAAATATTTTGACAGCAGAGAAAATTGCTTCCCAAGGACGAAAGGTATTGTTTTCATCCCTCTGATCAGGTAATTTCAAGCGCAGGTACTTTCCAAGTACTTATGTGAAATGAAAGGGGCATTTTTATATGTATTTCCATAATTTTAACATAACCTAGCATTCATCTGGCACTCATCAAAGTATGTAGATACAGACGTAGCTACTGTTTTGCTGAGTCGTTGAGCTGTGACACCTTGCACAGTGCTAGAGAGCAATCCAATTCAGATCATAGGCTAGAATTTGAATAAAGTCTTGTCGGACCACTTCAAATCGATAACATTTGTGAAAAATATATATGGTGGCAGAGTTCTAATTTCCGAGATGATTGCGTTTTACGGAAAACGTGGCTTATTAATTTATTTTAATTAAGTAGGTACTTATTATATATATTATTAGAACAAACGTTGTGAAATGAAATGTATAGAACGACAAATGTAAAAAGGTACTAAAGAATGAGACTATATTTCTGTGCGTTTAGAGAAAAAGGGTAGGTACAAATCGAATACGCTAGTTGACTATTTTTTAGATCATTTTATATGAAAGAGTTTTCTAAATATATCATAACAGGTAAAGAATTTAAAAAATAAATCATTAATATTAAAGTTATGAATGTTTAAAATGTCCTGTTAGACAGAGAGGGCAATTTCACAAGGCGTACCTATGTGTGACGTCAGGCCATTTAAAATAATGTTAAATTTCGTTTTGCAAGAAAGAAAGAGAGAGAGATAAAATTTTAAAACTTTATAATTTTAATTTTTTTTTCCATTTTCATAGTATTCAAGTACCTATCGTATTGTACCCTTTTGCAATTTTTTTTACGTTAAGTTACATTAAGCTAAGTTTAATAGTTATGGAGATAAGAAATGTTAAAAAGGGTACCTGAAACTCTTAAAACGATACGTATTCATAATGAAATTTTTCTTTCTCATGTAAAGTAGCTATCAGTTTGTCCGGTATATTCTAGCCGGATATATTGGGCACACTTTAGAATTTTTTGGAATATGAGCTTAATTACGGTTTTCTAGAAATTACTTTTGTTATTTACTTTGTGTTTTTTCACCGGTTTCAAATACTAGAAATTATATGATATTATTTAGAAATAATACCATATTATTTCCAGTATTTAAGTCTGGTGGTTTTTTAATTTAATGCTTTATTCTCGGCACCTTAGAGCGGTTTCACATTGCCAAATACAATATCATTATCGGACTCCAATCTGATATCGGAGGATGTAAAATGTACGAAATACGTGCTCGCCTTTCACTTTGTCCGCAACGACACATATTTCATACACGATAACGATCGAATTCCGATCACGATATCGTATCTAATAATGTTAAATCGTCCTTATGTTGTGGAACACTAAATTTTGTCGAAGATCCGGCACCTTTCTTCAGACGTAACGTGTTGTTGTGGTCTGTTGCTCTTCTGGTCTTTATTTTATTACTCTGTGTACTTCGGTTGTATCGATTGCAGATGCATCTACTCTCAGTCTGCACGAGTCATATAATATAATTTATTTTTTATTTAGCTTATAATTGGCCTGTCTTTACCTAGAATGTATTAATATTTTGTAAATTAGGCTGTTAGCTTCCCAAACACAATAAAATGAAATAAAATGAAATCAAATGAAATAAAATGAAATAAAATGAAATAAAATGAAATAAAATGAAATAAAATGAAATAAAATGAAATAAAATATTTGTAGGGCATTTTATTTTTGACAAATCAAGCAATATGCCCCTTTATGTGCATAATTCTGTATAATTTTAATAGGTCCGTTGGTTCGTATTGTTATTAAAACAGTATCTCACCGAATCGTCTCCTACATTTTATAGCAATGGTTAACTACACAACGATGTAGAGCCAGGTTAAATGGTCCAATGAATCGTAAATTCAGAAGTAATAATAAGTAATATTAAAAAATAGGTACTATGTTGTCATACGATATCTTATTTACAGTAGTCTCCCGCCTCTTGTAACCTATCGCACCAAAAACAGGCAGTTACAATAAATTTATGACTTTATCACTTAGGCCCCAACCAGGTTTTTATTTTCGTCAAAATACTAAGATCGAAGCAGCCAGCATTCCGAAAACTGACTAGTCTTGTGTGGAATTGTCGCAAGAAATTCAACGTTTTGCATTCCATTCGTTCGTATTCAGGACGACTTCAGTTCTGTGCCTTTGACTACTTCAAAGTGTAATGAAAAATTCAGTCAACTGTGAACGGTGTCTTTCGCCATTATACAATATGATGGCGTTTTTTAACTTCGTTCGCTACTTTTCCTGAAGTGTAAGCCAGACTTTATATCGATGATTAACTAGCCGTCATTTGACAGCAGTTTTAATAATTTAATTATATAGGTAGGTACTAATTTTAATTTATTTGTGCACAAGGGCACCGCTCCATGCAAATATTTTGATCAAGCATATTATAATGTGCCACTGTTTAATATCACTTTGCCAGTAAATACACCCATTTTAAATGCATGAGGTTTTTCGTTTCTAAAGTACAGTATAAGCTTTCCGGGTAACAATGCATATTAATATTATTTTCTATGAAAAAATCCGTATATTTGTTTTGTTTCAAGAAGAATTTGAGCAAAATTTTATATAGGGATTATTTGAGTAATATATATTATCAATATTGCTCAGCTAGAATTTTGAACAGGTTCTGAAATTTTTTAAACATTATATGTAATAGAGGTGTAAATTTTAATTTAATGTATTTAATAAATAATAATATTGAAAAACCATTTTTAGGATTCCGTAATCAGAAGGAAACTGTAATTTTTGGAAATGATTAAACAAATTACAGGTGGGTTTGCTAACAAAACAACAAAGACCGCTGGGCCCATTTCGTTTTTCTTTAAACTATTTCATTGAAGTGCTCTAAATATAAATGACAGGGCGGTTTACCTTTCACGAGCCACGAAGATTTATCACTAAAAACTCAAGTTACCAATATAACATATTTCTTATTACACACAGAGAAATCAATACTGTGGAAAATTATTGCACTGTACGGCCAATCAAAAAAATCCCACTTCAAACTTTACCTTAAAGCGACAGAATAAAACTTGATAATTTATATTATTATTTAGAGGAGAAAATTAATCTTTTTTAAGGTTCTGAATCTCAAAAAGAAAAAGAAACCCTTATAGGATCAATTCTTTGTTCATCTGTGTATCTGTCCGTCCGTCCATCTGTCTGTCCGCCTGTCTATCTGTTAAGATACTTTTTCTCCGGAACGCGTGGAGGTATCAAGTTGAAATTAATATATAGTAAGTATATAAGTCTACGCTCCCTTGGAGTTGTATAAATATCGAAATTCTAAGTCAACCCAATAAAAAAATAGGGCCCTTTATTTCACATATATTGACATTCGCAAGTAAATCAATACTTAGGGTACTTACTATCCGTACATCTAACATCGTGAAATTTGGTAAGAAGCAAGGTCTTACAGCAAAAGTAAAGGAATCAATCCGAAAGTCGTTAATTTGTAGTTATATCACAAAGAATTTTTTTTTTTAGTTGTTATATGCTTGTATGACGGTAAACAGTCTGATGCTTTTCACTAAATGGAAAAATTTGAATCCAAGTTCCGTAGATGCCAGAAACGGCTATTTACAGAAAGCAATTTTTTTTTCAAAGATGGCATGTATCGCATTTTTTGTTTATTGTCGTAATATTTTATAGTACGGTTTATTTTATATTAACTTTTAGTTGTTTTAACAAATTCAAATGTTAAAATGACGGGAACCAATTTTTTTTTTATTTTACATTTTTGAAACATGTCCAATTTTAATAGCATTAAAACCAGCCATGTACAAAAACCAAAACCAAAGGAATATGACACAACTTCAGATGGACTTCCTCCGCGACCATTTAAGTCCTTCATTTTTCAACTCATTTTAATTTTATTCAAGTCGACATTTTATACTATAGTAATTAATATGTGTTCAATATCATCTATCCATCCATCCTAATATAATATACTGTATAAAATTCACAGAGGAGTTATAAAATTTTGAAATTGAACTGTCAGCACTCAAGGTTGATTGAGTAACAAACATCTAAACAGAAATACTTTGACATTCATAATCTTAGTAGGATTAATAGTGTGATTCTTTTTTTTTTCAATATTCTTTTGTAGGCGGCTATCAAACGAATATTGTTCTCAAACCTGCTTTGAAACGAACAGTCTACAAAATCCAAATCAATTAACTCCAAATTTATTACGAAAGACATGTTTAAGCAAAGTATTAGATTTTCAGAAGATCGGCTAATTGATTCAATAACGCTTAATAATCCCCAAGAAAATGAACCAAGAAGGTAAGATTGAATTTTGTGAAGGTCCCACGGGATCTGCATAATGTTATCGAATAATTATACACGTATAATTTGAAAGCAACATGACTTAAGAAAAGTAATAGATTGAAATATATCCAATACGGGTATTAGATAAATTTAATACATTCCGTATTGACTTGCACAAATAGTTCCATTCTGTAATGAATATATTTGAAGAAAACTGTATATACCTAAATGTAAATTGAAACAAAACTTAAATACGATGTTCATATTAGTAAAACATGAGGGTTTTATACTTTCTTTTGTAATACGAGCAGGACCGTAAAGATTAATTATTGTGTATCACGGGTTTTATCAAAGGATTCTGTAAAAATAAAAAAGTTTGTTGCGTTCGCGTGTTATAAAAGCTCGTTATTGGGGAATGCAATCATGGAGCTAAATTTGAACTTCAGCGAAATGGGATTTTCAGTATAGTATCGTTACTACGTACGGATTCGTTGGTTTTGATTGAGATTTCAATTTTCCTGTTATTGTTTTTTTTTACGTCAATTGGCGAACACTACAGTATTTCTAAAGTTCTACTCTAAAATGTGTTTTAACCATAAATCTCTAACATAAAGAAGCGATTGCATGTAACCATAGCTTGGTATGAATTTTATATGCTGCTAAAGAGATGTAAGCATCAAATACTATTTTTAATTCATCGCGACTATAGTAACTTATAATATAATTTAACCGTAAAGGAGATGTACTTTACACGGAATAAATAAATTTAAACTATTTTTTAACCAATATGAAAAAAGGGGTGTTATAAGTTTTAATCCTATATCTGTCTAATGTCTGTTACGAAACCATAAAGAAACCAAAAAAAATAGGTTTTTGTTTTTGATATCTTACGTACATATATGATCGTAACTATATAGGTGAATCATATAGTAGGTTAGTAAAAATTCTATTAGGAACTTAGGCAGATTTTGTCTTTTCGTAAAGGATTTCTCTTTTTTTACACATAGTTAATTACAGATTTCATAGTTTTTTTTTTTTTGAGATACCTAAATTATCTTCATGGAAAGATTCATCAAAATAGATCCAATTGTTGTTAAAGCATATTTTATTCATCCTATGAGCAACAACTTTAAAGTTCCCTTTTTTACAGAATGCCCTTCCGAGATCGATTTAGAAGAAACTCACGCCGATGTCTCTGCGGCTCCTTTAACCAGTAAGTAGTAACAAAACTGGAATAGAATGTTTTTATAAGCTAGTGAGCCTGCCCCTAATATTTCATGTATATGAAAAGAAAACCTTACTAAGTGACATCAAGGGACAGACTACATCGCTAGGTATTTTCTTTCTATTGTTTTCTTTTTTTTATATAGGATCATGGAATCTGTAATGTCTTACACGGTCGGTTGCGAAGTAAGTAATGAAAGTTGAGTGTTACCAAAACGTGTTCAAAGAAAACGCGTACGTCTCTACGCATCGTGTGTTAAAACGTGATGCTTATGTTTTTGTATTGTTGATATTGTAATTGAACAATTACAATACCAAAAGGAAAATATCACTCACAATACCTCATCGGTGCTCTGGCATCAAAGTTGAGCTATTTATTTAAAGAAATTTTTTGACAGTCATGAGAATGATTGTTATTATCTCTGAAATTATTAATGCTACGGGTCTAAATAATATATTACTAAGAAATAAATGAAACAGCCTACCTGTTCGTGGACAGGTTGGCTAGTGACCCTAACTGCGGAGCCAAGGGTCGTGGGTTCGATTCCCGCCCGGGACAAATGTCTATTTGTTTCGGGTCTGGGTGTAGCATAATACTTACGTACTTTGGGACTACATGGCGCTGTATGTTTCAATATATCATTATTATTACATGACAATTCTTTTGGTAAAATCAAGTCACCTTTACTTAATGCGGAAAAATAACTGAGGTCTCGAAAACATAAAAATCACAGCAATCGGCCCAGGAGGCCAATAATATGGAAATATGATGAAAATTTAGAGTTTCACATCTTTCACGATTCATGCGGTACGGAAAAAAATGATTCCATGTTTCGTAGATGCCACAAACGACAATATCAAAGGCAAGTGTTTTATCTGGCTTTCCATGCTTGTAAGCTATTAAAATACAAACCTTCTTTAACATTCGCTGGTTCAGTACGATTTGGAGATGTTAACATCCATTGTCAGGGGAGCTTGTGATATCTTTTTGACTTAAGGTTTTATCGATGAAAAGTTATTGTTCCATACCCCTATGTCATGACATTTCTATGAGACAGAGTGCTTAGGGTTGTCATTAAAAAAAAAAACATCGATTACGTCATATCTGCTACATGAATCATATACGTATGTATTAATCATATTTAAAAACACTTGTCGTGCTAGCCTGAGTGTAGCGAACCTGTTTCAAATTTAGAAGGCCGTGTAGCCGTGGTTCGAATCCGGGCGTGTACCAATGAGTTTTTTTACTTAAGTACATAACTATCACTGACTCAGTGCTTCTGGGAGCACGTTAAGTTGTCGGTCCCGGTTGCTGTCAATAGTTGGCAGTCGTTATAATCCACCAACCCGCACTAGAGCAGCGTGGTGGATTAAGCTCCAAGTCCCCTAACCCTGGAGGAGGCCTAAGTCCCTGCAATGGAGTCTAGTGATCTGATGAAATGGAATGAAAAGAAACACGAAAAGATTAATAAAATTTGACCGGTTCGAGCATTTCTCCCAAAATTTGTCCTTTGAATTTATAAGGAATCTTTTCCATACTTTACGAAAGCACTGTATTATACAAGCTGTATCTTTCATGTGATTAAATTGACAAACTGATACAGATGATAAATTGTCGACTAATAATTTGTAATATAAAATATTTTTCATAAAAAAAGGAAACCTTTCATAAAAAAAAAACCTATTAAAAATATAAATAATGACTTATATATATATATATATATATATATATATATATATATATATATATATATATATATATATAAGTTTTACATAGTGGGCAGGTGCCGCTGTGGCGATAACAATAACAATTTAGTTCTTAATGGAAATAGGGAACAGGAAGCAAACGACCGCCATTTTGAAAACACTATTTAATGTTTATGTGCCTCGGCAGTCGCCAAATTCTTGAAAACAAATGGGCTCAAACTCGTTGGGGTTTACTACAGAAAAACAAATCCTCATTTATTTTCCAAACTTAACAGTACCCACATTAAGAGGACGTTAAACGGACAGCTTACATACACCTAAACCCAGTCCCGTTCGAACGTCAAAGTCAAATGAAGGGTTGTAAAAATATAGGCTCACTCAGCAATTTCAAGTGCCACAATTAATGAAATAAACTGGCAATTATTACGCTGAATTATAATAATTGTGTAGTATTTATTAATAGAACTTTTTTAATAAATTATAAATTCAATAATGAAATCATTAAATCTATTCCCTGACGCTCAATAAAAAATGTGCCATGAAGACATCTACACAGCAATTTATGGCACAGTTTTTTTGCATTTCTATTGTCCCGTTATGTTACGTGACCGTCATAGCCTTCTAACTTAATCTAAATCCAATTAACTTAATTCTTCTAATTTAATGTAGGTCCAACTTAGATTTCCTCAAATCGCATCAGTTTCTGGTGGCGTTCATAACTGATAGTTGGCTTGAGCAAGTCTAAAACAGATACTGTTAGATTAGTAGAATGTGGCAGTTGCGTAGTAAAACGACCGTAACAGTATTCGTGTTATATTTTTTTTAATACAGATAAACCTTTTTACGTAGACCATATAGGAAGTAGCCTGTCGGGTCTAATGCTATTAAGAAACGACATGTGTAAGCAAAAAAATAATTTTAACCTATTAATTTTATTCTGTTAGAACTAGTTTTCTCCAGTTAAATTTACTGAGGCGTTCAGTAAAAATAAAAACTAATTTCGGCTACGAAAAATTCGTACTATTTGAAAATCGGTTTTCACAGTAACATGTATATTAATATCAAATTGAAAAATGTCTCTAATGTAATATTCATTAGACATTAAATGGTTCTAATCAAGTTACGTTTGAATTAAATTTATTTACGTAAATGAAAAACGTTTTAAAGTTCAGCATTTGCAAATCTTACAAATTAAAATGAAAAAAGTTGAGTTCATGAAAACCTTTCCTTCCTGCTCTTTTCCTTCTTGTACTTATTTCAAACTAATTTTAACTTTCCGTAGTACGAACCTGAAGTATGAATGTATGAACCTGTATGAATCTGAGAAAATATTTTTTGAAATTTTATTAGCTTCCCCTGCGAATTTGATATAAACTTCAGATCCACAAAATATAAAATGACTGTCTTCTCGACTTATTTATTATGTTACCATTTTTTTCAAAAACTATTGGACCGATTTTGATGTGGCGTTTCGTATTCACCTCAAAGTAGGTTAATAGACATGTTTTACGGATAATGACTAGCAGGTGGCGCTGCAATAAATGTGTTTCTCTAAAACAGCTGGATTTATATTACGTTTTTTTATTACACAGGTATCACTTCACAGCAGGCTTTTAAAAATGCTTTACAGTCTTGGCCACTAGGTGGTGCTGCATTTGATGTTTTTTTTTTTAAAACAGCTGGACCGATTTTGCTCCGGTTTATTGTATTACATAGTACTTCAAATACCCATTTCAGACATACTTAATGATTATAAGCAACCAGGAGGTGCTGCTATAGATGTATTTGTGTAAATTGACAAGACCAATATTTTGATGTAGTTTTTTGTTTTACACGGGGATCAAGTAAAACAAAATTCATTAGACTAGATTTTTCTACCTTGAAATACGTAGGTCATGCCAAAAGAAATTAGGTAATGAAAAATTATTATATTTTTTTTATTACGGGTACCGATTTTTTCAAGGTATTCACACTGAGCACATATATACTTTTCCATACGGCTAAACCACTTGGAAAATACTTCTAACCACTCTTCTTTAGACACTACAGATACCTCTAAATTATAAGCAGCTAGCGCATCTTCTTCGTTTTCAATGCTTTAATTTTTGCGAATAGGTAAAAATCACACGGCGATAGATTAAAGGAATATAGCAGGTGTAGAATAGACACATGTTTTGAATGGAAAAACTCGAATGTTCACACAGACGTGTGCGGCAAGGCATTGTAATGGTGCCAGAATAGATGCCGGATTACAGACTTCGACCGCTTGTTACACCAAATTGATAATACTTCTGGGGCACGAACTGTCACATACCATTCTGAGTTAACCGTTCTTTGATCCTCTAGCACCACAGTAGCAATATGACCCGTCTTGTAAAAAAATGAGGCGACAATTTGTTTCTGTGTGCTTCGTGCATGGTGTGCAAAAATTTCGTTGGATTTGACTCATCTTCAAAGCACCACATCGTCGACTATTGCTTACTTTCGAGATCATAGTTATATAGCCATGTTCCTTCACCAGTCAGTATATCACAATAGTTTTCTTTCTTACCAGCGTCGATTTTATCTAATATAAATCGGCACCAATCCATGCGCGACAAGCTTACGGAGAAAGAAGTGGTCGTGAATGATAGTTTGCAATGCTGCTGATCCAATGCCCAGTTCTCACTCAAGCTCTTTACAGGCATGTAATTCTTCGGTTTTCACCAATAAGTGTGATTTCTCGCCCATTTTCTTGAGAGCTTTGAGTACGGAACCCTAAAAACTTTAGCAGTAGCTACGTAAAATTTTTACATTTCTTGACATGTGGAAGCGTACAAATAAATGCCTTTTAATAAAGAACATTTTATTTACGTTCATTGTTGAAGGTACTCCATGACGATTTGAATTCATAAGTGGCCTTCTTCGCCATAAATATGCTTAATGAAATTCCAATCAATCGTTACAATTCTACGAAAAGAATTGACTAAATAAATTTGATAGCGAAAAGCAAAGATTAAATATAATGGAAATAGCTTTAAGTCTCTGATTCTTCTGTTATTTATTCCAATGCTATAGATAGACCCCCCCCCTCTTCACCCGCACCGAACTCCTTAATTCAATGCAGGAAAGGTTGTAATCCAGCAATAGACGCTCAAAAGTCTCGTGAGGATGATGATAATTTTTTTTTGTCTATTTATTCTAATCAATTTGTTCAGTTGTATTGCAAGAAAACGAAACTATGTTTGTATGGAGATTGACATTTTATTAACGAAAATGATTATACTATACTAACTGGACCCGCAACTTTGTCTGCGTGAACTTATCACTTGATTAAATCAGTTAAAAGTAAAATTATAATCGTCATGAATTTACCACAGAGACAGTTTAGAGTAATAACTACAAAGTACTCTATGGTTTAGAGGCCGGGGCAACTATTTTTCATACCAGCAAATTTAAGCGTTCCCACAGAATAATAATTTGATAACCAAAATTTTAGAAACGCGATTTTTAAACTTTAGGCGATCATGTAAAAATTTTTCATCATGCTTCATTAGGGCTTCAGAATCTATGAACTACTAGACCGATTTACATAAAATGTAACTAGCGTATGTTCAACCTAGATAAATATCTAATAGACATAAAAACTACACATATGTACAAACTACTACGATTTTACACAATATTGTTAAGGAAAAATACAAATTTAGCATAAATTTATTATGGTAGAGATTAATCCAAACCGTATGAAATACTACGTATAACACAATGACAAATTATAATACTCATTCATACACATGAAATACTATCATCGCTGGACCTTGGACAGTCAGTGTTTCTACAAAAATAGTTTAAAATGTTTTGTTTACATTTTTGAAAAGTTTGATGTAATTTCAGCATGTACTACAAAATTATAGCTTTTTACAAAAGACGATACATTTCTTATTTGTGCAATAAGAGAGCAAAGTTCGTTTGTTTGCAAGTGTAGAGTTTGAATCACAATCAAGCCAAGAATTCTCTAATTGAATCTAATTGAAATGAATCGAATTGAATCCTTAGTTAAAATCTTGAATACAGTGAGAAATTCAAAATCACAAAAGCACGAGTAACTAATTTTCATGTGACACATACAACTTTTCACCTTACCAGCCAGAAAATATTATGAAAAATGGTTGTAACTACACTGAAAAATACATTTATTTTACACTTCTCAGAACATGTCTTTGGGCCTCTAACCAGTTTCTATTTATCTATACTAATATTATAAAGCTGAAGAGTTTGTTTGTTTGTTTGTTTGTTTGTTTGAACGCGCAAATCTCAGGAACTACTGGTTCAAATTGAAAAATTATGGTTGTGTTGGATAGTCCAGTTATCGAGGAAGGCTATAGGCTATACTACATCACGCTACGACCAATAGGAGTGGAGCATCAATGAAAAATGTTGCAAAAAACGGGAAAAATTATTCCTTTTGAGGGCTTCCGTCGCGCGCGCTGCGTAAACGGTTGATGTTAACCAAAAATCATGTATTACGGAATTGTTCCCCTTTAAAAGTTCTAACCAAAAGTCCGCAACACCATATGTGTATCTTTTAAGGTTAACTTACTATAACCTTTTTTATGACAATCAAATTTGTTCTAACATTATGTACTATTTGCGAAGATGTTTTTTAAACGTAATATTAATCCTTATCAAATTAAATACGTTAGTTGTCTTAAACATTTCATGCATATTATAATTGCCCTTTACATCACATAATTTAAATTAATATCTTAGCAGTTTTTATCGAAATATGAAAACTATAGCGGGAGAAAATAAATTCGCTGTCTGCCTCTGTTAGTTAACTTTTTACTCCCAAACCATGCAATAGACTTTGATACGGTTTTCAGTATTATCTTATTTTCTTATTATCTTATAATCTATTAATCTATATAATAGAAATACTTATTATAAAGCTGAAGAGTTTGTTTGTTTGTTTGAATGCGCTAATCTCTGAAACTACCAGTCGGATTTGAAATTTTTTTTTTGCTTTTGATAGCCTGAATCTAGCGGAGGGTTATAGGCTATATATATTTGAAAACGAACTGTCTGTTTATTCGAGCAAATAGGTTTCGGCCAAAACAGCTTAACCGATTTTGATGAAACTTTACACATATGGAAAGGATGTAGTCAAAAGTGACAAACAGAACTTTTTGTATGTCTGTCTGTACGTCCATCTGTCTAAACCAATTTTAATGAAACATCACAAGTATGAAAAGAAGGTCGTCAAAACTAACAAATGTTACTTTTTGTCCGTCTGTCTGTGTGTACGTGTAAGGTCGTCAAAACTAACAAATGTTACTTTTTGTCCGTCTGTCTGTCTGTATGTGTATCTGTCTATTTGAGCTAATCTCCAAAACGGCTAAACAGATTTTAAGGAAACTTTGCAGACGGGAAAGAAGGTTGTCAAGAGATTTGACATTAACTACTTTTTGTCCATCTGTTTGTCTGTGCGTCTATGTGTCTATTCAATTCAATTTTATCTATTCGAGCTAATTTCCACTACGGCTGAACAGATTTTAATGAAACTTTGCAGACGTGAAAGAAGATTGTCAAGAGTGTCATAAGCAACTTTTTGTGTTTGTTTGTCTGTCTATCTGTCTGTCGTTTGTCCACACTGATCTATCAACTACTACAGCCAAAACTACTAAGTCTAGGAAGCTTAAATTTATAACATAGGTTTATTTTATAACGTGAGCATTAAGTTAAGAAAGGCTTTTTTAGAAATTTCAAACTTAAGGATGGGAATGGAGGGACTCAAATAATGACGTGTTTCAGGGTTTTTAGATTTCCACATTTTAAGGGTGGGAAACGGGAGATGAAAAATTGTATCGGTTTTTTTAAATTGTGGAAGGGGAATGAAGATTGAAAGTTTGAATGGGTGTAACCAAAATTGGTTCTAGCAAAAAGTACGTATAAGCCATCTCGAACGAACGAACGTTAATAGTACGTATAACAGGAATTCGTAGTCTACGCAAGCGAAGCTGCGGGCGGTCGCTAGTAATTTATATTATTAAATGACTAATACACACAGTATAAGAGCCCGAATATGATCGCGATCTTTCATCCTCATCCTTTTTCTTGATTAAATTTATTATTTATACAACAAAATGTATTAATAAACAAAATCTGGAATTACTGACAATACTATTTAAATCGAATTTGAACAATACGTATTAATATTAAATAAACAATTAGGGGCTTAAGCCTCCCTTCAGTAGGGTATAATAAGCTGATGGAAAAAAACAATTACATATTTATAATGACATAATAAAAGACTTTTTTTATAACAACAAATTGATTCATTGTTTATTTTAATTAATTTTTCGTATTTTATTGAGCTTGTTTTATAAATGAAAAATATATTCATATGGCATAGGTAATTCGATAATACATATGACAATTTTTTTTTATTTTCATAGTATAAGTTATTGATACAACATACATCTAATAATAATAATATAATAATATCTAATAATAATAGTATCGTATACATCTCAACAACGTCTAGGCCCCATACTAAGCATTAGCTTGTATTTTGGGTACCAAGCGAAGACACCACATACATATAACAGCCAAAACTCGCTACCAGTATCAATATTCATCATATAAATACTGACCCGACCTGGGATTCAAACCCGTGACCTTCAGCTTCGTAGGCAGGGTCGCTACCCACTAGGCTAAGCGGTCGTCGTTTGACTTTCTCTATTAGACAGAGAAATAACCATTCGCTCTCTCTTTTTTCCGACAATCACGCTACTCTGCAATCTTTTCTATCGAATATAATAGTACTAAGCGCGTCTCGCCACACTATTTATACAATTTTAAGTACTACTAGGGTTACCACCTTTTGCAATGTTAATCAGTTAGGTACCATACAATTTGCAAAAAATTACCTGGATATTCATATTTGATCAGTGGTAATAACTAATAGATACAAGTTTACCTGTTTACACCTAATTGACAGGTATCATTGCCAAGAAAAAGATTGTCAATCACACGTTGGAATTTTATACGTGTCTTTTACTTTCGATTAGTCTTAAAATTTCGGAAAATACTACAATACTAAATAATAATGTTTTTTTTATTTTCTAATTGCTTTGTTATGATATGAGTTGTCAATTATTCTAGGTTTTATTTATATATACATTTATATTTAAAAAAGGATGAAGTGTCCACGATCTAAATCGAGATCTTAGACTATTACTGTCAAATATTTTTCGTACGATTTTTCCGGGGTAAAGACTAATCTTCAGCATTCGAAATTTGTTCTTTTAAATCTAATGATGTTAAACTATAATCTTCGCCCCAAGATTCACTCATAATTTAAACTTTTTAAACTTTCACAGGAAAGAAAATATATACTTAATTGGTGCATTAGATAGATATGAAAAATTTCGTATTTTGGTGTCTGCGGAGTTTAATTTAAATCTGTTCTGCCGTTCTGGAGATTAGCCTAAACAGACAGACAAACACACAGACAAAATCTATGTCACCCCTGATGACTTCCTTTTTATGTCAGCGAAGTTTCATTAAAATCCATTCAGTCTTTTTAGAGATTAACTCGAATAGACAAAAAGTAGCATATGTCGCTCCTGACAACGTATTCGTCATGTTTCCAAATTTTAAAAGATTCAATAAAATAGATTCACCCGTTTCGGATATTAACCAGAACAGACAGAACAGCAGACACTACCATTTAGTATTAATCACATTCAAACAAAAAACGGTAATAAAAAAACTTTCACGTTAAAAATAATTAATTGAAAAGAGAAAAGAAGTTCTATCACCTATGTAATGTGAATTAAATACACTATAATTAACATATATACCTTGACTGTTATAAGGTAATGCTGATACCGCCAGTGCTATACTGTAATGAAATATTTCCTCATGGAAAAAAGTTACTTTCTCTGTCTACGTAAAATAAGAAGTTATCATTTTACTGCGTTGAGACGTAATTGCCATTTGGATCGTTTGATTAAGATATTTTAAGATGAATACTCCCGTAGAAATGAAATATTTTCTCTGAGTAAAAAGTGTCCTTAGTTACTCCCCCTCGTTCAATTTTTTTCGTGCATAAATCATGTAGTCTTATGCTTAGTCACGACGCGACGTTAAGAAAAGACAAACACGGTTTAGCATTTATTAGATTGGATTAAGTACTTAAGGGTAAATACTATAACACAAGCTTCTTCTCGGACTAGAGCAATAAATTTTTTATGAAATAAATATTTTTATAAAACACCATTTCGAGGTTAACCCAACTGAGAGAGTGCTCTTATTGTCTTACGTCTTACGTCTAGTGTGCCTTGACTGCATCATACACCTGATGTCGACAAAAGTCCCTCCATCTCCAGCTGCCGGTACACCTGTATTTCCTACATTCCAGTTATTTTTAAATGTTCACTTGTGTAAGAATGCGCTAATCTAACATGGAAGTTCCAATCGAGAAAAAAATCAACTCTTCGTAGGTCAGGCGTTGTAAATCTTCCAATTCTGGGATATCAGCCGCTAATCAACTAACTGATTGGCCTAGTGGTTAGAAGCCCTAACTGCGGCCAAATATTTGTGCGCACGAACATATCTATTTGTTCCGTGTCTGGGTGTAGAAAAAATATGTATATATTACAAAGAATATTTAAGTGCATATACCAGTTTTTAGTGCCCCTAGTACAAGCATAATACTTGCTTACTTTGGGACTAGATAGCGCTGTATGGGATGTCTCAGGTATTATTATTATCTTCCGAAAGTCGCTCCTTGTCTATTTGAATGATTCGTTTCAACATAATCAACCAAAAGGTTGAGTCTGTGTATGTTTTCATTGATTATATTAATAAAATCATTTATATAAAGACTGTCTGCATATGGCAGTTGAAAGCAGTTGATCAGTGCTGCTGCTATTTTAAAGTATTTGTATATAAAAAACAATTTACTATTGAAAAGACTGTTTTGAAAAATTTAATAATCGCGCTTGAACCGGCCATTAAATAGCTGAATAGCCCCGCACAAGCACCAGATTATGACATTTAAACAGTAGAAAACATCAAACTATTCCATATAAGCTCAGAACATGAGTAAAAAGTATTTCGCCTGATTAAAAAGAAATTGCAATATTTAACACCTTAGCCATAGTTACGGGAAATAGGACCTAACCAGAATTTCAATACTAATTACAGTTGACATTCTGAGATACTTTTCTTTTGCGCCGGGCCCGGGGCAATTTTGACCCACCATTTTATGTCATTGGGAAAAAGCGTGAGGTGCTTTGTACCATATTTTCATACTAGCTCGATTTTTAGAAAACGTTCCAATGAAATATCTATAACAACGGATATCGAGCCCCCCACGCTTTTTCACAATGACATAAATTTTCTCGTTAATCACTCACTTATAATTTATTCTTATATAAAAAAATATTTTCTGCTTTAGTTCTAGTTCGATTTGATACTAAAGCGTTTTTTTTTTTATTTTTTGAATTATAATTTATTTTTTAGCTTTAAAATTTTTTAAATTACATTCCATCAAAATTTACAAATATACGGGTGAAACTCACAATTATCTATAAAACAATGAACTCGTTAACAAAGTTTCATGTCGGTGCTACTAACCACTGATGAGTTTCGTCTTGAGCAAACTATCCTTGGTGAATCATCAGTTCACGGTGAAAATCGTGGTTGACTATTATAATCCAAACCTATATATAAAGTTTTGTATCTGTGCTATGGACCGTTGAGAAGTTCCCTCATGAGGAGACAATCTTGGCTTCAGCATCAATTCGTGATAAAAATCCTGGTTAACTATCGAAATCCAACGTATACACAAAGTTTTGTGTTCGTGCTGTTAACAGTTGAAGAGTGTACACATGAGTAGACAATCCTGGCTGCAGCAACAGTCTATGTTTATCATTTTAGTGTATAGTGTTGTAGTGTATTGTAAATATCGTGATCGTGACATACCTTCAACCTGGAATAAAAAAATGTTCCATAGCATAAAATAGTGTTAGGGTTCCGTACTGAATAAGGTAAAAACGGAAAAATTACCTATTAAATGACTAATAATTATTAAGGTATCAGTTATTTGACGACACGGAACCCTTAGAGTCCAAAACGTAGTTAGCCGATTTTAATTTATCTACCAGCTAAATAAAAGTAAATCCTTACTTTTATTAGTGATCACGGTCCTCCAACCTATGAGCTACGGTTAAAAAAGTCAAAATTCCAGGTAAAGTATTGCAAACCGAGTGGCCACCTTTAGAATTATCACACCGTCACTTCACGCTCGCCGAGTGGAGGCGAGCGTCAGAGACAGCGCTATACGGATGAAAGAGAAATCAATTCCTCTTTCTCACCCGCATAGCGCTGTCTCGGCGCTGCGTATTTCGACAATCTTACGTCAACACTCCAATAATTTGAGATCAGTTATAAGTTAAAAGCCTACAACAAGTTGGCATTCTAAAATATTCCTGATCTTAACAGTCAACTTGGTTATGTTTTCGAATCAACATTTCAGCTTGCTATATTTCTAAATTAAGACTTGTCATAACACAATAAAGTACCTGCTATTATTTATAAGTTAGACGCTTCATCTTTGGCCTAGCGGTATCATAGCTGCTTCGCAAGTAAGAGGTTCGACTCCTGGCCGGGTAGGTGCCTACCCGTTCAAACGACGAATTGTGAGTTTGGGTAAGTATTGTTTGTGTGTGATATCAAACGGCTAAAGAAAAAATTAAATCTCGGAATTTAATTTAATTAATTCAAAAAATTTAATTCATAGCTATGCGATGTCGACATCCCTACACGTGTCTCGCGCTAAATATTCGTAAACCAGAGCTAGTACCGAACATGTCTTACTTACTCGGGGCAGCGCGCTCCAAATACTTTGGCTGGGGGCTGTTAACTTTCACCGTCACATAAGTGACAACGTCGGCTAGCTTATGATATGTATTTGACTTAACTAAATAGTCTAAACTATAACTATTACTGAAGTCACAAATTAAAAGAACTGAGATACCGCAACTTAAAGTAAATTTTTGATTATTGAATTTTTGTGTTTAATGAAAATAAATGTTTATTAAAAAAATAGTCATCATTTTCTGTAAAAAAAATCGTAATATTTAATTTCTCA
Organism: Luffia ferchaultella; assembly: GCA_949709985.1. Taxonomy (NCBI): domain Eukaryota; kingdom Metazoa; phylum Arthropoda; class Insecta; order Lepidoptera; family Psychidae; genus Luffia; species Luffia ferchaultella. The sequence goes on from OX453243.1 coordinate 1,654,245, forward strand.
TTATGCCATATTTCGTTCCTGTGGTAATCTTGTCTTTTATGAATATTACTCTACTTATACAAACTCAAAGTTTTACATCTGCCAGGCGTCCTGTGATGGCTCTCAATTTTTTTAAATTAAATTTCATTGGTCAACACGCCTATGGTGGAAATCGGACCAACGCGGGATGCTTTGTCATGCGGCCAGGTGCCTATTTAGCATGAGAATAAAACTACTGAGAATGAAAATTCTCATTAGTTTGGTCATGGTTCGATCGCAGTATACAAATCGAGTCCTATCAAGGAACTTCAATTGATTAATTATGTTCTATTTTCCAATAGGAAGGAAAGTACATCTCAGGATTTGTGACATAAGAAGAGATAAAAAGAGACTTACGATCGTCCAGCCATTTATTATAGTTTAGACTTGGATTAAATTGTATGATTAGGACAGAACTTAATTGAATATTCCTCATTTTAATTCTTACGAGCGAATGACTAGAAAGACTAGACCTCTTTTTAAGAGATAATTTATCTTCATATGAATGTTCAATTTCTTCTTGCTAAATATGGATTTTGAGCGTCAGTTTCTTCTTATATTTTTGACTCTAAAATATTAAAGTAACAAATTTTCTGATTTAATAGAGGAAGTAAAGATAGTTTTGAGCTACTTTTAAGCACGCACATGACACAGACTTAGGCACAGGACATGCTTTAATATTTGCAGTAATAGATTTCTTTTTTTTTACATTCGTATAGATGAAGAAAGTGGCATAGCAGATAAAGATGGAAGGCATTCGGCTGACAGCTCTCCTCTGCGACATCGAAAAGGCGGTATACTGAAAGGTGGTCGACTTTGGAAATCACTTGAAATCGAAAGAGACCTCAATGACCAGGTAACACACAACTTCTTATTTATTTATTTATTTATTTATATTTAGTAAACACGTAAAATATGAAGTAAAAATGGCCTAAAATTGATTAACAACAATGCGGGGTGAAAGAAGATGTAGTAACAAGAATTGAGATAGGAATGTTGAGGTGGTTTGATCACGTGGAGATAATGAATGAAGAGAGAATGACCAAACAAATTTATGAAGCAAGAGTGAATGGAAACGTCGAAAAAAAAACATCAGGGTGAGCATTCTACGATCAATTCAAAAAAATTGTAAAAAAAAGCCATACCAGGAGTACCCTGAACCCACGAACGTTTATGAAGAGATGATTGAATATGAAGGAAGCGAAAGAAGTGAGTCTGGATCGTAGCAGGTGGAAGGAAGTGAAAAAGACGTGACTTTATGCATGTTTGCTTATTTGTTTGAAAGAAAGAAAGAAACACATTTAATCATGGCCACCGATACATAATACTTAGCAGGCATATGAACACGTAGTATAGCATATACTTGCGTGTTCTTGTTAAGCAACGTCCCATGCGTTTATGTTATTTCGCATTATCACAATTTAACTTACTACTTGTTTATCCTCTTTTCTTTTTCCTATCAACTGTTTAGGGTTCCATACCAATACCAAAGGGGTAAATTGGGATGCTATTACCGAGCCTGCCATGTTCGTCTATCTGTTTGTCTGTCACAGGCCTTTCATTTTGATCAGACATATTGTAAAGTAATATAATACTTAGCATATTGTTTCCCAAAAAGCATCGTAAGTATAAAGGTGGCTTAGAATCATATTGATTTTTTCTAATACTATTAAATTTTTCCATAAATTGTTATCTGTCACAGGTCCATTTCGTTTCAAGAGTGTTCTCTGTTGCATTTTTAAAAGTCGCACTGATGGCCGTCTAGTAATTACTATTTTCTATTCACACGCGATCTAGCGCGCGAATAGAAAATACGCGATAAATTGTAACACTCGGAAATTGTTTTGTTCATTATAAACCGATTGATCTAGGTGAAGGGCAAAACAAACTATTTTCTAACTGACATGATCGTAAATTTGCAATTTTCGACATGATCCGCTTTTGCCAGTCATTTCAAATAATAGGAATACTCGTAATGCATGACCCAGCATGTACTCGGTTGTCGGCACCGACATTTATGTACTTAGGTACATTTAAGTCGATGGCTGTCGGCTGTATATTCTAATTTTGATAAAGTAACGTATAATTAATTTATTAAAAGTGAATATTTTGTTGATAATTGAGATATAACAGTGTGATAGTCTATTTTGAATTTTTCGGAATATTTTTTTTTAAATGCCTAATCTTTAAATTGCGCTGCACTTCATTTCACTTCACTTCATCAGCCCATTTTTTACACCACTGCAGGAGCTTAGGCCTCCCCCAGGGTGAGGAAGGGGGCTTGGAGCTTAAATCCACCACGCTGCTCCACTGCGGGTTGGGGACTGTAACGACCGCCACCTATTGACAGCGTCCGGGACCGACTGCTCAACGTGTCCTCCGAAGCACGGAGTCAGTGATAGTTGTGTACTTAAATCGAAAAACTCATTGGTACACGCCCGGATTCGAACCAAATTAAATTGCGCACTCATGTCAAATTTCATTTCCTCTTATAGACCGTATAAAGTTTGTATACATTAGTAGCCCAATCATTGAAAACTGGTGCATTAGTAACCATACCCGATTTAACAGTAAATATAGTTATAAATTATTTTATAAAACATTGAAAGAAAGAGTTCTTGGTTATCTTATTTGAATCCAATAGGCTTGGATCAAAATTTTAAAGCTACGCGGATGGTCTTTAAAATTATTAATAATAATAATAATAATACATGGGACAACCTACACAGCGCCATCTAGTCACAAAGTAAGCAAGTATTATGCTTGTGTTATGGATTACTAGACAACTGATATATATACTTAAATAATCTTTTTTTAAATGAATATTATACATATATAGATATTATACACCCAGACCCGGAAAGAAATAAACGGTTCATGCACACAAATATTTGTCCTGGGCGGGAATCGAACCCGCGACCGTTTGCTCTGCAGTTAGAGTCTCTAACCACTCGACCAATCGGTTGTCAGAAATTAAAAACTTGCTCGACAATAACCTTTCAGAATATATATTTCCTTCTATTTAAAAATTTCCCAGATATTTATGAAAATGGTCCCTGTGACGTCATCTGGGCGGTTGAGCTTATTGCGCTGCTATTCACGGTAAAAAACCAAAGCTAAAATTAAATAAAAAATATTGAGGTAAGTTCACTATTCAAATGAAATTACCAATAATCATGAATTAATAAAAGATATGCGTATTATGACTCGATTCACTCGAAGATAATGCAATTAGTAAGCATAATAGCAGTTTAATTTCCGTTACAGGGATATTTTATTAAGCAGTTTTTTAAAATTAATGAAAATCAAAGACTCGTCTTTTTTAATTTTAAGGGGAAGTTATGAATTGGCCTACATTTTCGGGAAAAATTATAAAAAAATGTGTTAAAAAATTTGGTCCAAGTCTATTCAACAAGCAAAAAACACAAGCTCCTGAATTAGTTAATTCTCAATCTTTTTCTTTCTCTAATCGGTTTTTGTAACATTCTCAAATGTAACTACTTGACCCAAGTGATCTGACTTTATTTAATCAATTATTTCAAAATAATGATATTAAAATCCCCACACAAAATTTACTTGAATTATATACATTGTAAAAAATGTTTCCATATTTTTGTTAATTTTTTTCAGAGTTCAAAATTAGGTAAAGGCGGGCTGTATATACATGATTTGCTCTAATTCTAAACCTGATATTTCAATTATTCGTTCGACAGAGCAACCCACTAAGTCCTTAAATTTCTGTTGTTAATATTATCAAAGAACCCCTTTTGTAGAATTAACTCTCATGAACGAGTTACTTACCTGGTGATTACTAAAATTAAACATGAGTATAATTAGTATTTTTAAGCCAACGGTCTCTTATACATAGAATATCAATATTATTGTCTTTTAAATACAATTCAATCTGTAGGTCTTTGCCTCTAATACAATGAATATTCTGATGAACCAGGTTATTTTGACTTATATTTTGATAATAATGATTACGTATCTCTGTGTTCTACAATAACATGATAGGTTGTGCCCTTTATGGTTATAATGGGTTATACCATGGTTATACCTATCTATGGTTAAATTATGGCATAAAAGTATAAATACGATCGGCTCGCTGCTGTGAAATATATTTACTCTATGAATTATAGGTATAATAATTTGTATATTTTGCTTTAATGTGTCTTCAAAGAAGTGTAAATTAGATCGAAGGCGTTTTTTCTAAATTGTTTGTCTGTTTGTCTGTGCACACATCACGCAAAAACGACTAGTCGGATAATTTGATGTGAAAATAATTTAATACCTGTCCACAGTCTTTACAAGTCAACATGAAGGATACCTGCTTTTAACCGCGGATATGTGTTAGGTACCCTTTTATTTCTGAACCTGAACGTTCCTTTAGCAGACCCGGTACAAACGTGAAGCCCACGGGGCTAAGCCGCAGACGAATAAACAAACCTATATATTAAAGGTGGAAATGTAATTTGTCCACGAAATATTACAGAGACAGTGGAGGCGGGAAAACCAAAGTGGAAATTGCTAAACCGCTACGAAGCGAATAAATTAATAGTGAAAAGGAGTACTAAAGTTTATACGAAAATAGATGAACCATGTACTTATCGACCTCACACTTTTTTGTTTCAACCTCAAAAAATACAAAGGAAATGTCAAAATCTATGTGGGAAAAAATGTAAACTGTTAAGCGGAGGATTGAACAGTATTGCCATTCGATTCATTAGTAATATATATACGGATAAGTTTTGATATCTGTTGATATCTGATGATAGCGCGTCTATTTAAACGAAGCCTTAACATACGGTACGCATGTATACTTTTAAAATTGTGACATATTAGTCCCAAACTCAATACTTTTAATTTTCAACTTGTTTATATTTTTATTAACAAACGCTCTAATCATCAAGATAATGTTCTTTATTCATTCTTACAAAATTAAATTAACGAATTTTTTTTTTTAAATCAACACAAGAAGAGTTGCATGTCGCACCATTAACGGGCGCTGACTCAGTTTATAACACGTTTATAAGCGGTTTTTTTAACTTTTTCACATTACATGGATATCTTTCAGTGCAGGTTATTATGAATGTTTTACGATTATACGCCACTAGGGGGCGTAGCGGTAGTTTAAAGCTGCATCAAACGTAGCTCCACAAAATTGGCCTTACCTTCTTAAATTTAGATATTTAACCCAGCCACTACACACTAACCTAATTGGGTCAGATTGAAAGAAATGCGCAATTTCATTGATAGATACAATTGATTGATAATGATTGATGACAAGTTAATAGGTTAAAGAAATTTGAAAGAAAGAATGAAAAGAAAAAAGGATACGAAAAATTTAGATAAATATTAGTTTTACAGACATGGGTCAGTTTCAATGCGATTTTTGGGTTACATGGGTATCATCGAAACAGGTTCTTAAATCATTTTACGGTCATTAATCGCAAAGGGACACTGCAATTTTTATAAACGTAACACTGCCGAGCACTATCTTTATATTTTTAAATGTTATAAATAAATATACACACACATAACATAAAATGAAATATAAAATATAAATCAATACATGACAATGTTAAATGAAAAATTTTACAATGAAAATATCTAATGAAGTGAAATAAATTAATTACTGTATTTTTTATTACAAAATTTTCAGTTGTATTGAAATCGAACTCATAATTTCTTTAGTTTTGAAAAATAAAAACACAATTAAATTAAAATTTATTTAAAAATTTTGTTTTGGTAGGTACAATGATTATCTATTTGTGATCTTAGCCCATAAGTCTGGAAAAAAAACCTTCATGATAAAATGAATTATGCTTATTACGTTGTAATATTATATTTATGACTATTTAATAAAATAAATATTATACAGGATGAACAATAATCCAAAAAATTCTACATGTTAGGTGTCACCAATAAACCTCATTACGTAAATAAAAAATATGGGTTTCACTTTCATTATTAATTATTTTATCTACAGTGTTATTTTATAACTTTTGGTTGCCTTCTTTTGCGACACGCCTGTCGCCCGACACGCGTGTCGGGCTAGGACACGGGGTGGAGGGTACAGCGACCATGAATGGTGGCTAGAGTTATTGGTTTTATCGGGAAAGGTTTCTGTAATCATATCTCAATAATTTTCTATTGAACGACACTAAAAGAAAAGAAGATGACCATCGGTTTTTTCACCAAAGATCATTACATAAAAATTTGGGCGGTTGTTCAAATTTCACCTTGTATAACCTTATTTAATTATTACTTATAAAAAAATTATTAATGATGACCGCAAAGTGCCGAGAACGCTAGCAAATAAATATTAACTATTATTATTATTATTTTATACTTAAAAATAATATGGATAACAGTGAAATATATAAAAGTTGTATTGTTTTAGAATCGTAAGATAAAAATACAGTTAAGTATATAATTATTTCACTCTTTTCGAAAACTATTAGTTTTCATTAATTCATAAATTTCATATAGCTCGTCATTTTTTTAAGAAAGTTTGTACCTATGTATTGGGTTATGCACCTTTTACTTTAGAAGCATCATTGTGAAATGGCTGATTTGAGCATATTTTGATGAACTTTCAGGCAGACGACCAACGCTCAACTACCACTGCTAGCGATGAAGATGGATCGACAACTCCTAGGTCTGTAAGATTTGTGGAGAGGCCTCGCGATGCCTGCGATGGACAAACTAACTCGGCTAACAATTCCGAGCCCGCACATACAGCAAACACAGAAAGAAGTGCTATACATAAAGATTTTACTCCTGCGCACAGGTTTAAACTACTATTTACGTAATATTTTATAGTAGTATAATATAGATATTCAAATAGTTTTGCCCACTTCTCCTATAAAAGACGATAAGAAAGATTTCTATTATACTTGTATGTATACGTATATCTCTTCAATACCATATTAACTCAAATTAAAAAAGTTAAAACCTAAAATTAACTGTCTATAAAAAATATACATTATAGTTATTACAGCCATACATGAATATAAATACAAATTTAAATATTTATTTATAGGTTTTGGAGATATGTTCAAGACTTTTTAATAATGTTAAGACTTGACGGACTCGGTGTGAGTTGGTAAAACTTACGACAATCCTTACTCATTTCTTCCCACAAAGCAATAATCGGAAAATAGTTAAATACTAGCGGTACCCGTGCGAATAATTCGCACTAAATAAGTATAATAATAATTATCACTTTACAAAATTATAAAAAATATTTATTTTATTAATTCTTCATCACAAAACGTCTTTATAAACAATATTGGAAGTATAAATAAAGTCATCTGTTACAATTCGCTTATCACTTTCTGTAATTGAAATAGGTACATTTTTGAAATCTCGAACTCTGGAAAGGGCAACGTATAACTGCCCATTAGTGAATACTGGTGATGGCAGAAAAATTCCTACTCGCTGCAACGTTTGACCTTGAGATTTATTGATAGTCATAGCAGGTTTAATTGGTAGTCGTTTTCTTCGTAGCTTAAGTGGAATAGTAGGATCTGATGGGATTAATGTTATTCTTGGAATAATTACGGTTTTGTTAGAACCGATCACCATTGCAGTAATACTATATTATTATATAGTATTACTATATTATATTACTATATTATTAATAAGCATTTCATTTTATTGTTTTTTAAATTATTATGGAAATAAATCATTCAATTCAATTTAATAAATCAAAATTTATTGCTTATGCAATTCGTTTCTGATTTTGCACACTGTTTATATCTTTCTTCTTTTTATTGTATTACATTATGAAGTTTAGATGATAGATCAAGAAAATATTTTACTAAAATTGTCATATAGAGGCGCAAGTATCGTCAATCATGTTGACGTTGTTTCAAAATTAAAGCCGTCAGATGGCAGCATTGCCGTATTGTCTTAATGTATATCTATATGTATAATTTTAATAATTAATTAATTTACAAAAACAAAAGTAATAATAAATTTTTTCGTAGTTCATGCCGGTAGAGCAAGCAATTACCTTTAAAATGATATAAAATTCACGTGGAGTAATTGTGACGTTTTTTCTAAAAAGGGAGGCAAACATCTTAACTTTAGCGTATTAATATATACAATATATATGATTACACCTCATTCTGCACAACTTTCTTACAACCAACGATATAAGAAAAGGATAACTTTTTTTCATTCGGAAAATTAAACATATAAATGTTATTTAAAATATAAAATGTAAACCAACGTCGTCTCTTGCTAGATACACTCATCGCCGTATTTGTTTGTCTTTTTCAAAACAAACTAAATTTATCAGAACAAAACGAATCGTATACGCTAGTTGGCTAAACCACCGTATATAATAAAATATCCGTGTCTAACAAAACAGCAGAATTGACTTTTGAAATTTGCGCAAGAGTGTTCAAATTAACTTCAATTTTAGTAAAATAAAATAAAATTTTTGTAAATAAAATGTAATTTTGCGTACTAAAATAAATACACATTCACATTAATTGTGTTCAAATTATGCTTTTATTTTCTCCGTGGAGGAGTGAAAAGTTGTGTTTTTCTAATATTTCTTCTTTACATTTGAAGTTGTCATTTCGTTGTTGTCATGACTTTGCTGTCTCTTTTTTGAAACTATCACGCACTGATTTTTAATAGTTATTTTTTACATACTAAAAGTGTGGTTGTCCTGCTGGATTCCATAAAACACTCATTGTATGACTCATTTCTTTTTCATGTAAATTCTTGTCGTAAAATTAGTAATCGGTAAATGATTGGTGATAAACAACATCGAGATAAGTTGCACATGTAGTAATATTTATAGTGATAAATAAAGAAAATGTGTTTTTTATTAGTAAATTCATTAAATAATACCTACGCATTTACAGGGTAGAAACACCATTGATATCGACAAATCACACTCCAAAAGTTAACTCAGCGGTTCAGCAGTTGTTCAACAGCGGTAGACCTCCACCTCCAGCAATAGAACCACAGTTGGTGACCTCGGAGACTCTTAGAGCTTGGGATGCTGGAGTGAGGCCACGGTCAGAGGAAGTGGCTGTCAGGAGAGTGGCTGAGAGAAACGCTTTGAGGTGTTCATTGTTACGAAGTGAGGCTCGGAAGAAACAACAACCAAAGGTTATTTTTTGTCGTTTGAAGCAAAATTTAATTCATCTTACGTCGAAATAAAAAGGTTTAGTCAAGTAATGTAACCAGAGGCTCTGGTTTTAGGTGCGCTTTTACATTACGCTTGCATTGCTATTGCATGAGCTGGGCCTACAGTACCCCAAGTAGTTTATACTCGCTGTACTTTTATTAAAAGACTATATTCATACCGATAGCAGTTACAGACTAACAAATTAAAATAAAAATGAAAAAAATTGTGGCTATTATTTCTTTTAAAAAATAATTACTATTTGTAGTTAAAACCGCCTGTTTACCGCGGATGGCCGCCTGTACGGTGGTAAATGCACAGTAATGGTTGTCGAAATGAAATATTATTATAGTTGATTATGGTATTTTTGACGTACAATTCTTATGATTATTGACTTATTATTGATGATTATTTTTTCTAAATTGTTTTTTTAACTGCTTGATACTTTACGATGTATTTAATATGATTCTTGGATATTAGGACGACGTGCATTGTACACGTATTTAAAGACTATCAATTTATAATTCGAAGACAAATTCGTAATATATGATGACAACTCACACAAACCTAGCGTTGCCACTTATAACATAATCAGCACATGTGAATTCTGAGGGTAAAATAAACCGAAAATTGATTAATAGACGGTAACTGGTGTAATTCGTCAAAAATTTGGGAATATCTTCCTTTTCACACTTAAAATTCAGATCGCGACGAGTTTTAGATAAAAATCGGTTGACTCTGCAGGCCTCCCTGAAACTTGCCGCTATTTTTGAGATTAAAGCGTTCGAAAATATCCCTATTAGAAAGCTATTGCTCAAACTCAAAATATTGATGTTCATGGTTTTTTGAGCTCTTTGAGCTCACAATATTTATTATCTGAACTCTCTAAATTCAAAAATAGAATTTCTATAAATTTAGAGTTCTTCGACCTCAAAAACCAGGGACATATTCAAAGAAAACGTTATTTTGGAAATTTTTAAACTGCGACATCTTTTGAACGCTTCGTTTGATTTCAGTACAATTTACGGCATTCTAGCCAATTTTCTAAGCATAAATTTTTTGTATAAAGTCAAAAATTTATTGGGCGTAAAATCTGAAATTTAAAATTTATGTTAAAAACACTTTTTCGGAAATTTATAAACTGGGATATTTTTCGAACGCTTCGTTGGATTTTATTTTTTTTGACGGTACCCAACGCATTTTTTTATGCAAAAAAAACGTACAGAAAATTTTAAGTACATTGGTTGGAAAATCTAAAAATTATCAAAAAAAAACGTTAAAAAAAATTTTATGAATTTTATTTTTTGAATATTTTTGAAACAGCTTGACCCATTTACTTCAAAATCTAATCAAATCTAAGTCTTGATAAATCCTTTTGAACTCCGTATTGTGGGTCTTAATCGGTTGATCCGTTCTCAAGATATACGACAAAAAAAGTTACATACATCCACCTATCCACACACACACGTACGAACGTCCAGCCGGAAATAGTCAGAATGGCTTCCCAGGATTTCAAAACGTAGAGATCTGTTGAAACTCGATTCGATTCGAAAATCGGACCCAAACCAATAAAGTCCCTTGTTAAGTTAAAAAAGTTCTACCTTTACATTTTAAACAGGACGTTGTTGATGAAACTCGATAAGACTCCTTGCTACAAAGTTGAATCATGAATAAAATGTCGAAAATTTAGTTTCCAGCACAACTTTATTACGTTTATATTACGTTTTAAAACATATAAACTCATAGACAATCGTTTGATACTCTGGTTTGATTATGGTAAGAATAAAGTAGTTCAGCATATGAAAAACATAAACGGTCATATTTCAGCGGCGTTCAGGCCTAACTATGAGTAACTCTTGTATTTATGAACCAAGCCTCGTAAACTCCGAAAAATTAAGGAAGAAAAACAGAATTACTTTTTATAAAATTGTAAGAAATCAACATTCAACTTGTTACTTTTTACCCATATCTTATTTCCTTCCAGAAAAATAAATACGCACCGCGCTTTTTATTCCACATAATATTTTAATATTTTATACGTCTATACCGCACTTTCATAGAAAAAGACCGGTACACAGAGACGATCTCATATATATTTTTACTGTCAAAATAATTATTGATTTGATTAAAAATTATTTTTATACGTCACTACTGGACATAGGCCTATCCTCTAGATCTTCACAACAATTTTGATTATGGACCACCTGTAACCAACGGCGTTACGCCACGTTTAAGGTTGACAGTCCACATATTAGAGGACTGACAAAACGACGCGACGTCCGGTTCGTGATTCTTCACAGGAGAGCGGTTATGGGTTCTGAAACTGATGTCGCCTGCCAAATGCCAGTATAGCTTTAGATTCCATGTATAGCTTTGCGTTACTATCTGAACTTGTTGACAATGTTCAATTTAAAGTTCCGTTGTACTTTAAATTTCTAATCGATGAATCAGCAATCTAGTCTGCCCCTTGCTGTTTCAAAGTGATTAATTCTGTAAGCTATGTTGGTCACACTAGTTCTTCTACGGATTACTCCATTATCAATTTTATATTAATAGTTTAATACCTTACAATTAAATAAAAAATTATGCTATATCTTTATTTGCAAAACTTTATAGCTGTTTAATAAATTATTAATCTGGACGATCATTTGCGTTGGCAAGCAGACGAGACACTACTACAACATGAATCGACTACACCGCGTTAGCTGAGTTTATTTATCGACTTTATATTCATGAAGCCTGTCGTAACTTCGCAACAAGTAATCGCATCGATTTGCAAATGTCATTCTATTCGACTTTAAAAAATACATAGAAAACGATACCCCACTCGTCGTAGTTCATAAAGGTAAAATTTTGAAAATTTACCTACCAAAATACCAACTAACCAATATACAATGCCAATTATCCTCAAGGGATAACTAGTATGATTTAAATATTTTTATACTATAAAAACAATGCTGACATTGCTAACATGCCAATAAATATTTGCACCATCAAAAAATTTTTGTTTTATTTTTTCTATATTCCGGTCAACTTACAGCACTAATTTTCTGTAAAATTTTCGTCAGCTAAAAATATTTTTGAAAAACCATTGTTTCGTCGTGAACGTTTTCGTTGGAATCGCTTTTTTTGATTAAACTGAATTTCGCATGGTATACAATATTCATATAGATAAAAAATACCACCTCCCCGATGCGATTCACCTTTAGCATCCATTGTATCCATTGTATCGTATATTCGATTCAAGCTGAAATCCAGCCACAAACAATAGAGCCAGAATTTAGTAATTAATCCGGCTTCCCGCTGACTGCATTCAGCCTCTATTCATCAAACTCGTTGCATTTATGGTGCAAATTAATACGCTTACTCTTGAGAACTATTACTGAATGTGTATAATGTTATTGTTTTAGTCGATTTGGTTTGGTTATAGATTATCTGTATTGAGTTTCATGTGTGATAATGAAGTCAAAATTATTTATACAATACAATAGTTTACCGCAAAAACAAGTTATTTCCGCCATAAAAATCTTTACTTGAAAACCACGTGATAGCTACTTAATTTTTTCCTTGAGATCGTCGCTCCACTATTTGGTACTACATCTGGATACAAAACTGAAGGTGGCCAAGGTTCCGTTTTATATATGGGCGATTCGGTTGATATACATTTTTATGAAAAGTTCCAACAAAAATTAATAATCTTTTGTTTTTCGCGGGATATGCGTGAATTAGGCAATAGAAAAATACACTAGTGATAGGAAACATCGATATCAAAAGCGTTCTCTTAACATTATTATAATACAGTGTCCAAGTTAACGGAAATGTTTTTGTGCATTTAATGTGACCGACTAATGTTCGTACCGCTGTAACTTTTTATCTTTCTGCGTTTGTAACTCTAGAATCAAATATTGACTTTGATGGCATTTTAAAATTTTATCATTGTTGAGTATACAAGTTTATTTATAATCAGCTGCAATATTTACGAATCGCAGTAAGAATAAAAGTAACTTAAACCGCTGATCCGCAAAGATATTCAAAAAAAGTACGTGAGTGATGAACGCCTAATTCTTTCGACATTTTGTAATATAAATTATAACTTTGAAGCGATGTGTAATAACCATTAATTGAATAAAAATAATAATATCTGAGACGTCTCAAACGCGGCCATTTAGTCTCAAACCAGGCATGACCTGTACTATGCGTACCGAAAAACTGATATAGGAACTTAAATATCACTAAAATACTAAATATATTACTACCAGACTTAAAACAAACAGACAAGTCCATACACTAATATTGTTCCCAGACGGGAATCGAAACCGCGATATTTAGTGTTTTAGTATTTTAATTTTCAGCGTCATTCGAGGCTTAGTAATTTGAAATTCGTTTGATGGCCAAATGAAAAATCTTTGACCAATGACATTTATAAGTAGATGCGTGACTTAGCTACATTAGGTAGGTACATTTTTTACACATTAACTACATTACATTATTTACAATAATTACTTAATTATATTACATCGATTGCACTTAGTTGTTACAAAAGTCTAAATTTTTTTCAATATTATCGTACTGAACGGGCAATCATATGTACAGCTCGATCGATCGTCGATCCTAGTGAAACTATCCTAATACGAGTGAATCGAATCGTATGAGTAATCCGTTTTCTGGGCTGTATACACGTATCCACTTTCTTTTGCCTTTGACACTTGGTATGCACTAAAGGAGGATTCTGACGCTCGGATTCAATATTGATTAAGCTGATATAGACAATCATAATCAAATTGAAGCGCGTTCATGTGCTATCAATCAAATTGAATGTGTATTTGAAGGTAGCTTAAGCCGTTTATATTAGTTGTAAAGCCATCACCTCAAACCGCAGACAGTAGGTAACTATCTGTATAGTCATTTTCAATTTAGTTCTGACAATATGTTCTTTGATTTATTCAATTTGACGACAAGGAAAACATTCAAATAAACAAAGAGATTGGAAGACGTGACCCCAGCGTGCGTTTCTATCTAGATTAATTACTCCCCTGCGTTAAATTTTTTTGCAATAGTTCGTTCTTACACAGGTACTAGCGACCCGCCCCGGCTTCGCACGGATAGTAGAGCTTGTTGATAGTAGAGATAGATATCAGCTTGTTGCGTCGAAAATGTGGATAATGTGGATTGAATTTATTTACCTTTAAATGTGATGTAAGTTCATCCTACTCGGAGTATTTTTAAAGTACTTTGTTTCCAATTCTATAAATATTTGAAAAAGTAAAGAATAACTACATATAACTTAACCTAACCTAACTACGCGTGTCGCGTTTTCCCGTATGGCGCCTGGCTGGTCGCGCTATACATATATTTCGCGATAGCTCCTAAGATATTAATTTAAATTGGATAGTGTAATAGACAATCATATTGTGCATAAAATACTGAAGGTAAATACCGTATTTAATTTAATAAGGATTAATACAGTATCCGTATAAATTGCTTCCCAATTACCTCATCATATGACACCATTTTCTTAAACATATAAGTAGGTATAGTAAGCTATCCATAAAAGATATATATATGCCATTGCGGACTTTTTTTTAGTGCTATATAAGATACACAATTCTTCCATACATTATTTTGTTATATCTCAAAAGGATTAGGCATCGTTTTCAATGAAAGATCCCAGCCAGCTTGATTTTTTTCCGCCTTCTTCAACAATAATCGTCATATTTCAACAAATTTGCACAGAACATTAATAAATTATACACGTAAACCTTCCTCTTGAATCACTCTGTCCATTGGTGTCAATAATATGCCAATCCGTTTGATAATTTTTGAGTTTATCGCGTTCAGACAGACAGACAGGCAGATGCGGAGGGGAACTTTATTTTATAATATGTAGTGATGATATAAAAAATAAGAGAAGACATAGATAAACAAAGAATTTGGTGTTTTTTTTTTAAGTATCAGCTATTTTACACAAACTACGTTAGTTTCTCAAATTGTCAGGCAAACATTCTAGATACCTATTCATCAGTCGTTTGATGCAAGCTCGTCAGTTTTGGGTACTTAATATAATAATATGATCCTACTTCAAATTTTCGCTTATCTAGTTGTTAGACTTTTTTTAAGAACACCCTTCTCGACTCTTAATAGACTTCTTTCTGTACTCTATCTCCGCCCTATTTTCCATTTGGCCAAACCACTTCAACATACTTTTTCACCATAGACGTATTAAAAAAACCGGCCAAGTGCGCATCGGACTCGCACACGAAGGGTTCCGTACCACCATACAATATAAAAAAAATGAGCGTGTCGAATCGAACTAACGCATTAATCGTTATTATTATGTAATGTAATAAAAATGTATTATTATGTAAAATGTAAGTGTGTCGTATTTAAGAATTGTTGTATAAATATATTTCATTTTATTTCGTTAGTTATTTAGAAGGCGCTCGATCCTCTCTGGCTAATCCGGAAAGTAATAACACGAGTGCACTGATAGCTAGAGACAATTTTATTGCTTATTTTATTACAGTGAACTTTTGACTTTTAGTATTGATTGTGAAGAGAATAGACTCTGCAAAGGAATGCAAATAACACGCTATCTGCCATTCGCTATGGAATTTTTACAAAAAATTTACTTATAAAATTACATGTTATAAGTTAATCTATTACTCGTTAAATAATACAGTCTAGTTAGCTGTTATAGCTTTCCTTTTAACTACGTTATACGAGTATATAAGGGCGGCCAACCCCCAAAAATTTTTTCTTAATGTCACTACGTCGTTGTGCATCGGTTCATAGATTACACCTGCCTTTCAAATTTCATCTATATATTGCCAATAGTTTCCGAGAAAAACCCCAGACAGACAGACAGATAGACGGACATGGCGAAACTATAAGGGTTCATTTTTTGTCAATTGGCTATGGAACCCTAAAAATGTAGATTGATTGTCACAGAACAATCAATGAAGCACTGCAATGGTGGCCGCGTAAGAATTTGTGAGTTGGACTTTGCAGCATACTGGCGATCGGTAGACATATTATGATACGAGTGCGTATAAGCTGTCGCGTGAGTACATAGCATGGTGACATACTAGGGGTACTTCGGTAGTTAGTTCACGATGCTACGTCCAGGTTTTCCTAGGTGCGTGCTTTTGACTACAACTTATTTCAAATCACCCATTCTTTCTTATTATTATCTTATCATATAGTTTCCAAAGATACTTCGGAAATACTTCCATTTTCTTTTGCTACACCCAATTTTTAGATTAGTACAAGAATAATTGAAAAATCCATTAACCTGGCCTTATCTTTTACCATTTCCATTATTTTTTACCATTAGCAAGAAACAACTTCATTAGCGGAACGTATAAGGCTGCTAACGTGTGATGTGGACGACGAACCAGAAGAAGAGCGAACCAGTCCATCCGGAGCGAGTGCTGACAAGACGTCAAATAATGTTGAAAAATCCAATTCTACAAATGAAAAATCGGCTAACAACGAGAAAGCCTTCGGGAGTGCCAGCTCAAGTTCTTCTTCGTCAACTTTATCGACCAGCGTACCCACACGTCACCAACCACCTGATTTAGGGGATGTACATCAAGAACCGTTGAAGGTATGCTTCCAGGACTGACCTCGAATAAGTCGAATAAAGTCTTGACTTAGCTTAACTTTTGTAGCCTGTTCCTCATGAGGTGTAGACAGAGTCTACAAATCTCCACCTGGTATCAAAGTACAAGGTATCAAGCAGACCTTTCAATTTCACGTTTCGCCTTTTCTCTTTTATACCACCTTTTTGAATAATTACTCGAAACCTATGCCAACAAGCACTGATTAATAATAACTGGAATCTATTAGTCTAAGATCCGAATTAAAAACTACCTTCACCCATTTGTTTCAAAGATGAAATTTTTTTGTTATGAAATTTAGTCCGTAGAAAAACGACGCTAATGGGTTGGCCAAAAAATTCCTGGCAAGGCTATGATTGATTAAATAATAACAATAAAAATATAGCGTAGCGTAAATATATACTTATCTTGAATTTTTTGGAAAATCTTTCAACAAAGTATATAAAATGAAACAAAGTGAACAGTTAAAAATTAAATTAACAAATAACAAAAAACATACACGAAGGATGAATGCACCTTTTTATACCTACTTGCCAACCCAGTAGTCATGCCAGGTAAAAAATGAACGACCCAACGTTTGCATGTATTCTTTAGGTTTCATAATTTCGATTGGTATTTAATTTATTTGTTAAACACATGTGTGCATAAAAAGTAATTTTTCAATTTTTAATTAATTATTTAATGACAATGATAATTAATTAATTAACATTGCCAGAAATTTTTTGACCAATCCATTCAGGATGTATTCTGATATTTTGATAACAAAAAATTTCATCATTAAAACAGTAGGGTGAAGGCCGTTGTTAATTCGGATCCTTTACTATATATAATTACTGTTACCAGAAAATTGGGATTATTTCAAGTTGACAGCTATATTTAATTCAAGCAAGCTGTGATAACGAATCTTTGTCTTAAAGCTGTTAGGTACTTACTGAATTTCCATTGGAAACTCACTCTCAATAAAAAGACGCGCAACTACAAATAAAATTTCATCCGCGAAATTGGTAACATATACCAGATTAAAAAATTCAAATTATTACAGATTATTTCGTGGTATTGTCTGTTTTCTATGTTTTTGGTATGTGTATCATTTATACTCCTAACAATACAATACTCTAGGTATGTTTTATATTGAACTAATAGCTCAAAATCGAAACTGTACTTAATATTAATTATCTAGCATGAAATCTGAGCCTCAATTCTTCAATCATAATGAAAAATGTCGATAATTCTTGTGCCTACACGGCAAAAGAATACAATATCTTAGCCGAATATTATATATAAAAATAAAAAAAAACTAATTGTTTCACATTTAGCTTCTTTATTGAACACAATTGACATATAAAATGTGAATATTAACTTGGTTGTTTATTACGTTTTCATGGATAAAGTACTGAACTGACTTTGTTGAAATTTGACAGAGAGGTACCTTGGAGCTCGGTAACGGACATAGCCGGGAAAACAGGAAGGAAATGTATTAATAACGTATTTTTTATTCGATACCCCGTGATTGATTTACTATAAATACGAAAGTGAAGTACTTTTCCGGAAAAGAACATATGTCATTTGACGGTGACGAAAACGGTGAAATAAAACGCAAGCGCAAATCCTGTAGTCCACGCGGATTAAACTAGTTTTATAAATTTTTATTTTTCCCTCAGCAACCACGAGCTGATACCAGAAGACAATTCTTGTCGACATTAGCGCCGCTGACGGCGTGCGTTGGCAGCGCGGCACACCACGAAGGTTTTTACTATGTACCCCCGGGTGATAGAGGCTCAGCTTCAGCCGCAACTAGCATAGATATTCAGGAACACAATGATGCACCGGCTCCTGATGTTGTTGCGGGAACACCAGGTGAGTTTAAGCAACAATGGAACGATACTACAAGTCATAGAACCATGTACTTAATATTCCGGAAGCGACTTAATCAAACGCCGAAGTATTCGCATATGAATTGTTGACTGACTGTATGTTCGTCTATTATTTTTAGTAATGAACTTGTTTCAGTATAATAAAGAACAATCGGATAATCTATTGATGTAGTCACTCTGTGAGTGTATTAACCGTGCATGTCATTAAATTCTTTTGCCATTTATTAGTATGTTCACACAGAGCCATCGTTTTATGCTACAAATGATAGGACGACAGCCGGGGCTTGAGTAACTATGTGCTAAAAATAATTATTTAGTTAAAAGAAAAACTATTGTAAATTATGGAATCATTGTTATTCAATGGCGAGGTATATAATACAAACAATGGATGCGAATTGCTTGCAGTTTTCTGTCATTGAAGAAGCAGTTATTTTTACGATTTACGATACGATAAGCTTCCACCAGTTCGCAGAGTTACTACATTCCAATAGGGAATACAGGCATCATATACGTGTAACTTTATTCGTTTTGCAACGGGAGTTAGAGTTTAATATAAATATTTTTAAGTATTCGTACGGAAAGAAAAAAGTTGTTTATAATGAGCATAAAAGATACCTAATTAGAATTCGTTCATATTGTATCAGCTTGTGGGCTGACAATGTATAGCATGCAATGCGAATAAGAAAGGCCATTCACTCTTTGAAAATAAACCCTCGCCCGTGTATAATCATCATCATCATCTCAGCCATAGGAAGTCCAATGCTAGATATAGGCCTCCCCTATTGATTTCCCACAGTACCTGCTGGTAGCGCTCTGCATCCAGCGTCCTCCTGCCACCTTAACCTACTAGGTCATCTTTCCACCTGGTGGCTGGACGTCCTACGCTGCGCTTGCCGTGGCGTGGTCTCCACTCTAGAACTTTTCTGCCCCATCGGCCATCAGTTCTGCGTGCTATGTGACCTGCCCACTGCCACTTCAACTTGTTGATCTGCTGGGCTATGTCTGTAACTTTCGTTCGTCTACGGATCTTCTCATTTCTGATTCGATCTCGCACAGACGTTCCGAGCATAGCCCTCTCCATGGCTAGTCGAGTGACCTTGAGCTTACTTATGAGACCCACAGTAAGAGACCACGTCTCAATTCCATAAGTCATATGTGTATATATCTACCGCATGTACGTAAGGTATATAATACCTACTACGTATTAGTTATATAATATTAACTAGGTTACCTTTATAAAACGAATGAAATGGTAATTAGTATAGATTGTTAAAGACATAATTCCAAAATATAATCAGAGTTTTTGTACTGTATTTATCGAATCAGGTGCAAACGACGGCGACGATGGCCTGGCAGCGTTTGCGAGGGCAGCTACGCCACGCACCGAAAGGCTACGACAACGTTACACACAAGACTCTCAACCCACGAGCAGTGACGATGAACACGATGATTATGGTACCTACGCTTAATATTTAACCAACCGCACGTACAAACACATAGACAGACAAACAATTACAGGGGTATATTCATTTCTCTAGATAACTTACCGTATCACGACGTGGCATTCGAACTTAGAACGTACGCACATATAGAGCACTCTTTTAGACATCCACAGTCGTAGTGCGGCCGGCCGCGGCCGAGTGAAGTTTGCAGTTGCCTGAAATCTAAAAATATGCTATCTTCTCAGCACTGTTAACAATTTGATTGGATTGCATTTCATATTTTTTATCATCTAACAACAGCCGCATATTGAATCCGTTTAGTAATGGTGCAGTTGCAGTTCATAATAGTTTTACTATTCAAATAAGTGGAATAATTTGTTTAACAGGATTCCACCGGCGACCAGCAGTCAGAGGCATAGCAGTGAAACAACAACTTGTCGGGTCCGAAGATATACTTCAGCAGATGCAAGACGAGTTGAGGAGTGGAGGAACAGGTGGCAGCAATGCTAGGGTGACAGCAGGACAACAGCCTTCAGGACATGCTTGCGCGCGAAATAATTATTCGTGGCCATACTACTCAGAAGCAAACCTTTCCAATTCAAGGCCTCAAAGCAGAGCTAGTGCTAGTTCAAATTGGTTAGATTTCATTCTATTATATTTTAGGTTCGGGTGATATATTTCAAGCTTGTTTTAGTAAATGAGTTGGCCCCGCTATAAGAAAGCTTTTGGCAACCCTCTAGTTATCACTTTATGCCATAAAATATTTAAGCAAATAATTGTAATTGTGGTCTTGTGCTGTATTGTATAAAACTTTTGACAGGCACAGATTTAGAAGATAATGTCTTCTAAATTTGTACCGCTACACTGTACTTTTTGCTTGGTGGTTATTTTTGCTTTTACAAGAACTGACACTTATACATCTTTTTTTGCGAGATGGCATTAAATTAATATCGTGATAGCCCAAAGCAAAACGAACCTGTCTTAAATTTATAAAGCTATAGGACCATTGTTTGAATCCGGGCGTATGGAAATGAGTTTTTCTGACTTATGTACATAATTGTCACTGACTCCGTGTCTCGGAGAGCACGTTAGGCAGTCGGTCTCAGGTGCTGTCAATAGATGGCGGTCGTTACAATCCCCAACTCGCAGTGGAGCAGCGTAGTGGATTTAAGCTCTAAGCCCCCCTCACCCTTAGGGGAGGCATAAGCCCCTGCAGTGGGGTAACAATGGTCTGATGAAGTGAAGTGAGGTGAAGATTAAAATAATTACTAATGAGAATTTTATGAATATTGAGCCTGTATTTGTCTATTCATCGTGTAATTATTTTTATTTAAATGTTGATAATAAATAACACATACCCTCGGAGAGTTCTTTTGGTTATTTTTGTAATTCCATTCTTGTGTTAGCTAGTTACGGAACAGCGATTCAGATGGAAGTCTAAATTCACATTTGGTTTTCATAGGTCTTCCAAGTCTGACTACAGCACAGCACGCGCTTGCGGTGCTGGGACTCCACAACAAATGGAGGCGTGTTATGCGCACTCACAATCTACTAATTATGCATATCAACCTCGAGCCCAAGAAGGATTTTATTCTAACTGCTCGTTATATGCTAACATTGGGTAAGGAAAAAAATATTAATTAAAAGTAAAACAACAAAACAGATTAGTCATTTACTGTTCACTATTGTCCGGATTTCGCTGAAAGATTGCCCTATTGCCTCGGCGGAAAATAATAGAGCTAAATTAGGACCCTACATTCGATTCCGGGCTCAAAATTTTAAAAAAGCCGGATCCTTTTGTAAGATTTGAATACAATAAAAGCTGAGTTCATTCCATTTCCGGGCTAAAATAAAACATTTTTTTTTGTCTGGGTTAAAACTAAAATTTATGGAAAATACGATCAGATTCTTTCCAATTCCATTCCATTCAACCCAGTTCAATAATTGAATGTAGATGGAAAACAGTACTTTTACCACAGAAATGTATTTTGCTATACATATCGTTATTTTGTATTTTGAGTAGATTGTTGTTGCTTTTTTCTACTATTGTACACATTGTACGTTTGCTTGGCATAGGGTAGGAAACTTTGCTTATAATAGACTATTATAAACTCCGTTTATAAACTCCGTTTATAATAGACTAAGAAAACTAATTACAGATATTTTAATATTATTTTCCTTATAAAGCCTAATCTAATTTCCAATCACTTAATATTTAAAAAAATATCTTTCAGGCAAGAAATTTTTTCATAGTTTTGTTACCTTTTGATGGTACAAAATGTGTTGTCTATTTCTCTAGATGTTCGGATAGCAGTCAAGAGTTGTACAGTTCCCAAGCTAGTTCAGAGCAGACTTCGCCTGTACGCACGCCACGTTGTCGCCGCCCTGAATCTCCGCCACCCATACGTTCGCATCATCGATTGCTGTATTTACCCACTGGGTATAATGCACACTATCATTTCCAAAGGCCCGAAGCCCAGTACAATCAATGGACAGCTGCTGACTGTGAGTATTCCTCATCAAATTCTATCTGCAATCATTATAAACTTATAAAAAAAGAACACATATCCATGGATCCATGGAAAAGAACACATGTCATATAATGTTGGACGTTCAAAGGGCTTGAACTAAAATTTTTAACATTTAAGTTTTATATTAAAATAGAAAAAAAAATAGACCTTTCCTTAAAATAAAAAAAATTACTCTGCATTTTTTGGATTTTTTTCTAGTATTATATTGTTGAAAATGTTCCTTTTACGTCATCTGGATAGATATGTTTATTGATTACCTTATCTTAAACTAAATAAGTGCATATTTTCTTTGATTGATTAGGATTACAATTTCCTTTAACATAGTGACCAAGCTAAATATTGTATGTATATTAATTTTTTTGCTTTTTATTTTTTACTATGGAAAACAGCGGAATTAGTTCAACTGTTCAGATGGCATCACAGGACAATTTTAATTTCAGATGACTTTTTTTAAAATGTCTAGCAAAAAACAAGAAAAACTAAATTTTTTAAAAAGTTATTATAGAACCTTATTCTTTTCAATTTTGCAAGCCATCTGCGCAACTTTAAAATTTTGGGTTGGACCAAAATTTGAAAGTTCCTTAGATGGTTTGCGAAATTGCGGCTCTTTAGTTACCCATAAATAGCTTCAGCTACAAAACTAAATCACAATAAATTGTTTAAATTTGACATGAAAAATTAAAGTAGTTTTCCCGCGCTGCGGCCTATGGAAGAAACTTTAAATAATGTCTGTGAAATCGAACAATAACCAATTTTTGAATAAGAGCCAAAGGATTCAATATTTTTTACATCCAATAAATTTTACTTTTGATCATGACGTTTCAGGGTTCCACGAAGGTATCTCATTTTGTTGCAACTGAATTGCTCTATCTATGCTTTTTCTATAGGCGCGGTGCATCAAACGAAGGTTATTGGTAAACAAAATTGTATTTGGTTTGTATATTTTTCAAATATAACATATTTTTTGTTCTTATCTGAATCAAATAATCATATTTTATTTGCAGACTCTCGCGTGCAAACATATTATCAACAGCAACAGCAACAATCATGTAGCAGTACGCCAGTGCAAACAGCTCCGCGATCTCAATACCCTCATCCATTCCAGTTGCAGGTGAAAATCTATAGATTGTATTTCGATCGTTGAATCTCGCGCACCAGCTGATGGTATTGCCGTTACGAACTTATACTTATCACCCCACAACATCTAAACACCAATCATTTCAATATATTATTGACTCGAAATGAACTATGATTTAAATGTTTCCCGATATGACTTATGATTAGCTTGTTATTTTAATTATTTCTAGACCTTGTGCCCAGCACCCGCAAGATATAGGGCAGTGCCCGCCCCTCAACCTGGCGGTGGCAAGCAAATGATTTGTTACTCTGAAAAGGTGAAACAAATTCATGATATTTTCTTGATTTAACATATATATAATTCGTAAAATTGTATTTTAAATGTAATTTTAATGTAAAAACGTTTTTAAAAAGGGAACCCGAACTAAAGTCCTGCGCGAATTAGCGATGATAAGCTTTTGGTGTCGCCATATGAGTTAATATGTCTCGTGAATCAAAGTCGGTACCACCAAGTGAGCTACATATTTTGAAAATAGCGTTCTATACTTGTTAGTGCATTTACGCTACCGTACATTAACATAATCGAGCGTAGGAGAGAGTCCAAGAATGGTCTTGAAATATACTGCATACGACCAAAGAATTGATCATAACTCTGTAACGGAAAGCGTTAGACAAGAAGTAGATCGAGCCGAAAAAAAAGTGTTCCTCTTAAATCATACCTGGGATCTTGAAAAACGTTTTCACGTAAAAAAATACAATAGTGTGAAGATACAACACAGATAAAAATAATTACTTCAACCAAATGAATTTACTTCAGATATTTCTGTATCCTATATAAGGAAAAACGAAATTTCTTCTCTGATGAATGGGTAAGTAAGAAGTAATTTGTGCGAAGTAAACTACTTTTGATTTGATTGCAAATATACTATATTTTTAGATTTAAAATCTTGACCTTGAGACATATTTGTTTCTTGAATAAAAATTTCGTTATTATCCGTATCATATAGTATAATCCGTAAAACGAGTAAAATATATTTTAGAATATGTCAACTTTTTAAAATTACGATCATCAAGGGCATAAGCATTTATTTTTCCGGTGAGTAAATTATGTGGATTTTGCGATTATTACCTATAATAATAATGACTGGGACATCCCACACACCGCCACCTAGTCCCAAACTAAGCAAAGCTTATATTATAGATGGCAGACAACTAATATGCATACTTCAATATTCTTTATAATACATACATTATATAGATATTTTACACCCATACACGGAACAAATAGACAAATATTTGCCACGGGCGGGAATCGAACCCGCGACTTTTGACGTCGCAGTTAGGTTCTCTAACCACTCGGCCAATCGGTTAGTCTAATGTAGTAATACTACTAAAAGTACTAATGTACTAAATTTGCTATTATCAGCGTGTTAACTCATTACTTATTTCAAATCTTGAATGGTTTTATACGTCATAAGAACCTTCGACCACGATAAACTGTAGCCTATGTTACTTTCTAACTACCTCCGTATCTCAAAAATCACGGTACCACCCTATATTATGACGTAAAAACAAAGGATACATTTTTATCCCATAGAAAGTTTCAAGCAAAACAAACACTAGTACATGTTATTTTTCTTACCAACAGCTCCGTTAAAATATTTTACAAAAAAGAAAACAAATTACAGCATTTCGTTGCTCCGAAACCATATAAAGAAAATAGAAATACACTTAAACAACTAACAAGACACACAGACTTTCACTATTTATCGGATTTAAAAATTCTAATGACGAATTGTCAATGTACCAGGTGGCAGGTCCTATATACCAACCAGCGCCTGGTTCGCCGTCGAGGACGAGTCGTGGTGCTCCCGAGGGTGCGCCATCAACTACCGGAGCATCTTCTGCGACTTCTCCCGTCGCGCCACCGCCCAACCCGGTCTACTATGCGATGAACGTCTGACGAGGAGACTAGGTAAACTAAAATCATTCGCCTAGCATTGGTGGAAAAATATTATGAGAATAAGAAGGTCTAGTGATTTAAGTAGATATTAAATTCACATGTCACGTTACTTATATGAATTTTGGTACTAATTGAAAGTTAAAAAATAAAACCAACATTTTCTGAATACTAATTTACATGTTTATAATTTACGTGCTCAATCCAGCGCCATGAGTACTACATACATAAACAACTACGTATCTGTACTAAGTACATGGATCATTAAATTTTTAACTCTAACATAATAGAAATTCAACATCGTTTATACTAATAAATAATCGGACTTATAATATCCTAGTAATAAATTTTATTTACTGGACTGTAAATTGTGAATATAATTAACACACATGTTCACTTCCTTTTAGTATTCACGAAGAGTAATTGAAAAACAATAAAGAAACATATTTTACTTATAATTTATACTAATAATGAAACATCCAATAGAAACAAATACAAGGTGAGATTTTATTAACCGGCCAAAATTTTTCTAGGTGTTAGGTATCACCAATAGACCTCATTGCGTAAATAAAAAATATGGGTTACATTTTCAAAATAAATTATTTTATCTACAGTTTATTTTATAACGTTTGGTTGCCTTCTTAACGCTATAGTAAACGTACGCGCCCGAGGCCTTTGAAACGGAATGATGCGGCCGGCAAGAATGGTAACTAGAGTTTTTGGTTTTTTCGGGAAAGGTTTATGTAGTCATATCTTAATATTTTTCTATAGAACGATACTAAAAGGAAACAAGACGGCTATAGGTTTTCTACCAAAGATCATTATATTTAAATTTGGCTGGTCATAAAAATCTCACCCTGTATAGAATGGACTTAGACGAAAATTTCGGAAAATTTGTATTGTAATTTTGAAAGTATGCCCACATACATACATGCAATATACTCAAAAAAAATTGCTCCAAAATGGGTTTAGTTATTTTTTTCCAAAGTTTCAAATTTTTGTGACGTTGCGTCGCCACCAGTTGTTTATCTTAAACAAAATAAAGTCAAAATATTATGGTCGATTCATGAGGAGTACAATTTTTTTTGACATTGTTACTAACTTCAAAAATTAACTTTTTCCTTTTGTTTTTTGCTGTGAAAAGTAGTGAAATGAGCTCAACCGTCCAGATAATGTGGTAAATAGTAATAAAATTGATTTTTTGAGAGATTCTTCTAAAACCTTATTCTTTTCAATTTTAATAAAAATTAATGAAACTTGAAAATTTCGAGCCAAGTACATTCATCTGAATTTGAAAAAGGCAATGTGGGGAACTAACAATATCCGATTAAAAGAGTGTATATATATATAATGCACTATAATAATATGGTTTTTCGTTTAGGTAAAAATTGTGGTTGGCCCAGCGGGCGAGATCCATATCAGCGTGCAGCCACCTACCGCCACGGAACCTTCCAATTTGAAGCCACCATAACTAAACCTGAAACTCTTACGCTGATTTCTGACCCATTATCAAATTTGACAGGAAGTAGTTCTATCAATTACGATAGTCAACTAACTATCGAAATGGTTATGTGAAACCCAATTTTGTTTTTCAGTTTAACGTAACTCGACCAACGATATAAATCTATTAGATTGCGAATAATAAATTTGTCGCAATCAACGCGCATTACAAATTAGTGACACTGTTCCGTTGTATTCACTGCAACGTGACAGACAGTATTTAGGGATAAAAGAGATGACTATATACGCCAAACGTACACACTACATTTTAGCTCGTAAGCTATTATGGAGATTTAGTGAAATCACAGTTTGCGATACTTTCTTGGCTTAGTGTTGCTTACACATAGATTTATATCGTTGACGTTTTCATTCTGTTTACGTAAGTAATGTATATAGACACGTCTAACGAATTGTCGTCAGAATTAGTCTTACCCGCTGGTATTACAACCCAAAAGTCGAACAATTGAAAACTCAAATAGGTATTCGACTTAGACAACAGAATTTTAAGATGCCGCGTCTCGTACTTTAAAACGATGGAAAACTCAAGCAAAATGACACACTCATAGAACAGGTATTTTATACGTCATTATAGTAGTTTTATTAAGAGTTGATGCCAAGGAAGCCAACTGTTGCTGTAAAATACATTTAAAATGTAATCCCATAAGTACTTAATTTCACTTCAAAGTGCTTTGTCAATACAATCAAATAACGTACTTTTGATCTGAGGCATCCTTTTCTTTTGCTGACGTCGCATCGCGATATCTCGATGTAATTATGGTAATCGGTTATAATAAAATTACTATATAAAATATAATTAGTACTATTCTCATAAACTACGAGCAAATTCAGTATTTTATTAATATGCGACCACAGGGGACCTCAAAAGTAAAACATCTGGCCTAAAATACATATTGTAAATAAAATTTATTACTTAAGTAATGATTTTTAAATAATGATAATCGTATTCGTTACTATATAATCTTATTTTTGATGCGATTTCTTTATTAAATTAAATTGAAATACTTAAATTTTCATTAATCGCATCAAAAGTAATTTAAGGAAATTGATATGCTGTATGGGTAGCTTATTATAAGAATATATATTTGTAATAATTAAAAATATCTTAAACTAGTTTAATAGCTTTCGTAGCATGTAAAAATGTCGGAAGCTTGAATTGCGCATTGTTTTAGACTATGAATTTGAAATTATAGTAATATGTGGGTTGGAATGAAAATTACTTTCTTGTGCAGTAGAAGCTTTAATTGTCAACTGAGTTAAGTTGTAAACGCATCGAAAAATATGTGTAAATTTTTAAGTTATAACTTTTTTAAATTCGTCACTGAACATGAAAAAACCGGCGTATCGGTTTTGTGTGTGAACGCTTAGGACCTTGGTTATTATCACAATGGGACCATTGTCATTTCTGTTTAATACCTGTATGGACTTATAAGACCGTGAGACTGTGATTCGAATCCGGGCGTCTACCAATGAGTTTTTATGACTTAAGTACATAACTATCACTAACTCCATGCCTCCGGAGAGCACGTTAAGCAGTCGGTGCCGGTTGCTGTCAATATGTGGCAGTCTTTACAATCCGCAAACCAGCATTGGAGCAGCGTGGTAGATTTAAGCTTCAAGCCCTTTCTCATCCTAGGGGGAGGTCTAAGTCCTTGCAGGGGGGTATAATGGGCTGATGAGACGGAGAAAATATGGACTTAAATGAATTCTCAGACTTCATTGACTACAATAAGTCTCCTCTATTCAAATCGGGTGATGGACCGATCCAACTATTTTGAAAAATGGCAGTGTCCTATACTTGTCAGTTCACTTACGCCACGTTCACTTACTTCATCGAACGGGAGGGGGAAGGGAATGAAGAAGGGCCTCAAAATACAATTACAAGAATTAATCATAAGTTCGCAACGGAAAGAGTTAGAAAAGATATTTGTATGTCGTCCTGTAGATATTGAGGTGCTCTAAAAAGTAGGTTGAACAGAAAAAAGCTATTAAGTGTTCCTCGTAAATTATACCTGGGAGTATTAAAAAAAGTTTTCACGTTAAAAATTACAAAAAACAGTATGGTCGCTTGATAGCAGATGCCGGTGTTACCTCAATGTGACATATTATGCTGTTTGGGAGGGATCGTGAAGTTCTGTTATAGATGTATTTTGCGACTAGTCCAAAATTTTCGAATGCGATTGTCATGCACCTCTATTTGTATGTTTGGATGGTGCTTAGTTTAATGTAATATCTGGAGAATAGGATACATAAAGTGCGTGTAATTGGATTAAACTGCGTAGGTTCACGAGTCGAAAAGGGGCCCTTAACAGCTTTCAGGGTTATTTTGGTCCGTTCTTGTTTTTCATAAATTAATTTGACAGCAGTGTTTTGTTTTAATAGAGTCATAAATGTCAGTTCACAGTATTGAAGTGACAATGCGCATTTTCGAGGGTTTGAAACCGGTGTGCGGCGATTTCTCGGGGGTGAAGAGCGCCGCGCGGGGACTTTGCGCACTGAAACTCAAACTAAAACTCCCCATCATACACCGGCTAGCTGTATATGTTGTTAGACTGTAAACGCAGAAGAGGGCTTCCAGCCAATTCGTACTTTTATGTTGTTTTAGGCGTATAAGAATGACATACCCTGTATGTATTAAAAAGAATATACACTTCTTTTATTTTTAAAGTTGATGGACATAAACTAGATTATGATGATAACGAAGAATATTTCCATATTATTATTATTTTAAATGTCATACGTTGTGTATTATTATTATTACTGTTTTTGTAATTATTTTATTGTATATATTGAATTGCGATTGCGTGTAATTCATAGGTTCAAAGTGTTTTATTTTTACAAAACTTGTTTAAAAGTGTGCTAGTGGGAAAAATTAAATTACGTTGAATTTATCATGATTGTTTATATAATGTAATAATTTTAATTCTGTAATAATTTTTCAAAACGCTTATTTCTATGAGGTCCAGAAAAATAAAGATATTTTATTCATGACTTTTTGTGCTTCAGTTACGCAAATTATCTCTATTATTTATAATAAAAATATGTTCTTATTATAACAATAACTAGTAGTTATAAGTATTTATAGCAATAATAATACGAGTAATATTCTTTATTAAAAACAAGCAAGGTACATGCTGCAATCATAATGAACAGCTTAAACTTTGTGCAATGTATGTTAAGGTATGTTGCACAGCGCTTGCAAATAATTTTCAGTTTTTATTAATTTAGATATATGTGTTTATTCGGCTAAATTTAACTATAATATTATATGTTTTGTGCCAAATACTCCAGTCACCGTTTCCGGTGCTGAAAATTATACAGAATCAAAAGTTCGGATATCTAGTCAAAATTGAAGGCAAATGTAAACGATGTTAGTGCTTTAGAATAATTTTAAAATGTAATAAATGTGTAAAGTAAGTAATTTTAGTGATGAAAAGTAATAGAAATTATCCTTAAAAGTTCATACCTTTTGATGCAATATTTGTTAGTTCTGTTATTTTGTAAGTCAGCATCTGACTTTAAAATTGAACGAGGTAGCTAAAATTTTAGCAACGACGATATACTTTTAAGCTGTAAATTATATTTAATTTAATAAATATGAAAAACATCATAAAAGATTCCATTAATTTTATGAAAAGAATGCCATTAGAAATAGGATATACTTATATAACATGTATTCAATTAAAATTGTATTTAATATAGTCGGTTTATAGTTCATAGAGAAAAACATTCACAAACACTTCTTTGAGCATTTATTATTAAATGGTTACTGTGTAAAATATAAAATGACATTCCCTATATAAAGCTTGATGCCCACTATATATTGATGTGTTTAAAATGATCACAAGTTGTACATATTTGTGGGCAAACAATGGGATTAGGCGATTAAAATGTATTTTATGGTAGGGATTTAAATAATTAATTTAAATAAAATAATTTAATGTCTAAAAGAGTCTAATATGATAATGACAGAGTAACGCCCATGCCTGTTATAATAAATTGCAATATACAGCCAAATACAAAACAATACTTTATTTCATGGTGGACGAACGTATTCGCAAGAAAATTCGATTTACATAAATTTTTTTCGAATTCGTTTAATATTTACTGTCTTTTTAGAGACTTACTAAAATGGCCTACATAACGACCTAGCAAATCATATGTACAGAACAATTAAATAAAGCATAGATACTTGCTCAACTTACTTCAAATAAAAATTATCTTAAATTTCTAGACTAAAAACAACGTTGACGATCTATTAAATTTTTAATAATTTAAAACATCTAACAAAGTTATATTAAAAGTGCTTTGCTCTATAAAAGGTAAAACCTTACGTTTAAAAACTTTTGACAACTAGATCGAAAAACAGAAAATTTTATTGTATTTATAAAATATGCGCCAAAAATTTCATGCTGCATTTTGTGAACACTCAAAGTATTAATAATTATAATTTTTGTTTTAGGTATAGAAACCAAAAATATCGATACCAAAAAAACTCGTGTAAGATGTTTTATAATATAAATTACAAAAGACGTAGATTTTATTAAGTATGCCAGGCTAAAAGCCAAGGGCTTAACAGGCTAACGTCAACCAAACGCTATCTAGTTAACACATTAACATGAAGTGTCGCCATGTAAATAATTTTAAAACAAATGCCAAAAATATTCGTAGTTTGTAAGTAGGAATATTAATTAAAATAAAATTCTATTTTTTGGTCCAAAATCGTAAACGTGTGACAAAATCTTTGCTACTTCACGTTTTTCTATGGATCTGTTGCTGTTAAAAAGAGAAGGTACAATATTTAATTGAGGTGATTAACGACATGGTATTATTTTATAATTCAAAATTTTATCTTAGATTTAAGATTTTATCTCAGATATTTTACTCCTTCAAAGATAATCAAGAGCCATCACAAGCAGGCCCAACGAACAATGATCAAAGCCAGTTCCCCGAAAATGCACTTTTTGAAATCAGTTTGTGTTAGCAATCAAATTACACACAAAAATTGTGTCTAAAATACACATTAATCTTCAGTTCTTTAGTTATCTTTCGTTCGTTGAAAATATTGTTTAAGTAACTTAAACAAACCTAGTTATTTTGCAAAATATTACTTATCATTATTAATCAATTTTACGGTTATTATCAATTAAAAATATGTCTTTGGATAGTTCATTGAATTTGTCTGACCTTTCGTCGTCCTTTGCGGTCGAAAGACCTGGCCTCAAAGAGATTTACCAAAGCGTGATTAACGCCTGAGACACAGCTCTCAGCGCCTCCTGAGGGTCTGATCCAAACGCATCCAAGTTGGCACTAACATACGGATACAAGTACGTTCACTCTCTATTATTAACTTATTCTAATATTATAAAGAGGAAATATTTGATTTTTTGTTTATTACGGATAAACTCAAAAACTACTTAACTGATTTTAAAAATACTTTCATTTATAGAGTGCTACATTACCAGTAACATGGGTTACATATTATTGTGTAACTAGTCCGCCCGCGGCCTCGTCTATAATACTAAATTCGCCATAATTTTTTGCATAGATATCGTTTATAACCTGAAGAGCGACATAGGTTACTCTTTATTCCGGAAAAAAGGGTCCCAGTACAACTGTGCAGGTATAGTCCACAGTGAGCGAAGCTACGGGCGGAAAGCTGGTTGGAAATAATGTGGTTAAATTATATCAAATATTATTTTGAAAATTTGTGTGATTAAAATGCTACAATTAAGTGAAACAGAAAATACCCGAATTTTATCAGCTTTATCGGGGAAAGCTTTATCAGGGAAAATTCAGATGTTCAACAGATAGCACAGATGTAACATAAATTAAATGTCAAAAGACTCCCACCAACGTACGTTGTTCACGAGGAAAAGCAAACTTTTTTTTAGATAAAAATCGTGAATTGTGCAGTAAAATCATGAAAAAGTAATAAACATACAAACCATTTCACTTTTCACATACAAATGATTATTATGTATAGATAGGTACCTACTTGATCAAATAAATAAAACTATTCTTTGCCAATATTTAAATTGGCATAAACATCTATACCTCATTACCGTCTAAGGTGAATTTGTGAAAAAAATGGCGCACAGAGGGTTCCGTATCACACCCTACATAATTAATTACATAATACAAATATATTGTCACGTATTTACCATAAAATTGTGTTTTCTTTCATTTAATTAGAGATCCTTAGCGCTAGCTAGACTAACATTTCACTGGTTTTAAAAATTTGTTATTTTATTTTAGAATTTGCACTAAAATCACATCAAATTTGAAGCTTGCACGTTATGTCCGTATGTTCGTACATAGAGGTCGTTCGTAGAGCAAAAAATCGGTAAAATAACACGTTTCTTGTATAGGGATCCTTTAATTTTTTATTATTTGCTAGAATGTCCGCCTCAATAATATATTGTGTGAAAGTTTCAACGTTTTATTACAGTTTAAAAGAATACGGTTCTTTAAAGGTATACAACAGTCAGACAAACACGATAGGCTTAGTAATAGAGCGCTCGTCCTTTTGGTATTGGGTAAAAACAAATAAAACAATAAAAAAGACAAGAATAACAGACAGACTCTATGACAAACAGTCAAAGCGATGCCATTAACCATCCATATGTATTCCAAACTCTTACGATGAATTTCCACAAGTCGTTTATACGGAAGATAATTAATTTTTAAATTTGTACGATATAATATTATTTATTTAAATGAAATAGATATAAAATAGCCAAGTTGATATACCAGTGAAAGTCAGACCTGTAGAATAATGTATTATAAACACAGAAATTAGCTAGCAAATATATTTTAATACATGTAAAAGTTAGTCTTCGTGGTACATTTAAACTAGTATATCGTAAATCTGTAATGAGGTTCAGGATCGACAAATTGATTTTTTACTTGATTATAAAACATACAAGCAAACGGAATCGATACGTATTAGTTATATCATTATACTCGTAGTGTACTGAATCGGAAAGTAGTTTGGTTAGAAAAAGATAGGGTGTAGAGAAACAACGCATCGAACTTTTATTATTTAAAATTGTTTCTATTTCATGATAGGCGATGAAATTCTAATGTAGCCGGTAAGGTTTTTATATAAGGGCAGTATAACTAGAGTATAAGTGTGCGTGTTTCTTGTTATTTTTGAGACTACATTATTGTTTTTAAGTTGCCCTATCTTTTCTTTTCTTTTAAGGTTTTAATTCCTTTATTACATTTTTGTAATGTTACTAATGGCGTTTACCTACACAAAATGCAAACATCTCTAATGAAAATTTTGAAAAACTAAAAAACTACTTTCTGGTTTAGCATGTTCTACCCAGTAACGTTGATTCTTAAAAATATTAATTTTATTTATTAAAAAGTATATTAATAAATTAGGACACGGGTTCCTTTAGATAAATAATTTATAAAAGTAAAAATTGATTTCTTGAGAACTATTCGCATGACTCGTGATGACTAAAACGCAACATTTTCGATAGTAGGATATAGTAATACAGCTAATTATTAAATAATATACAATGTTATTATGAACTATAAGTTGCATTAAAAATTGTTTACATATTCTGTATGTTCGATGTTGAAATACTATCATAGAGATTATTTATTTGTCGTATTCTGCTGCTACTATACAATATTGTTTGTTAAAAAAAGTTTCTACAAATATTTACAATTTATTGCAATGTTATTGTAATTATTGTCTCATATCTTCTTACTTGTTTTATATAATTCGAATTCTTATTCATTAACTTAGGTATGAGATACCTTTTGTTTATATTGTTGTGTCAAATACAAAATACGGAATTAAAAATTCAGATCTATACAAGTGTTAAGGCATAAATTACGCCAAATTGTTTCGGAATAGGTACCCGTGTACAAAATGTATTTGTAGATTGGTGAATAATAAATATTTGAAAAATACAAATATTTGTGTATTATTTTGAGTTCCTACTGCAACTAAAACGCACCTCTATCACTAAACACTGTTACTCCCTTTCATTTTCATCTATTTGTCGTGAATATTATATTTGTTTAACCATAAATCATTGATTCTATGTTTTTCACCAAGAAAATAATGTAAGTCCTATCAATACCTAGCGGACTATAGTTTTTGTTCGAACCTTGGCCGCAGATTTTTTCAAATGTTGTGTACTACCTTCTTGTATTAAATGCTTAATTAACTAAGAGCAAAGCCTAGTGGGTATGTGAAATAATAAACAAAGTACGTTCCGTTCATATATATATAAATACGACCACTAGATATAGCTTGTGCTCTAATTGGCAGGTCGAATCAAATACACAAGGACATCCAGGTACGGGAATGCACGGTCGCAGTATTGACAGGGAATCATTGGCAACGAGCGCCAAGGAACAATGTAAAGAATAGTCAGATGAACGAGATAAATCGGGATTTGGTTTGTCGGCGCACAGACATCAGTCTAAGACGTTCGCCCGAACACACCGCTCCGCTCCAGTAGTGAACCCTTTGAGGTGTTTTAATCATTTAAGATATTAAAAAAAATAATAATAATAATATTAAGCAGTCCTATTAAGCAATAATACACACATAAAGCGTCATTTCATTCTAAATTTTTCATAATCTTCCACTCGAAAGGACCCAGTGTTGTGAAGTGTTAAATCACTAGTGAATTTTCTGTCATCAGAGTTTCCCGAAATGGATGATGAAGAATGGGTAATTGAAGATCCGAGCACAGCAGAACCCGAACCCACTCCTGAACCTGCTGCTGCTGATCCTGACCCTGAGGCAGCGAAGGAGGAGGATGTTCCTCCGCCGCCGGAAAATTTGGTGATGGGCACCGGACCCAAGAAATTAATATGCCAACACTGGGTTCGGTGTGTATTTACTTTATTTGGTTATTTGATTATACCGTTTACAAAATTTACAAACGCGACCGAAATCATTTAAATTTAATAAAAAAAATATATATAATAAAAGTTTAAATACAAATTATACTCGACCTAATATTGTTTTAGTTTGAAATTATTTATACCTAATAGGAAGGTATTTTGACATTATTTATAGTTTTCAATTGCATACAATTTCAACCAATAGATCGTTTAAGGGTTATTAAAATTTTATTATAAAAAAAGAAACATACTACATCAACTATTACAAATAATTAAATGTTGCTTTCTAGGCCGAAATTCCTCCAATACGCGTACCTGTACGACTATCGGCAAAATTACTACAACGACGTTATCAACTACTTAGACAGAAGGAACAAGGGTCTACCGACAGAAACACCCAGACCGCAAACATGGGGCGAAAGAGCACTACGCACTTACTTGGCCAAACATTCATCTTCGTTCGCACAACGTTCTTCAAATAAGGATGCTAGCCTCTTGAAACATATATCGACTGGCGCTAGATTTCATCGTTATCACAGCAAGTCCCTCATCTCTAGGAAGTATTCTACTCTGGGATTTAACACAGTTTCCATCTAGCTTCTGCTTAATAGCCTGGCTTTGGATTGCTAAAGCTTGACATGCTCATCGTGACTTAGACATGACCTGTCCATAACTTTACAGGATTTCGTTGGTGTAGCTGATCATCTAGTCCAGCCGATAAGCGTGCGGAAGTCCCCCGCATTCCTTTTTTAACCGTTGTCTTGTTCGGTAAGACAATAAACACCTAAATCTAATCATAGTTTTATTTCAGAGCTTCGCGTTTTAATATCCCTAATTTATTTAAATAAATAAATTGAATAACTTAATTAACTTAAAAAAATTAAAATACATTTTTTTATATAACTGGTTATTTGCCTTTCTTGAATAGTTTTTGCAAATGCACTATAGTTATTTTGAAAGTTATTTTATGATGGACACGCCTTTATTTTGGTTGCCTGTATAACATTCGTGACCACCGTCTGTTTGTTAAACTATCATGGTGTGTATTTTTTACAAATCATTTTTTTAGTTTTTTACATTTTTATTTTGCCTTTTATGGCTTTTTTTTGAAGAACCATAAATTGGAAAGCAAGTACTTTAGAAATTATTTTTCTTTAATGTAACAAAATTTTAAAATAATAATTGATAGATTATACAGAACAGCAATATTATCATACTAGCTTTTTTAAAAATAAAAACAAAAACAAGTTATTTGGTAACAATTTTTTTAAATGTTATATTGCAACGCGATAATTTAATATGAAGCTGAGCGTCAAACAATTTTTAAGGTGTTCTTCACGTAGGAGGTTTATGCATTTAACATCTATATGTGATCTATCGTGATTAAAATTTGAGGTCACCAATCGACAAAAATGGGGCGGAGACAAACAGCTGCGTCTTCCGTCGTTGGACCAAAAGAATAGTCGCTTAATATGCATTTAGCAACAACTCAGAACTTCAAAAAGTGTAATTAGATTCGATAATGGTCTAATTGGATAATGGCCTTGGACCAGAATTTCTAACACAGTTTTAATATTTACCCCATAAACTTAAAATAAATCAAGTCTACTGTTTTTAGTCAATTATTTTTTCAAAAAATTATTAATAAAATATACCTGTGACGTCAACTGGACAGATGCTTCCACAATTGCTTTATCTTAGACTAAACAAAGTAATAATGTTTTTGTTAATTCATAATGGTTACAATTTCATGATTTGACATAGAGACTTCACCTCAATATTTTTTAATTAGTTTTAGCTTTGGTTTTTTGCTGTGGAAACAGCGCAATAAGCTCAACCGCCCAGATGACGTCACAGAGACAGTTTAAACATCAGATGAATTTTTTGTGAATAGAAGAAATTCTATTTTGGGAAGTTATTTTGGAAACTTTTTCCTTTTTTTAATAACCAACAGCGTAACTTTAAAATTTCCTGTCAAGCCCATTCAAAAACTTTAAGAATCAATTTAAATTCGTTCTTCGTTTTATAATTTATACACGTAATAGTTATGAAATAAAATTAAAAAAAAAATATTAAAAAAAAAAATTAAAGCGTGGATAAACGATCTGCGTCGTAGCACAGTTCACTGTAGTTGCTGGCTGATAGGACGATGATATTTAAAATAAAATATAAAGAACTATACTGTGGTAGTTACTGTCGCAGATAACTAGTAACGTAGTAACTATTCGTAGG